>CAWZYM010000322.1:0-86472 GCA_963966185.1 Rhabditoides inermis
CAAAGAAACAAGAGCCTGATAGTAGGCAGCGCTAGAAGCAATCAACTTCAAGACAAATGAATTAAATCGCTTAATGAATTTAGAATAAAACCGCACAAACTAAATGTTTCAAACGAACTAAATTGACCAACATCCACATAAACATAATCATGTCAACAAAATGAAATCATCAAATGAATGAGAAGAATAAAGTCGGCTTACCCTTCTTGAAGTTGAGGTGGCAGATGAACAGGTTGTAGATGAAGAAGCTGCAGCGCAGCTCCAACAAGTCCGGCGGGATGATGGCCCATCATCATCGGCCTTTCTTTGGTTTACGACCTGAAAGAATACGAATCAATATAAATGGAACGAACTAGAATATGACCAAATACGAAATCAATAAATTACAAAATATGAAAAATAATATAAATCAAAACAAGAACACAAATCGAGAACGGAAGACACATCAAAAAATGTCAGGCCGGGAATGTCGCGGACGCGATGCAAACACATAAAAGACTAAGAGAATGAGTGTGTGACTACATAATAAATATGTACGAATACTTTGGAATTACTAGTAATTAATTAGAATCGATAATCAATCGACAACACCCAATTAACACAACCTGGGAAAGACGAAATTCTCCCGCCAGAAGAGATGGGCGGAGTCATCAAATGGCAATG
Source organism: Rhabditoides inermis (assembly GCA_963966185.1). Lineage (NCBI taxonomy): Eukaryota > Metazoa > Nematoda > Chromadorea > Rhabditida > Rhabditidae > Rhabditoides > Rhabditoides inermis. The sequence goes on from CAWZYM010000322.1 coordinate 664, forward strand.
CGACCACAATTGACCGGGAATATTTGTCAATGCCGGAATCCGTATTATTTAAATCAGAATTGAACGGCATTGATGGTCCCGGACCGACTACATTCAAATACATGACCGTAACCCATCCGGAGAGTATAAAAGCTCATCCGGGATGCAATCAAAACACTTATCCTCACTTATCCTACTTGCGACCGTCAGGCGCGGTGAGTGGATGCGATAAATCAATGAATCGAATGAAGTGGACCGACATCTAACTGTAAATCAGGGTGAATGTAAACTGAATCACACTATGATAAATTACGAGTAGTACAGCGGATTAAATGCAAAAGAATGTGTTCGCAGTGGAGTGAATCGGAATATGATCACGCCAGTATCGCAGAGGTTCTGCACTGAGCGTCCCTTCTTCCCCTTCTTCAGCAGCCGATTGCCCGGTGGATTCCGAGGCGCTGCGTGCGTTGTATGGCCATGCAACCCGGTGGATTCCGGGGGCCCGCACTCCTACCGCATCAAGTCTCCGTCGCTGGTGGATTCCCGACGAGAGCTACCGTAACCACTCACTGGAACCAAGAATACGCTACAGTATCCCGCTTCTTCTACAAGTACATCATCACCGTGCGGCTCTATCTACCGTAACCCTCGTCCAACTCCTGTACCTCAACCACTTCAATAATCGCATGAATATGAAATAACAATGTATTGCAAATAAATAATGTTATGATTACGTGTACTTTGGTGACGATCTTGGGTGCGCTCATGGTGCACGGCCACCACTGAACCACTGAATCCAGACGTCACGAAAGTGCATCGTTTCAAAATTTGCGAGAACAAGCAGCAACTTCAAAACAATCAGAAAACCAACCACTGATTACTTTGCAAAGATAGTATTTGAATGAACGAATGTATTCAAATAAAACAAAACTGGTGCACATTTTTTTGGCAACTCAGTTTCAATAGGTTAATAATCAAACTGAAGCAAATACCCCGACAAATTTGCAATGCGGCGAAAGTCTCAATGGTAATATAATTTTAAAAGACTCGTTCACAAATCAAATTAATAAACAGAACAAACAAGTGAACCAACTTACGAATGAAACTCTTGGAAATGAACAATGAATGCAGCGTGCATAATGAAGCACATCGAAATCTAATACCAAAATAATTAGCTATCGTTCCAGCGGAACGAAGCCATGAAGAATCAAACAGGAAACAAACAACAAAAACTATAACAGTTTCAAAGAATAAATATAACAAATACAACTATAAAGTATTTTATCGCATTATATGTGGCGTGGTTACACGCCTACAATAACTAACGGAACATCAATAGAATGTATTGTGGAAAAGGAATCGAGGGACGAACTTACCTGTACGTCATGACTGTCGCCTTCGACAGTGACGGCGCCGCAGTTGTTCTTGCTGCTCCCCTCTACGGTGGCGCCCCTTCTTCGTCGACATGACGTTGCCCTTCCCGTAGTCCATCGACGGCAGGAGTCCTTGCGGCGAAGAGACCAGCGCCAGCACGGAATCTAAATGAAATGAATAAATAAAAACAACAAGAGAAATTATTATCATGAAATAATCTAATATCCCAACGAACCATCTAACAACATTTAAATATCCCAAAGAAACAAGAGCCTGATAGTAGGCAGCGCTAGAAGCAATCAACTTCAAGACAAATGAATTAAATCGCTTAATGAATTTAGAATAAAACCGCACAAACTAAATGTTTCAAACGAACTAAATTGACCAACATCCACATAAACATAATCATGTCAACAAAATGAAATCATCAAATGAATGAGAAGAATAAAGTCGGCTTACCCTTCTTGAAGTTGAGGTGGCAGATGAACAGGTTGTAGATGAAGAAGCTGCAGCGCAGCTCCAACAAGTCCGGCGGGATGATGGCCCATCATCATCGGCCTTTCTTTGGTTTACGACCTGAAAGAATACGAATCAATATAAATGGAACGAACTAGAATATGACCAAATACGGAATCAATAAATTACAAAATATGAAAAATAATATAAATCAAAACAAGAACACAAATCGAGAACGGAAGACACATCAAAAAATGTCAGGCCGGGAATGTCGCGGACGCGATGCAAACACATAAAAGACTAAGAGAATGAGTGTGTGACTACATAATAAATATGTACGAATACTTTGGAATTACTAGTAATTAATTAGAATCGATAATCAATCGACAACACCCAATTAACACAACCTGGGAAAGACGAAATTCTCCCGCCAGAAGAGATGGGCGGAGTCATCAAATGGCAATGCGACCACAATTGACCGGGAATATTTGTCAATGCCGGAATCCGTATTATTTAAATCAGAATTGAACGGCATTGATGGTCCCGGACCGACTACATTCAAATACATGACCGTAACCCATCCGGAGAGTATAAAAGCTCATCCGGGATGCAATCAAAACACTTATCCTCACTTATCCTACTTGCGACCGTCAGGCGCGGTGAGTGGATGCGATAAATCAATGAATCGAATGAAGTGGACCGACATCTAACTGTAAATCAGGGTGAATGTAAACTGAATCACACTATGATAAATTACGAGTAGTACAGCGGATTAAATGCAAAAGAATGTGTTCGCAGTGGAGTGAATCGGAATATGATCACGCCAGTATCGCAGAGGTTCTGCACTGAGCGTCCCTTCTTCCCCTTCTTCAGCAGCCGATTGCCCGGTGGATTCCGAGGCGCTGCGTGCGTTGTATGGCCATGCAACCCGGTGGATTCCGGGGGCCCGCACTCCTACCGCATCAAGTCTCCGTCGCTGGTGGATTCCCGACGAGAGCTACCGTAACCACTCACTGGAACCAAGAATACGCTACAGTATCCCGCTTCTTCTACAAGTACATCATCACCGTGCGGCTCTATCTACCGTAACCCTCGTCCAACTCCTGTACCTCAACCACTTCAATAATCGCATGAATATGAAATAACAATGTATTGCAAATAAATAATGTTATGATTACGTGTACTTTTGTGACGATCTTGGGTGCGCTCAGAGAGTCGCAGGAGTGCTGGTCGCCGACCTCACTCGGCTACGTCGGTTAATGGTCGCTGGCGGACGTGTCACCAGGCCCGGCACTGCGCATTCCCTTCAATCACATACACTCGCCGCCAGAAAGTTGGACGTCTGCTTCTCTCTCTCTTTATTTTATTAACAAAAGTGTATTAGAAAAGAGCGTTGTGTGTTCTCCACCCGTCTGAGCAAAGGCGACTCACGGCTCGGCCGGCTGATCGCTCGCCGCTGTCACAGCGATTGCACGCGCCGCATGAGCCCGCGCAGCGCGGACGCCATTGCTAAGTGCAAAGTCAGTGCATCCCGCCTTTGAAGATTCCCACGCGGCGCGGCGCGCGACTGTGACAAGCGATATAGGCGCGCGGCGATGAGCGGGACGAACCGTGGAACTTGCAAATTCTGAATACATGTCATCATAGATGTTCTCCGACTCGCTGCCGCAGCCGCCGATGTTGTACCACAGGCCGCAGTGCGGATTCGTCGTCATCAACAAGGTGCTACTAATCAGATGGGACGGAGGAAAAAGGCATATTAGTATGTTACAGGTGCTATTTGCGATCGGAGATCGTCTTCGCGATCATAAGATCAAATTGCCTACCAACAGCGCGCGCGGAGACGATTCTACTGGAGGACGAGTGAAAGAGCTTTTGTTATGTTGTTTATTGTTCGCTTTCATGACTGTTGTATGCATTCTATTGTGAAAGTAACAATAATCATAAAACATGAAGTTTTGCGCAATTCTCGCAATTACTTTTGAGTAGTGTTTGGTGGTGCGGTAAGAGTGCGTTTTGAGTTTTACTAGATTTGCATAGAATTCTCACTATTTAAGTTTTGTCGTCGATTTTTCATTGTTTTTTTTCGTAAAAAGTTACTTATTTGTAGTTTACTTTGGATGTTTTCACGTTTGTTGTATTCTTGATGTGCACGCCTCCTGTCTAGCTACAATCTGGAGATTGTAGACAGACGGAAGGCGCACTTAAAGTGACAATTTCACTTAAAAATGATATTATACTGATGAAAAGTTAATGGAAACATCAAATAACATCTACTAAACCTGAAAACTAGAACTTTTTTCATGATTTCAAACTATTTTTTGCCCCAAAAAATAGTTGATTTTGAATTCTTCATGGGTAAAAAGTGAGGTTACATCACAGCTGAGTGTCTAAAACGTCTTGAATGACGAGAATTTGGAAAAAAAATTGATATGAAATTCAGTTTCTAGCATAAACTGAAGTCGTAGAAGCCGATAAACATATTCCTATGTGATACGCATCTCGAGTTCAATAGTTATAGCCAGAATTCGTAAAGCGCGCCAGTTCAAAATTCAATTTTTTTTCCGATTGCGGATCAATAAAATTGTCACTTTAAGCCAGAGCGCTCGCTCTCTTTCGATAGTAAGAAGGAAGTGCACATGGAAGGAGCTGCTGGGCTAGGAAGGAGCTGCTCATGCAGGAGTTGCACTGCATGAGGGAGGAGTTGCACATTGACCAGTTTAGTAAAAGAATAGCATTTTTGCACAATGTTTGACACAGAAGGGTGTTTTCGACCGTATTGGATCGAATAGAGTAGCATGAAACTGTACCAGCCGGAGATCTGCATTTACTAGTGATCTGATGTTTAGCTCATATCGAGGATTGATGCACTTTTATGGTACTAACAAAGATCATACAGCTGATGATACTGTAATATATGCGAAAGACACATCGCACTACTCATGTAGGCTGATCAATTTACTGTTTCCGCGCCTACACCCTTATGTCTACTGGCTTAATATCTATATCTCAATATACATTTCTAGAAGGCTGTAGTATTAGAACTTTCTTGTATATAAGTCGGTATCATTTGTGATTTTCGAGAGTATCGCTACACTTTCAACCATATCCGGGACCTTTCATCGCCCTCTTCATCATTGTAGCAGAATTCAAAAAAAACCTAACAAACGATGTGATCGGCGAAATTGGGATGGGGAAGTTGGGTTGTCAAAATAATATCGAGCAAAGAAAAAAAGTTCTTCATCAAATCTGCAAATATTGCGATGACAGAATTCGAGGAACTTCATTGGCATGTTTTCGGCGAATTTAGCGACGGCAGAATTCGCTGATCTTTGTGTGTTTTCCGCGAATTTAGCGATGGCCAAATTCGCTGAACAGCGACGGATCAAATTCGCTTTCACAAAAGTTCGGCCGGTGAGAGGGATCGAACCGTCGTCCCTCGATCACGAAGCGTGAATGTTACCAATGGCAGCTCGTTCGCAAAGATTCTAAAACGTTGTGAAACATGCGCCATCATGATATTGAAAAAGTATGCAAACGACTGTTGATGGTATAAAAACATCTATGTTTTAATATACCAGAAACAGCGAGAACTTTGTTCTCCTTTTGGAATGCGAATAGCTAAACAGACGATACCGGATAAATGTTGAATTGAATTGAATTGATCAAAACACAACTACGTCCCTATCGCGTTCGTACGTCCAGGTGTTCCTCTCTCAGTGTATAGCCCCAATTCAAATCAAGACGGGAACCAGCACTGCCGCGCTGGTTGTAATTCCATTCTGTGCTGCAGTGGCAGCAGTTTCCAGGTGACCGCTTCTTTTGTTGAAACATAACATAACCAATAACATATTAATTATTTATTACAGTAATTCTTACAAAGAAGCGTGAGAAGAAGAAAGAAAAAAAAGCGTTTTTTTCCACAATCGACATAATCACTGTTTCGATAATAGTCATTTCAATATACATACAGGAATACATACATACAAGATTCTCCCTTCTCTTTCTTCCTTATCTCTCTCTCTCTATGTCGTCACCGCCATGTATAGCACATGAACTGTTTGGTGTTCTTCCAACCGTCTTCCTTGTTCAGTTTGTCCGCTTCAACCTCATTCGACGTGATGTAGCGGTAGTGGCCTGAAAAAAACTTCTCACCAACCACACTAAAGGTGTCGTCTCTCTCTCTCTCTCTCTTTCTTTTTCTCTCTCATATATATATATATATATATATATCGATATTGCATTTCTGAAACTATCGAAGTCTTCTGAGAGACATCTCCTTCTGGTGATTCCGCTGCCTGCCCACTCTCGCTTATGCTAATGCGGATTGCTGCCCGAAATAGTGACTTCAAATCGCCAGCGCTTTAGAAGTCAGTACCGAAGGGAAAGGACATTCGAAAAGACTGACCGATCCTTAACAAAAAATCTTCGGGTTTTCGAAACGAATTTTCGCTACTGTATATAAAGACGAGAAGCTTATCTTTCCTTATCTGCTTATCTGCTTATACTCTGCGCCAGTTCGATAGGTTCTGATCTACCTCGCTTGCAGTTCGAAATACGGTGCCATAACCGTCTGCCTCTCTTGTTTTGCGCACTATTGCTGAGAGCTGATCTCCGTCATCCTCTGATATACCCCACCGCGCGCAACTTATTGCGAGCATAGAACAATATTAGTTTATTAGAACGGGTATCAACATACATATTTGTGAAGGACGCAACTAACTGAGTTTAAAAAAAACATTGAAACACTTAATAACGAAAGCTGTGCGGAAGAGACAGTCCTCCCCTTTGCACACGCACCTTTGATTTCCATCATGTACAGTGGAACGTCGGCCGTGCAGATGCGCCGCGACACACAGTATCCCTGCAGGATCTTCTCGCGATTCTGCCAATCACTCGGGAACACAGTGAGGATTTGCATTGCTGAAATATACACATGTGGATACTACATTAATGTTTCTACCACCATTCGCATTTACATTCCTCTAGTACTCTAGTTATTTCCACTACTGATTGTGAGTGATCTGAGACATTATTACAATGGGGAAACGATTAATAATTACAATTAATCACAAATTACACCAACAAAAACATACGCCAACACTTTTGTGTCGTCCGATTCTTCTAGTTATTTACACTACTGATCTGACATGTTCTGAAGTTCTGAATTCTGTAATCTGGATGTACACAGTGACACATGATTCATACCACATTTACCTTACGTTTTATGATTATGTTGATTCTTAAATTATTGTGGTATGATGAATCATTCTAACCAGCTCCGCCAGTTCGGTTTTGAACACCGATGCCCATTTTCGGTACCAAAATGGTAGAGGGGGTAGGTGTCCTCCCCAGACATGTGCTAGACAGACAAGGTGACTCACCCAGGTTGGTTGTTGTGTCGGTGTAGTGCACGTCGTATAGTTCCAGCAACGCGTTCTCGCACTCATCCATGAACCACTGCAGATTGTCAGCCGAGAGATCCGGTCGAACCACCCGACCCAGACTGTCTGCAACAAACTCAGGTGCGGCAAGTCCCTTCCAAAGTGTTCTGAGAGCAATTCGAAAGGCAACACAGTGTTTCAAAGTGATTCGGGAGTGTTTCGAAGAGACTAACCGGGACTTTACACAACATCCTAGGATTTTCGATCGAATCCACATTTTCCACGGTACGCGAATTATCGGCGGTCGGCCAGACAGGGGCGAAATGACGAGCTTTTTATGCAAATTGGAAAAAAAACGAGGTTTCACGCCGAAAATACGGCAAAAATGAAAGAAACTAAAAAATCGAAATCTAAAGTTCTGTGCGGACACTATCAAAGCACTTCTCCCTCAAACTGGGTTCTGTAGCATGGGTTTGAAGTGAGTTATTAAGTTTTGTAGTTTTCACCTATTGAACAGCCTCAAAAATGCGGTTATCGAACGATAACAAGAAAATTAAAGCTAAATTCAAAAATCGAAATCCAGAGTTCTATGAGGACTGGGGATCTACACCATACCCATACATCAAAAAATTGGAAAGATTCATCAATTCCGTAAAGAGTTATTAGCTCTGGAAGGTGCAGAACTCTGCTTCATTTGACTTGCAAAAGACCCTCATTTCCGTCAATAGGAGCCGAAATTTCGAGCACTGTATACTCTGCACCAGAGCGATAGTCTTCGATCTACCTCGCTCGCAAGTACGGTGCCATAACCGTCTGCCTCTCTTGTTTTGCGCGCTATTGCCGAGAGCTGACTCTCCGTCTTTCTCTGATCTACCCCACCGCACACAACTTATTGCGAGCATAGAACTATAGGTCAACGTGCTGTCCTCCGAGTTCGATCGCGGAGGCCGAATAACTATGTATTACTTGTTGGCTTGCGCGGCAGTTGGGTGTAGTTGTCGCGGAAGCCGACGATGTTCGCCATCTGGAAGGGCATGGCGACAGCCACGTGGCGGCGAGAGTCATTGGGAGAAAAGAAGCCGAACAGAGGATGCGTCTGCTGCAACACCAGAGAGTGGGGAGGGAGAGAGAGAGAGGGAGGGAGGAAGGGAGATGGAGAGAGGGGGGTGAAGAGAGGGGGGATGGAGAGAGAGGGGGAGAGAGAGAGGGGGGAGGGAGGGAGAGGAAGGGAGGAAGAGAGAGGGAGAGAGAGGGGGAGAGAGGGGGAGAAAGAGAGGGAGGGAGAGAGGGGGGAGAGAGGGAGGGAGAAAGAGAGAGGGAGAGAGAGGGGTGGAGGGAGAGAAGGGTGAGAGAGACAGAGAGAGAGAGGAACTGTAATCACACCGAACCTGAAGCCGGAAGTATGTCAACGCGTGCTCTCCAGTATCGATACAGTCAGGCAGATCGACGTTGGCGAATACCTAGGAGTAAAAAGATCACAAAGAGAAAGAAGAGAAAGACATAACATTGCATTTCTATCAGTGTACACACCTGCATGAATCCGAGTTCCTCTCCCTGCATTCTCGTGAACTTACAAAGTGTCTCCAGCTCAGAGTGAGTGACGTTCGGACCATTCAAACACTAAATACTCTCTTTCTCTCTCCCTCCCCCTCCCTCCCTCCCTCCCTCTCCAATCTCCTAACCGTGGCCAGTGTGCCGTTGGGATGGAATAGCTGAGCGGAGAAGAGAACGTCTGGTTGGTTGCAGAGTGCGCGGCTCTCACTCAATCCCAGCGCAGTCAGACCACTCGACACATCCGAGAGTAGACTGGAGGTGTAGCAGGCGATCTGCATCAGTTGCAGCACCATCGCCTCTCGAAAGAGCAGGTGAAATGAAGAAGCGGTTGCCCTCCACGTATCCACGTTCCGAACACACACAACACAAAAAGATGATGAGATGACAGGAGACATCCATTATTATTTATTATACATGAATCCATGCGACCGGCACTATGACAGCCAACATGAATCAATGCTATAGCACTCTGTAATAGCATTTCAAAACTTTATTGCTATAAAGCTCGATATGATACTCTTCCTCTTCATAGTATCACTGACTACAGAGTGCGGGTGGCGCGCGGGTGGGACGCGGGTTGAGAGCCGATTGGGGACATTTGCGGGTGGCACGCTAGTGGGGCGCGGGTGAGCTGCGGGTGAGACGCGGGTGGGGCGCGGGAAAGGCGAGAGAAGAGCTGTTAAAGAGCAACTGCGGGTGGCACGCGGGTGGGGCGCGACTAGCGTGCCACCTGCGCCCCACCCGCAGAGAGAAAAGAACTTATAAATCGCGCTCTACCGCAAATAATATAAATATGTTGTGCTCTATTGCCAAAATGACGAATATTTTTTTGTATTTGTTTCGTTAATTATGTTTGTTTTATTTTTTTTATTTCATAAGCGTATTTCTTCTTTCATTCAATGAACTCCGAGTATGATCTGTTTGCTAATTGTCACTCTAAACTCTGTTGCCGATAGTCTTCACCGTCCCGTGTTGTCGTTTCCGTTTTGTTTGTTTATTCTTATTTGTTATACATTTGTATTGTGTATTGTTATTGATTACGCATCTCTAGGCACAATGCTGATAGAAGAGCGGCGAGCGCACGTTCTGTGAACGTGGTGATCAAGCACGGCCACGTCCCCCGTTACGACATCTCCAAGCAGTGCTGTCCACAGTAAAGGTACGAAAAGCACGCCTCACATTCAGGTTGACTATATATCATTTTTCGACTGAACGTTGTGTTTTGAGAAAGGGAGGAAATCATTACATTCGGTGTTCGATACTTTGTGCGTGTAAATATTGTTGTTCAACTAATGTTGTTGTCGACATTCGCTATTGTTAGTTTCAGTCAGTTAGCCGGTATGTGTTTCTATAGTTGTTGTGTGTTGACTGTTGTGGTTGTAGGCGCTTCGAGGAGGTGCGGTGGGGCAGAGCGGCGCCAGCGACTCCCGGGAGTCATCAACCAGTACTACCTGTTTGATATCCAGCACAACTCACGGCCACGTTACCGCTCAAGATCAACCGGTCAGTGAACACTTTTCACTGAAAATGTCACTCTATCTGATAGGTTCCATATATGACATGTGGCTTGCATAATTTCAATAGTGTTCGTGTCGTGTGACTTGTTATCCCAAACTTACAGTGAGATGATCGCGACTACGATCAGCTCGTACGGCGTACGAAGGCAAGAGGGGCATTTAGACGAAGAGCAGCTGCTGATTGGAGGGGGAGCGCATGGAGTTCGAGGTGAGGAGTGAGGAGGAACGATGAATAGTGGAAATGGGAGGAACAGTTTAACCTTAAGAAATTGCTAAAACGATTGTTCATAATTGAATCTGGCCGATACATTGGTGATGTTGACATATCGATGATTTTTTTTTTATTGTTGGTATTGCGTTTATCTCACTACTCATAGAGAGTAACAAGGATATAGCCGTACCAATTGGAATCCGTATTATTTAAATCAGAATTGAACGGCATTGATGGTCCCGGACCGACTACATTCAAATACATGACCGTAACCCATCCGGAGAGTATAAAAGCTCATCCGGGATGCAATCAAAACACTTATCCTCACTTATCCTACTTGCGACCGTCAGGCGCGGTGAGTGGATGCGATAAATCAATGAATCGAATGAAGTGGACCGACATCTAACTGTAAATCAGGGTGAATGTAAACTGAATCACACTATGATAAATTACGAGTAGTACAGCGGATTAAATGCAAAAGAATGTGTTCGCAGTGGAGAATATGATCACGCCAGTATCGCAGAGGTTCTGCACTGAGCGTCCCTTCTTCCCCTTCTTCAGCAGCCGATTGCCCGGTAGATTCCGAGGCGCTGCGTGCGTTGTATGGCCATGCAACCCGGTGGATTCCGGGGGCCCGCACTCCTACCGCATCAAGTCTCCGTCGCTGGTGGATTCCCGACGAGAGCTACCGTAACCACTCACTGGAACCAAGAATACGCTACAGTATCCCGCTTCTTCTACAAGTACATCATCACCGTGCGGCTCTATCTACCGTAACCCTCGTCCAACTCCTGTACCTCAACCACTTCAATAATCGCATGAATATGAAATAACAATGTATTGCAAATAAATAATGTTATGATTACGTGTACTTTGGTGACGATCTTGGGTGCGCTCATGGTGCACGGCCACCACTGAACCACTGAATCCAGACGTCACGAAAGTGCATCGTTTCAAAATTTGCGAGAACAAGCAGCAACTTCAAAACAATCAGAAAACCAACCACTGATTACTTTGCAAAGATAGTATTTGAATGAACGAATGTATTCAAATAAAACAAAACTGGTGCACATTTTTTTGGCAACTCAGTTTCAATAGGTTAATAATCAAACTGAAGCAAATACCCCGACAAATTTGCAATGCGGCGAAAGTCTCAATGGTAATATAATTTTAAAAGACTCGTTCACAAATCAAATTAATAAACAGAACAAACAAGTGAACCAACTTACGAATGAAACTCTTGGAAATGAACAATGAATGCAGCGTGCATAATGAAGCACATCGAAATCTAATACCAAAATAATTAGCTATCGTTCCGGCGGAACGAAGCCATGAAGAATCAAACAGGAAACAAACAACAAAAACTATAACAGTTTCAAAGAATAAATATAACAAATACAACTATAAAGTATTTTATCGCATTATATGTGGCGTGGTTACACGCCTACAATAACTAACGGAACATCAATAGAATGTATTGTGGAAAAGGAATCGAGGGACGAACTTACCTGTACGTCATGACTGTCGCCTTCGACAGTGACGGCGCCGCAGTTGTTCTTGCTGCTCCCCTCTACGGTGGCGCCCCTTCTTCGTCGACATGACGTTGCCCTTCCCGTAGTCCATCGACGGCAGGAGTCCTTGCGGCGAAGAGACCAGCGCCAGCACGGAATCTAAATGAAATGAATAAATAAAAACAACAAGAGAAATTATTATCATGAAATAATCTAATATCCCAACGAACCATCTAACAACATTTAAATATCCCAAAGAAACAAGAGCCTGATAGTAGGCAGCGCTAGAAGCAATCAACTTCAAGACAAATGAATTAAATCGCTTAATGAATTTAGAATAAAACCGCACAAACTAAATGTTTCAAACGAACTAAATTGACCAACATCCACATAAACATAATCATGTCAACAAAATGAAATCATCAAATGAATGAGAAGAATAAAGTCGGCTTACCCTTCTTGAAGTTGAGGTGGCAGATGAACAGGTTGTAGATGAAGAAGCTGCAGCGCAGCTCCAACAAGTCCGGCGGGATGATGGCCCATCATCATCGGCCTTTCTTTGGTTTACGACCTGAAAGAATACGAATCAATATAAATGGAACGAACTAGAATATGACCAAATACGGAATCAATAAATTACAAAATATGAAAAATAATATAAATCAAAACAAGAACACAAATCGAGAACGGAAGACACATCAAAAAATGTCAGGCCGGGAATGTCGCGGACGCGATGCAAACACATAAAAGACTAAGCACACCGGTCAGCCGTTGGACAGATCATGTTGGGGGCGGAGCTTATGGCAAACTGTGCACAATTTGAACTTTGTTATTAAATAATTAATAAATAACAATGTACTGATGCTTTTAGCGTTTAATGACGTTTCTAATCAGAACTAAACATTTAAAAAAAGAATCATTACGATGTTCATCGCATAAATTACCTTCATAATTGCACATGCTGCCTCTGAGAACATTTTTTTTTGAGAATCGGTATCACAGGTTACAATTTAGTGAAACATGTCTAAAACAGATGTGTTATCAATTTCATAGGCGCTGATAGTCTTAAATGCATAAAAAATACATTTTATAATTTTGCAAAAGAAGTATCATTCACAGGGATTGAACCACGTTCATGAATGCAATAATCTGCATCGCTATCCAGTACACCACATCGGACACATTCGCAAGCACTCTCTTTTCGGCTATGCGCCCGGCATGCTGAGAGTACATGATCACGCCTTGTGGAGGATTGAGGCTGCACTGTGCGACGCGACCGCATCGCGCGCGACGTATTTTCTTTTAAACGCTATAAGTACTAATTAGTAATTTTTTTTGTTCATGTTAACATTCTGATAATTAATAACGATTTTTTGTGGAGGGTTCCTGTGCGTTAGATTTTTGATTAATTGCCTTATAAGGCATATCAACGAAATCACGAATGAAACATTTTATCAAAAAGTTGTGCACATAATCCCTCGGCAGTATTTTTAGGTGTTTTATCAACACTTAACATTTGGAAAACAGTAATCATTCACTTACTTATCTTGCGCGAAAAAAAATTGTATTACTTTAGTACGTTTTCCAAATGCCAGTGCAGTGTCCGCTTTTCAATGGCAGCCGATCGGTGTGTAAGAGAATGAGTGTGTGACTACATAATAAATATGTACGAATACTTTGGAATTACTAGTAATTAATTAGAATCGATAATCAATCGACAACACCCAATTAACACAACCTGGGAAAGACGAAATTCTCCCGCCAGAAGAGATGGGCGGAGTCATCAAATGGCAATGCGACCACAATTGACCGGGAATATTTGTCAATGCCGGAATCCGTATTATTTAAATCAGAATTGAACGGCATTGATGGTCCCGGACCGACTACATTCAAATACATGACCGTAACCCATCCGGAGAGTATAAAAGCTCATCCGGGATGCAATCAAAACACTTATCCTCACTTATCCTACTTGCTACCGTCAGGCGCGGTGAGTGGATGCGATAAATCAATGAATCGAATGAAGTGGACCGACATCTAACTGTAAATCAGGGTGAATGTAAACTGAATCACACTATGATAAATTACGAGTAGTACAGCGGATTAAATGCAAAAGAATGTGTTCGCAGTGGAGTGAATCGGAATATGATCACGCCAGTATCGCAGAGGTTCTGCACTGAGCGTCCCTTCTTCCCCTTCTTCAGCAGCCGATTGCCCGGTGGATTCCGAGGCGCTGCGTGCGTTGTATGGCCATGCAACCCGGTGGATTCCGGGGGCCCGCACTCCTACCGCATCAAGTCTCCGTCGCTGGTGGATTCCCGACGAGAGCTACCGTAACCACTCACTGGAACCAAGAATACGCTACAGTATCCCGCTTCTTCTACAAGTACATCATCACCGTGCGGCTCTATCTACCGTAACCCTCGTCCAACTCCTGTACCTCAACCACTTCAATAATCGCATGAATATGAAATAACAATGTATTGCAAATAAATAATGTTATGATTACGTGTACTTTTGTGACGATCTTGGGTGCGCTCATGGTGCACGGCCACCACTGAACCACTGAATCCAGACGTCACGAAAGTGCATCGTTTCAAAATTTGCGAGAACAAGCAGCAACTTCAAAACAATCAGAAAACCAACCACTGATTACTTTGCAAAGATAGTATTTGAATGAACGAATGTATTCAAATAAAACAAAACTGGTGCACATTTTTTTGGCAACTCAGTTTCAATAGGTTAATAATCAAACTGAAGCAAATACCCCGACAAATTTGCAATGCGGCGAAAGTCTCAATGGTAATATAATTTTAAAAGACTCGTTCACAAATCAAATTAATAAACAGAACAAACAAGTGAACCAACTTACGAATGAAACTCTTGGAAATGAACAATGAATGCAGCGTGCATAATGAAGCACATCGAAATCTAATACCAAAATAATTAGCTATCGTTCCGGCGGAACGAAGCCATGAAGAATCAAACAGGAAACAAACAACAAAAACTATAACAGTTTCAAAGAATAAATATAACAAATACAACTATAAAGTATTTTATCGCATTATATGTGGCGTGGTTACACGCCTACAATAACTAACGGAACATCAATAGAATGTATTGTGGAAAAGGAATCGAGGGACGAACTTACCTGTACGTCATGACTGTCGCCTTCGACAGTGACGGCGCCGCAGTTGTTCTTGCTGCTCCCCTCTACGGTGGCGCCCCTTCTTCGTCGACATGACGTTGCCCTTCCCGTAGTCCATCGACGGCAGGAGTCCTTGCGGCGAAGAGACCAGCGCCAGCACGGAATCTAAATGAAATGAATAAATAAAAACAACAAGAGAAATTATTATCATGAAATAATCTAATATCCCAACGAACCATCTAACAACATTTAAATATCCCAAAGAAACAAGAGCCTGATAGTAGGCAGCGCTAGAAGCAATCAACTTCAAGACAAATGAATTAAATCGCTTAATGAATTTAGAATAAAACCGCACAAACTAAATGTTTCAAACGAACTAAATTGACCAACATCCACATAAACATAATCATGTCAACAAAATGAAATCATCAAATGAATGAGAAGAATAAAGTCGGCTTACCCTTCTTGAAGTTGAGGTGGCAGATGAACAGGTTGTAGATGAAGAAGCTGCAGCGCAGCTCCAACAAGTCCGGCGGGATGATGGCCCATCATCATCGGCCTTTCTTTGGTTTACGACCTGAAAGAATACGAATCAATATAAATGGAACGAACTAGAATATGACCAAATACGGAATCAATAAATTACAAAATATGAAAAATAATATAAATCAAAACAAGAACACAAATCGAGAACGGAAGACACATCAAAAAATGTCAGGCCGGGAATGTCGCGGACGCGATGCAAACACATAAAAGACTAAGAGAATGAGTGTGTGACTACATAATAAATATGTACGAATACTTTGGAATTACTAGTAATTAATTAGAATCGATAATCAATCGACAACACCCAATTAACACAACCTGGGAAAGACGAAATTCTCCCGCCAGAAGAGATGGGCGGAGTCATCAAATGGCAATGCGACCACAATTGACCGGGAATATTTGTCAATGCCGGAATCCGTATTATTTAAATCAGAATTGAACGGCATTGATGGTCCCGGACCGACTACATTCAAATACATGACCGTAACCCATCCGGAGAGTATAAAAGCTCATCCGGGATGCAATCAAAACACTTATCCTCACTTATCCTACTTGCTACCGTCAGGCGCGGTGAGTGGATGCGATAAATCAATGAATCGAATGAAGTGGACCGACATCTAACTGTAAATCAGGGTGAATGTAAACTGAATCACACTATGATAAATTACGAGTAGTACAGCGGATTAAATGCAAAAGAATGTGTTCGCAGTGGAGTGAATCGGAATATGATCACGCCAGTATCGCAGAGGTTCTGCACTGAGCGTCCCTTCTTCCCCTTCTTCAGCAGCCGATTGCCCGGTGGATTCCGAGGCGCTGCGTGCGTTGTATGGCCATGCAACCCGGTGGATTCCGGGGGCCCGCACTCCTACCGCATCAAGTCTCCGTCGCTGGTGGATTCCCGACGAGAGCTACCGTAACCACTCACTGGAACCAAGAATACGCTACAGTATCCCGCTTCTTCTACAAGTACATCATCACCGTGCGGCTCTATCTACCGTAACCCTCGTCCAACTCCTGTACCTCAACCACTTCAATAATCGCATGAATATGAAATAACAATGTATTGCAAATAAATAATGTTATGATTACGTGTACTTTTGTGACGATCTTGGGTGCGCTCAGAGAGTCGCAGGAGTGCTGGTCGCCGACCTCACTCGGCTACGTCGGTTAATGGTCGCTGGCGGACGTGTCACCAGGCCCGGCACTGCGCATTCCCTTCAATCACATACACTCGCCGCCAGAAAGTTGGACGTCTGCTTCTCTCTCTCTTTATTTTATTAACAAAAGTGTATTAGAAAAGAGCGTTGTGTGTTCTCCACCCGTCTGAGCAAAGGCGACTCACGGCTCGGCCGGCTGATCGCTCGCCGCTGTCACAGCGATTGCACGCGCCGCATGAGCCCGCGCAGCGCGGACGCCATTGCTAAGTGCAAAGTCAGTGCATCCCGCCTTTGAAGATTCCCACGCGGCGCGGCGCGCGACTGTGACAAGCGATATAGGCGCGCGGCGATGAGCGGGACGAACCGTGGAACTTGCAAATTCTGAATACATGTCATCATAGATGTTCTCCGACTCGCTGTCGCAGCCGCCGATGTTGTACCACAGGCCGCAGTGCGGATTCGTCGTCATCAACAAGGTGCTACTAATCAGATGGGACGGAGGAAAAAGGCATATTAGTATGTTACAGGTGCTATTTGCGATCGGAGATCGTCTTCGCGATCATAAGATCAAATTGCCTACCAACAGCGCGCGCGGAGACGATTCTACTGGAGGACGAGTGAAAGAGCTTTTGTTATGTTGTTTATTGTTCGCTTTCATGACTGTTGTATGCATTCTATTGTGAAAGTAACAATAATCATAAAACATGAAGTTTTGCGCAATTCTCGCAATTACTTTTGAGTAGTGTTTGGTGGTGCGGTAAGAGTGCGTTTTGAGTTTTACTAGATTTGCATAGAATTCTCACTATTTAAGTTTTGTCGTCGATTTTTCATTGTTTTTTTTTCGTAAAAAGTTACTTATTTGTAGTTTACTTTGGATGTTTTCACGTTTGTTGTATTCTTGATGTGCACGCCTCCTGTCTAGCTACAATTTGGAGATTGTAGACAGACGGAAGGCGCACTTAAAGTGACAATTTCACTTAAAAATGATATTATACTGATGAAAAGTTAATGGAAACATCAAATAACATCTACTAAACCTGAAAACTAGAACTTTTTTCATGATTTCAAACTATTTTTTGCCCCAAAAAATAGTTGATTTTGAATTCTTCATGGGTAAAAAGTGAGGTTACATCACAGCTGAGTGTCTAAAACGTCTTGAATGACGAGAATTTGGAAAAAAAATTGATATGAAATTCAGTTTCTAGCATAAACTGAAGTCGTAGAAGCCGATAAACATATTCCTATGTGATACGCATCTCGAGTTCAATAGTTATAGCCAGAATTTGTAAAGCGCGCCAATTCAAAATTCAATTTTTTTTCCGATTGCGGATCAATAAAATTGTCACTTTAAGCCAGAGCGCTCGCTCTCTTTCGATAGTAAGAAGGAAGTGCACATGGAAGGAGCTGCTGGGCTAGGAAGGAGCTGCTCATGCAGGAGTTGCACTGCATGAGGGAGGAGTTGCACATTGACCAGTTTAGTAAAAGAATAGCATTTTTGCACAATGTTTGACACAGAAGGGTGTTTTCGACCGTATTGGATCGAATAGAGTAGCATGAAACTGTACCAGCCGGAGATCTGCATTTACTAGTGATCTGATGTTTAGCTCATATCGAGGATTGATGCACTTTTATGGTACTAACAAAGATCATACAGCTGATGATACTGTAATATATGCGAAAGACACATCGCACTACTCATGTAGGCTGATCAATTTACTGTTTCCGCGCCTACACCCTTATGTCTACTGGCTTAATATCTATATCTCAATATACATTTCTAGAAGGCTGTAGTATTAGAACTTTCTTGTATATAAGTCGGTATCATTTGTGATTTTCGAGAGTATCGCTACACTTTCAACCATATCCGGGACCTTTCATCGCCCTCTTCATCATTGTAGCAGAATTCAAAAAAAACCTAACAAACGATCTGATCGGCGAAATTGGGATGGGGAAGTTGGGTTGTCAAAATAATATCGAGCAAAGAAAAAAAGTTCTTCATCAAATCTGCAAATATTGCGATGACAGAATTCGAGGAACTTCATTGGCATGTTTTCGGCGAATTTAGCGACGGCAGAATTCGCTGATCTTTGTGTGTGTTTCCGCGAATTTAGCGATGGCCAAATTCGCTGAACAGCGACGGATCAAATTCGCTTTCACAAAAGTTCGGCCGGTGAGAGGGATCGAACCGTCGTCCCTCGATCACGAAGCGTGAATGTTACCAATGGCAGCTCGTTCGCAAAGATTCTAAAACGTTGTGAAACATGCGCCATCATGATATTGAAAAAGTATGCAAACGACTGTTGATGGTATAAAAACATCTATGTTTTAATATACCAGAAACAGCGAGAACTTTGTTCTCCTTTTGGAATGCGAATAGCTAAACAGACGATACCGGATAAATGTTGAATTGAATTGAATTGATCAAAACACAACTACGTCCCTATCGCGTTCGTACGTCCAGGTGTTCCTCTCTCAGTGTATAGCCCCAATTCAAATCAAGACGGGAACCAGCACTGCCGCGCTGGTTGTAATTCCATTCTGTGCTGCAGTGGCAGCAGTTTCCAGGTGACCGCTTCTTTTGTTGAAACATAACATAACCAATAACATATTAATTATTTATTACAGTAATTCTTACAAAGAAGCGTGAGAAGAAGAAAGAAAAAAAAAGCGTTTTTTTCCACAATCGACATAATCACTGTTTCGATAATAGTCATTTCAATATACATACAGGAATACATACATACAAGATTCTCCCTTCTCTTTCTTCCTTATCTCTCTCTCTCTATGTCGTCACCGCCATGTATAGCACATGAACTGTTTGGTGTTCTTCCAACCGTCTTCCTTGTTCAGTTTGTCCGCTTCAACCTCATTCGACGTGATGTAGCGGTAGTGGCCTGAAAAAAACTTCTCACCAACCACACTAAAGGTGTCGTCTCTCTCTCTCTCTCTCTTTCTTTTTCTCTCTCATATATATATATATATATATATATATATATCGATATTGCATTTCTGAAACTATCGAAGTCTTCTGAGAGACATCTCCTTCTGGTGATTCCGCTGCCTGCCCACTCTCGCTTATGCTAATGCGGATTGCTGCCCGAAATAGTGACTTCAAATCGCCAGCGCTTTAGAAGTCAGTACCGAAGGGAAAGGACATTCGAAAAGACTGACCGATCCTTAACAAAAAATCTTCGGGTTTTCGAAACGAATTTTCGCTACTGTATATAAAGACGAGAAGCTTATCTGCTTATCTGCTTATCTGCTTATACTCTGCGCCAGTTCGATAGGTTCTGATCTACCTCGCTTGCAGTTCGAAATACGGTGCCATAACCGTCTGCCTCTCTTGTTTTGCGCACTATTGCTGAGAGCTGATCTCCGTCATCCTCTGATATACCCCACCGCGCGCAACTTATTGCGAGCATAGAACAATATTAGTTTATTAGAACGGGTATCAACATACATATTTGTGAAGGACGCAACTAACTGAGTTTAAAAAAAACATTGAAACACTTAATAACGAAAGCTGTGCGGAAGAGACAGTCCTCCCCTTTGCACACGCACCTTTGATTTCCATCATGTACAGTGGAACGTCGGCCGTGCAGATGCGCCGCGACACACAGTATCCCTGCAGGATCTTCTCGCGATTCTGCCAATCACTCGGGAACACAGTGAGGATTTGCATTGCTGAAATATACACATGTGGATACTACATTAATGTTTCTACCACCATTCGCATTTACATTCCTCTAGTACTCTAGTTATTTCCACTACTGATTGTGAGTGATCTGAGACATTATTACAATGGGGAAACGATTAATAATTACAATTAATCACAAATTACACCAACAAAAACATACGCCAACACTTATGTGTCGTCCGATTCTTCTAGTTATTTACACTACTGATCTGACATGTTCTGAAGTTCTGAATTCTGTAATCTGGATGTACACAGTGACACATGATTCATACCACATTTACCTTACGTTTTATGATTATGTTGATTCTTAAATTATTGTGGTATGATGAATCATTCTAACCAGCTCCGCCAGTTCGGTTTTGAACACCGATGCCCATTTTCGGTACCAAAATGGTAGAGGGGGTAGGTGTCCTCCCCAGACATGTGCTAGACAGACAAGGTGACTCACCCAGGTTGGTTGTTGTGTCGGTGTAGTGCACGTCGTATAGTTCCAGCAACGCGTTCTCGCACTCATCCATGAACCACTGCAGATTGTCAGCCGAGAGATCCGGTCGAACCACCCGACCCAGACTGTCTGCAACAAACTCAGGTGCGGCAAGTCCCTTCCAAAGTGTTCTGAGAGCAATTCGAAAGGCAACACAGTGTTTCAAAGTGATTCGGGAGTGTTTCGAAGAGACTAACCGGGACTTTACACAACATCCTAGGATTTTCGATCGAATCCACATTTTCCACGGTACGCGAATTATCGGCGGTCGGCCAGACAGGGGCGAAATGACGAGCTTTTTATGCAAATTGGAAAAAAACGAGGTTTCACGCCGAAAATACGGCAAAAATGAAAGAAACTAAAAAATCGAAATCTAAAGTTCTGTGCGGACACTATCAAAGCACTTCTCCCTCAAACTGGGTTCTGTAGCATGGGTTTGAAGTGAGTTATTAAGTTTTGTAGTTTTCACCTATTGAACAGCCTCAAAAATGCGGTTATCGAACGATAACAAGAAAATTAAAGCTAAATTCAAAAATCGAAATCCAGAGTTCTATGAGGACTGGGGATCTACACCATACCCATACATCAAAAAATTGGAAAGATTCATCAATTCCGTAAAGAGTTATTAGCTCTGGAAGGTGCAGAACTCTGCTTCATTTGACTTGCAAAAGACCCTCATTTCCGTCAATAGGAGCCGAAATTTCGAGCACTGTATACTCTGCACCAGAGCGATAGTCTTCGATCTACCTCGCTCGCAAGTACGGTGCCATAACCGTCTGCCTCTCTTGTTTTGCGCGCTATTGCCGAGAGCTGACTCTCCGTCTTTCTCTGATCTACCCCACCGCACACAACTTATTGCGAGCATAGAACTATAGGTCAACGTGCTGTCCTCCGAGTTCGATCGCGGAGGCCGAATAACTATGTATTACTTGTTGGCTTGCGCGGCAGTTGGGTGTAGTTGTCGCGGAAGCCGACGATGTTCGCCATCTGGAAGGGCATGGCGACAGCCACGTGGCGGCGAGAGTCATTGGGAGAAAAGAAGCCGAACAGAGGATGCGTCTGCTGCAACACCAGAGAGTGGGGAGGGAGAGAGAGAGAGGGAGGGAGGAAGGGAGATGGAGAGAGGGGGGGTGAAGAGAGGGGGGATGGAGAGAGAGGGGGAGAGAGAGAGGGGGGAGGGAGGGAGAGGAAGGGAGGAAGAGAGAGGGAGAGAGAGGGGGAGAGAGGGGGAGAAAGAGAGGGAGGGAGAGAGGGGGGAGAGAGGGAGGGAGAAAGAGAGAGGGAGAGAGAGGGGTGGAGGGAGAGAAGGGTGAGAGAGACAGAGAGAGAGAGAGGAACTGTAATCACACCGAACCTGAAGCCGGAAGTATGTCAACGCGTGCTCTCCAGTATCGATACAGTCAGGCAGATCGACGTTGGCGAATACCTAGGAGTAAAAAGATCACAAAGAGAAAGAAGAGAAAGACATAACATTGCATTTCTATCAGTGTACACACCTGCATGAATCCGAGTTCCTCTCCCTGCATTCTCGTGAACTTACAAAGTGTCTCCAGCTCAGAGTGAGTGACGTTCGGACCATTCAAACACTAAATACTCTCTTTCTCTCTCCCTCCCCCTCCCTCCCTCCCTCCCTCTCCAATCTCCTAACCGTGGCCAGTGTGCCGTTGGGATGGAATAGCTGAGCGGAGAAGAGAACGTCTGGTTGGTTGCAGAGTGCGCGGCTCTCACTCAATCCCAGCGCAGTCAGACCACTCGACACATCCGAGAGTAGACTGGAGGTGTAGCAGGCGATCTGCATCAGTTGCAGCACCATCGCCTCTCGAAAGAGCAGGTGAAATGAAGAAGCGGTTGCCCTCCACGTATCCACGTTCCGAACACACACAACACAAAAAGATGATGAGATGACAGGAGACATCCATTATTATTTATTATACATGAATCCATGCGACCGGCACTATGACAGCCAACATGAATCAATGCTATAGCACTCTGTAATAGCATTTCAAAACTTTATTGCTATAAAGCTCGATATGATACTCTTCCTTTTCATAGTATAAAGCAATAAAGCATTACTTTTTTTACACGTGGCTGCATTTTTCAGGTTGTTTCATTACAAGCTCAACCAACAACCCATTCAAATAATTATTTATTCGTACAGAAACTCGCAAAAAGAGGCGTTCTCTCGACCACAATCGACATGTTGGCATCTTTCTCATTCTCTCATTCACAACATAGCAATATATTCATCACTCTAAAAATCTCTGTCTCTGAAACGTAGTTCGAATAGGCCGTAAACCGTACAAATTAGGTGGGGGGGACTCGAACCGGGGGCGGAAGCTGAGGGCACATAGTACAAAGTAGTAATCGAGTGTAGTAATAGGGGCGAGTAGTGTGGGAGCGTGGCCTAGTGGGTCGATCGGAAGGGATAAAAAGGAGAGGGTATTGAGCACTCGGAATACAACACGACAGCATCTCTTCTCTTCTCTCTGGCTCCCAATTGCACTTACACGTCGACCGAGCGAGCTCTACTTGGTCTCGAATCGAGGCAGGAACAGGCCAAACTTGTGCTCGATGCCGGAGAAAGTGGCCTGCGCGAGGCGGTAGCCCCCAATGTGATCCGGGTTCAGAGAAGACTCGTCCAGCATGGTCGCGTGCTGCGACACCTAAACACAGAGAATAGATGTGACTCTCTCAGCCACACATACATCTACACCGACTACTTCTAATCCACCTTCAATCAATATGCAATCCAATACTTCGACAGCAGCTACTTCTACACGGGCAATGGATAATGGATAACGTAAGCATCCCTTTAGTATTGCAGTGATTGTGATGTCATGTGCAACCGTAATGATTCCGGGTAAATCCCTGACTCTTCTCTCTCTCTCTGACTACTTTTACATTACAAGTACACAGTACACCCTCCCACCTCCGATCCAGTCGGACGACTGCCGCCGAAATCCACATAGAACAGACGCTGAAGCACCTCGTACGTCAGCAGGGTCACCGCGAACTGCAAGGCATCGGTCGTCCCTCCCTCCCTCTCTCTCTCTCTCTCTTCCTCTCTCTCCCCTCCCTCTCTTCCTCTCTCTCTCTCTCTCTATCCCTCTCCTTTCTCTCTCATATCTCCCCTCTCTCTCTCCTATCTCTCTCTCTCCCTCCCTCTTTACCTGTGGGGAGCTCCTGCACACCCTGGCCGCGGTTCCCTTCCAGAATGCCTTCGGGCCCTCCTCTGCCATCACCTTCCGGAAGCAGTCTGCAACATTAATATCAATCAATCAATCAAACAATCACTTATCCAGAATCGCTATATCAGAACTATACTACAGTTGTGGTTTATATCCGCGTCTGAAACATTCATAATGTGATAACGACTTCTAGTATTAGTAATGAGTCATAAAACACACCATCGTATCCACAACACGCTATTTGCCCCACAACAAATACGCAACACTACTGCGTGATCCCACAACACAACTGACTCGTTCGAAAACAATAGCTCGAGACTTTGCCAAGACAACACAACCGATGCACCCACCAATGAATCTGCTGTGATTTACGAACAAATACGCAACACTACGTGATAACGTGATCCCACAACTAACCGTTTGAAACAATGTATAGTAACAAACTAGTACACGCCAAAAACCAACTCAACACAACTGGTGCGCGTATCATCATTCAGCTATCATAACTCTTTCTGCTCCTCTCCCACTCTCTCACCCACCAATGACTCCGCTGTGACTTCCGAACAAGTAACATCATTCACACTCAGCTATCATAACCAACATAACTCGTTCCCCACCCACCGATGACTCCGGTGTAGGTGGTCTGTCCGGCCCTGGCGGCCACTTGCAGCCGTGTCTTGATCACATCGGCCGGGGTGACCAGGCCGGCCGCCGGCACGCCTGCGATGAACGCCGAACAGAACAGAGACGCCGGCGAGTTGTGGCCCTGCAAGCACATCACATATACGTTTCAGGGTACAGTCATCATATACATCACAGTTTAGAAAATAATCAGACCATGCATTCCACTCCACCACTTCAACCCACATCCTCATCAGCCGACGCTAGTTTGGCGTGCGCGTAGGCGGGGAAGTAGATGGCCGAGAAGGGAACGTCGCGCAGGAAACACGCACGCGCACCCTGAAAGTAGACAATCGATACGAAGTGCTGTCTCGATCACATCACAAATCTCATCAGAAAGTGAAACAGCACCCTGAGAGACAGTCACTATAATCACTACAATAATGAAAACAATCTAAAAATTCTTGTAAGTTCTACTGTGAAACGCGATGCATACCTTGTAGAGTCCGAGGAATCCGAGCTCCTTGAGCACAGTGAACACACCGATCTGTAAAACAAATGGTCAGCTCTCTCTCTCTCTCTCTCTCTCTCTCTCTCTCTCTCTCTATCACTCTCTCTCATTCTCCCTCCCTCTCTCTTTCTTCCGCTCTCTCTCTCTCCCTTCCGCTCCCTCTCTCTCCCTTCCTCCCTCTCTCTCCTTTCCTCCCACCTTCTGTCCAGTCTGGATCTCTCCCGCCACTTGCAGGCGAATTTTCACAATTTCCAGCGGGTTCGTGAACACAACCTGAAAATGAATCATATTATTCATTTCCCAGAATCAGTACGCAACAACGCCTCTATGATTCGCATTTATCACTTCTTATGTAATTTGTCGTTTTTTTGCATATCAATGATCAGCAAAATCCTCAGTTGCAACTGTCACACAGATATCACATACCCCGCCCATATCCATACAGTAGCCATCCTGCACCGTACAGTACCCCTTCCTCACCTGACTGGCTCCTCCGCACGCGCCGGCCAGGATCTCTCCGTAGAGCGGGATGTGGCCGCCCGTCGTCATCTTGTCGCGCACCTCAACGAACATGCACATCAGTCACTCTGTCTGCCTGCCTGTCAGTCTGTCAGTCTGTCAGTCAGTCAGTCAGTCAGTCAGTCAGTCAGTCAGTCAGTCAGTCAGTCAGTCAGTCAGTCAGTCAGTCAGTCAGTCAGTCAGTCAGTCAGTCAGTCAGTCAGTCAGTCAGTCAGTCAGTCAGTCAGTCAGTCAGTCAGTCAGTCAGTCAGTCAGTCAGTCAGTCAGTCAGTCAGTCAGTCAGTCAGTCAGTCTGTCTGTCAGTCACTCTGTCTGTCAGTCTGTCAGTCTGTCAATCACTCTGTCTGCCTGTCTGTCAGTCACTCACATCATGATCTACTCATCAACGCAAGGACTCGTCACTTCAATCTAACCACAATCTAGCCTCTTCACCTACTCGTTACACTAGACCTTCTCACCAGCTCTACGCGTGGAATCGTCGAATTAATCAACCTCTCCCAGCTCTCGCTCTCCCGTCCACTACCCTGACCTAGCCAACCATCTGTCCTCGTTCAACACGACTTCCTTCCCCTCACCTGCTCCTCACCAGGCCTACTCGGTACAAAAAAACAATTACACATTCAACCACCTCTCTCTCCTGTTACTCAACTCATAGACGTCTTTAATCATCTCCTCACGCATCGCTTTCTCACATCAATCTGAGTATGCAAATGCACCCCCCCCCCCTCTTACCAGATCGTTCATGGTGAGCTTGATGGCCTTCTCGGGAGCCACGCCCACAATCTGCGGCAGCAGACCGCGGTACAGACCCAGCAGACCTCAACAAGGCAAATACAGTCAACAATACGTTTCGAGACAAGGTTTAACTGCCACTCCTCATGGTACGATAATCAGTGTATGATTTTCAGTAGGTAAAAAAGGATCAATCAGATGCATATCTGTCTCCACTCACCATCGAAACGAAATACGAAATCAAAAATCAACACTTTTCATGGTATAATAGTCAGTATGTGGATCTAGTAGGTAAAATGAAGATTAATAAGATAGGATAGGATAACATCCACTCACCCTCGAACTTGACGACCTTGCGGAAACAGTCAATGCTGTTCTTGTACATCACCTCTCCCACGAAAGAGCCAGTGCGCTGGTTCTGGAAACAGAAAAAAACATGACTCATAAAGTATCTCGAAAAAAATGGAATCTACGTTTCGCACACGAGCAACATCAAGATCACCACCCATTCCCGTTAATACCTTTTGGATAGCTGATCCTCACATACCTGCAACTAACACCAACCTCTTCCACAAATCTAATCCCGACTGAAGCTTCATTCACATAGCCCCTTCCCTACCTGCATCCTAGTCTTGACGAGGTCGATGGGGTAGACGGCAGTGGCGCCGCACGCGCCAGCAATCGAACCCATCGCGAAACGGTACGCAGACTCCATGATCTGTAGGGAATGCGAGCATAAGAAAACAACAACAAATACACAACAGAGGCTCAATACAACCCATATAAATAAAGTTGCTAATATTCGTTCCATTCGAGTCTCAACACTCACCACTCTGGAAGAAACAAACGCTCAATAAACCTCTAGATCTAGATCCGACTACAGACACACATTCTCTTCCTTCTCTCTCTCTCTCTCTCTCTCTCTAACCCTCCCCACCCACCGCCGTGCCGACTCCACGCTCCTCCTTGCTGTTCACCGCCTTCACGTTGGTCAGACGGGTCATGTGCGACACCTGAAAGATACAGTATATCTCCGTCCCCCTACAGTACCCTCCTTCTCGCTACAACATCCCTCCTACTCGCTACAGTATCCCTCCCTCTTACTACAGTACCCCTCTACCTCCCCACGCACCCTCTTGAGCCTCTCGGGGTCGATTCTCTCAATGTCGTGCTGGGAGAGCGTCTTCACACCCGGGTGGGCCAGCTCCGACAGATGGAACAGAATCTCCACCTGCAAGCAAGAGTCGTCATGGATGGACAAACTAGAATTCAAATTCATAATCATTATCGTACATGAATCACGAAAACCACACCTCTTTTTCTTTTAGAATGAAACTTCTTTTTTCAAACAAAAAAATAAGTTTCACATTATCTATTAGAAAAGGAACACATATCAAGATCGATTGCTCGAATATACCCGAATTATCTTTATCTTTAATCGCAAGCCTATTCACTCTTCCTGTCCCTCCTATACTCTCCATCCTCTCACCTAGAATACTAAAACACCTAAAGTTCAAATCCATCCATACGCGATCATCTCAAACAATGCAATGCAATGATCGAGGATCTACTGTGTCCTAATCACAAGCCAATCACTCTCTCTCTCTCCCTCTCTCTCCCTCCCTCTCCTTTCCCCCAACCCACCTCATAGGGAGTGATCTGCGCGTAGCTCTGCGTCGCCTGCAGAAACTCCTCCTTCGTCATCTCCAGATCGAGGTTGCCTGCAAATCAAAACTATTCATACCGTATACTACAAAAAGGTACTGCGTTAACACACAACAAACTCTGTACTGTTGATCTAGACATGTCAAGCCAGCCAAAAAGTGGTGGGGTGAGAATCCAACACCCACTAGGGCCGTCTACAGCCGGCGGCGCTACTCGTGTCATCTCTTCACTTCACTATATACGTCAGCCTGGCTGAACCGCACGTGTTTGTCACGTGTTCAACTGAGTGAATATTATCTCACAACTTGAGTGAAGTACATACTAGTTAAAACTATAAGACAATCATGAGCCCCATAAGCGGAGCCCCCAGTAGCTAGGTGTTTGGTACAGCTAGCCTATGGTGAGCTCAATATTTGCCGCACTGTACACTTCCTGTTGTGTTACTGTGTCTCTATACTCTCTTGGGAGATAAAGACCTTTATTATTATAGAGCGATACCGAATAAAGTATTTGATTTGATTTATGATTTAATTTGATATATGATTCGACCCACCCCTGGCAATGCTCGTGTAGACCCTCTTGATCAACTCCATCTTGGAAAGAAGGCTGTTGAACGCCGCATAGTACGGAAACGTCACCTGAACATGCCTAACGTAATCATACATCACCTACAGTAATCAAGGGGTTGAGTGACAAGGGATAGGAACGACACGACAACCTACCACCTCTCTCTCCCAGCACAACACCACACCTTCACCACCACACACAGCGATACCGTAACAGTTAACAGATACAGTACTCTCAAACACGGGGATCAGCAAACAGAGGAAGCAATCAACTTTTCAATAAACATCATCATCATCCTCGCTCTCGCTCGCTCGCACAACTCACTCGCGCGTTCTCAAAGGCGAATGAAAACTGAAAAAGGGGGTGAGGGTCACGCACCGCACACACATGGCATGCACAAGTGAGTGGTCAAATCAATCAATCAATCAATCAATCAATCAATCAATCAATCAATCAATCAATCAATCAATCAATCAATCAATCAATCAATCAATCAATCAATCGATCAATCGATCAACTGACCTTGTGTCCGGTGGCGCTGCCTCCACTGACGGCGATGAGGTTCTGGCGGACAAACTCGGTGAGCAGGTGGCCCTTGATGGTAGTCATGATACGCTGGAAGTCGAGCGACGAGATCGTGCCGTCGCCCTTCTGGTCGTACCTGTACAGGGGGATGAGCTCTCTCTCTTTCTCTCTCTCTCTTTCTCTCTCTCCCCTCTCCCTCCCTCCCTCTCTCTCTCCCTCCCCCTCCTCACTTGTTGAACGCCTGCACTCCCTGCTCCTCGTAGAAATCATGCAGCAGCTGACAGAACGCATAGTACGAGATCGACCGCTTCTTGTCTCTGAAAAATATTACATTTTATGAATCATATTTTTATTTATTTGTTTGTTTCAAAAACTTCCTTATCCATATATTTGCTACATTCCGCTTCAAATACTACATTCCAATATTCCAAACAATTACAGAATTGTTTCAAAAAAGGGGGGAGGAAGCCCCTGCATTTTTTCTCTGTCCCTGCAAACTATTCGATTCCAAGCCGATTGTTTCAGAAACCTCCTCCTTCATATATTCGCACAGTGAAACACATATTCCACATTCTCCCTTTCAACCAAAATGTTTGAACCCATAGTCTGCAACGTTGGTGCATACAAGTGATCTCGGCTGAATAATTCTGATAAGACTACCACACTACCCTACAGTCCAGCTGGGAGAGAGAAATGATCTATGCCACTCCGGACGCGAAAAAATCGAAACGCCGCGGTTACATGGATGAGAAAAACGCGTACGTGATAGATGCCAACTTCGATAATATCAATACGCGCTATCCACGCGTCCGCAGAGAAGGAAGAACACTCATTGGCCATCCATTGCATTCAAAACATAGAGAGAGACACTTTAAAACATACACAATGTGAATCAGTGAATCAGCTGATTGAGATGATAAAGCAAAACTCATTGGATAGCACGTAAAATATATATGAAAAAAACAGATGAGCAGCATCCAGTACAGCAGTTACTCAGTTAAAATTTTTGACCAAAAAATTTGACCTTCTCGAATGCTCTTCTCGATCGTCATTGACCAGTGCCGACTTGGCGCCAAAAAAATTTGGTCAAATATTTTCAACTGAATAACTGCTTAACATTCAAAAGTAAAGAGTCAATAACAAACGCCGACTCACTTGCCAAAGTAGCGCTTGATAAAGTCCGAGCTGAAGTCAAAGTCGTGGTCGTGCAGCGGCTGAGTGTGCCTGGAATTACACAATCAAATAATCAATCGATATTACAGCAAATCAATCAATCAATAAATCAATCGCCTCTCACCTGATGACCGCCTCAAACTCGTCGCAGGTGATGGAATCGGACGAATTGCGGTCAAAGATCTCAAAGGCGGTCAGGTACAGAGCGTCCGGGCTGGAATATATGATTATATAGCAAAACTTATAACTTTGTTTGAACATACATTTGTTTTACAAATTGTAGTTATCATGTAACAACTGTTACTACTGAATTGGGCTCATCAAGGCAAGGCAAACAACTTACGTGAAAATACAACATACGTTTCAAGAACCCATCACCTCCCATTGCGCATGTCAGTAACGATACATGCTTGCTACTCACCTGCAGAGAATAGCCTCAAACGCGCAGAACTCCTCAAACGAGATATCGCCGTCCTTGGTGGTATCCGCGGCCGACGCGAGCAGACGCACACTCTCCCGGTTGTACTCCTTCCCGTCAGTAGAGTGGAACATGCCCAGGTAGCTGAACAAAGATCATTGCATGTCTACAGTACATCAAAGCAAACACAAATACAGTACCTACTACCCACCGGTAGATGATTGAACATTGGTAATTGTGTATCTACAGTACGATAAAGACGAATACAGTACCCCTACTACAGTACTCACTGGCAGATGATACTAATTGTATGTCTACAGTACCGTAAACACGAATACAAAACCCCTACTACAGTACGCACCGGCAGATGAAGTCCTCGCTGGTCATGACCGTCTTGCCGTCCTTGGTCGTCTTCGAGGCATAGCGGTCGAAGATGGGGCGGAGATGCGCGGGGTTCGCGCGCGGGATCGCACCTGCAAGAGTATGTAATGGTAATCGAGGATTGAGGATATCAATTCGATTGTTAAAGATGTTCGAGTGAAACTCAAGAAACTGAATGCTTGATTACTACGCTGATAACTACTGATTGTTACTGATTAATACCTGATACACGCGGGGTCGGACCTGTAATCCAGGAAAATAAATAGGTGACGCTGACGAGTTTGGGAAACAAACTCATTCCAGGATTAATACGTTCCATACGCAACATTGAAAAGACGAAATGTATGTTTCACCAACGCCCCAAATAATACAAGTCCTTCAGGCGTGAATATGGATAGTTTTCCAACCCAATACAATGAGATTCAAACGAGATGGGACGCTGACCCCCGTACAAATATCACAGCTGAATCAGTATCAAAAAGTTCGGGAAACGGAAAGATCAGAGCATACAGTGTACCCTTACCCCTGGCGACATATATACACATACTATCAGTGAGGACTGACCCCTGGCGGCGAGTGCCGAGTCGACGTTGCACTGCGCGGTGCGGGCCGCGGGCAGCAGGGAGGCGAGGCGCGACAGAGGCGACGAGTGCGAGTGGAACTGCAAACATTGCATTGTAGGTGTGCTCAGTCTCTACGTAAGCCATTCGGGAGAGTTTCGAAGGGATAGCAAGGTATCCCGAAATGTTCGGGGGTATTCGAGCGTGTTCCGAAGGCGATTCGGGGGTGTTTGGAGGGCAATTCGAAAAGCGATTCGGGAGTGTTTCGAAGAGACTGAGCCGCTAATTGTACGATCCAAGACAGTTACCCATCATTATCAATTTCATTTCCCGGTTCCTGCATCCATGCATTTCATTTCCGCAATCACACAACTGCATGTGAATTGCACGTGTACTACTCCCCGAGCATTGATTTGCCATTGATTCTCGGTGTTATTGTACTCCCGCTGTTGTTACAACTCGCATTGAGTATCGCGTTAGATAAGTGTACATCACTTGCCACATTTACCCCATACAATCGCTACTACGCAAAACACTGGCGCGACGCGCGCCGGAAAGTATGTACTGATAAGACGTTTGAAATATGACACGGTGCTGATATGATATCATAGACTGGTCAGAGGGTGAGTGTGAGTGATAGTGATAGCGGACGAAAAACAACCGCAGCGCCGGCCAGACAACCAAGTGACCACGCAGCGCCCCAAGGTCACCACAAATGCAAAGAATTGGGATAATATGAACAATCAATCAATCACGAATAAACAAGTAAACAAAGGTATAAACAACTCACGGGATCGTTGGCATTTCGTCCGTCTAGAGAGCGGGCGCGCTGCGAGTGGAGCACATGATCGAAGCCGCCGGATGCGAAGCTGTCCATCAAATGCCCGACTGTAAACACAAACATAAACAAGTAAACAAACAAAAAATATCGAAACTTGGCGCGCGAGAAAACAACAAGACGGCGAACAATGCGCAACACGCGCCAATTGTCAATCGGCGCGCTATGCGCAGCAAGTGTTGAGTGGGCGGGCCACAAATCAATGCGGAACTGGTTCAAATCTTCTTCAAAGACACAACACGACGATGCTATATATTTGCAGGCAAGGCAGACGGGCGGCGAATAATAAACACGACATGCCGTTCTTTCGTCCGACGGACGACACAGCAGCCCGATAACTCTCTCTCTCACACAAACACCCACCCATCAGTCCAGCCGCAGTCCCAAAGACCACACGCACACAAACCCATCGCATTCGAATCAATACACCTGTGCGCTGGAAACACGGAAACAACCAAAGCCTCTCGTCTCGCTGAGAAACGCATGGAAGATAACCTCGTTTCAGGCGAGCCAGTGAGAGGATAGCTCCCACGCACCGCATATGTGCGATCGATGTGTTGGACCCTGGTGAGAGAGAGAAGAGCGAGCTCTCGGCAGCGGCAACAGCACCGCCTGCCAGAGAAAAGAGAGACGAGCTTTTGGAAAACAGCTCGAGTGTGTAAACTGCCATACCTCCTCTGTTCCCCGTTCGCTCGTCGTCACTCATTCCTTATCAACCACCGCTACGCTACTCTCCATCCATCCCACACACCATCAATAACACAGTACAACATCACTCCACAACTTTGTTGACCAAAACGTGTGTAAAACAACAATGTAAAAACGAGGCGCAGCGACGCAAACGAACAGGAGAAAACGGTGGCAAGATTCAACAGGGACAAAATCAACAACTATTCATAGAAACGTAATTTCTCTCTAATGTGTACAGAGTGAACATGCGAGGGTAGGGGGAGGGGTTCGAGCGGGGCAGAAAGTGTCCACCCTGCCGTCTCTCTCACAGCTGGCTTGACAAGTGAGTGTTCAGATATAACAACTGTGACTGTGTGCGTGCGAGCATGCATCTCTCTCCTCTCCTCTCTCAAAACGTCGACGGGCCAATATCCGGCATTCCTGCAACACACAAACACATCATGCTCATTCCAAATCGACAACCACCTTATAATCATACTGTATTCTCATTAGTACAAAGAGTGTAATCCAAGTCGCGCCTGGGAACAATATGTGCAAAAATCATCAACAAATCAACATCAAATGCACAGAAAAAAGAGAGAAGGGGAAGCCAAGCCAAGACACAAAAAGATTCCATGAGAAGAGATCGCAATACGGTATCTTCGGGGGTAGTCATAGTACAATCTTATTAAATGTATAGCAAATACAAAGTAACAATCAATCAATCAATCAATGAATCAATCAATACACTCTCCCCTCACTTACTGGCGCTGATGTAGTGATGGCTTGGATCGGCGAGGAGTGGGGTGGGCTGGGCCGAGGCGCCCCCAGAGGACAGGCTGATGTTGTTGGGGTTGAGTACGTGTGCGGACGAGTGACCTCCTCCCCCTCCCCCTCCACTGTGCATCATGTGTCCGCCGCTCGCACCCGCACTGCTGTACCCCACCACTTGCCGCGCCGGCGCATAGCCCTGTAATCAGCACATTGTTCTGTATGCTGGGATCTCACATCACATAAATTCTACGTTTCCTATCACACATAGAACACACTTTTCTCAACAACCGCAATAACCAAACTCCAATCAATGTTGATGTGAACAACAAGAACTTTAACCAACCGTTAACTTACCACTAATAACTAGTCATAAACAAAAAAAAATATTGCTGTAACGTTTCAAGCAAACACCAAAGTCAAACATTCGGTAACCAATAGCATTGAATCGAACAAAGTTCCCTATAATGTAATCTTCTTAGTTCTTATCCCCTTCTCCCTTCTCCCACCTTGGCAATGGTGGTCGTGCCAGTGGCTATTCGCTTCTGCATCACTGGGCCAGAGGACATGGACGAGGGCGCCGGACGCTTACCCGATACTTGCAACTGCAAACCGACCATTTCACTTCCTCCCCTCTTTTTCGCTCTCTCCCCTCTCTCTCATATCAAAATCCTTCACACAGACTATTGCGAATAACGGGTGTTATCATCTAACAAGAAAACGTGAAACGTAAAGCGCGCATTCAATGTTACAACATATCCCCTCCCCATGCCTGTCGTCTGCATATCTTTGTCTACCCCCCCCCCCCCAACCCACCGTGCTGACCGCGGGTGAGTGTGCTCTCCGGGCCACCCCGCTGCCTCCCATCCCCCCTCCAACTCCTCCTCCAGCCATGTCATCTCCCAGCAGAGTGCGCCGCTTGATGTCAGTCTTGATGTGCTTCCTGGAATGACACAATCAGGACTACTTCAAACTTCACCATCCGAAATAATTAGAACCTTGCTGACTTATGTTTCACTACCTTGTTCACTAAATACGACACTGCACAGAATAATACGGAATATGCATGTTTTTTTTAGAAACAATAATTGGAGGTTACCACATGTCACTGCATTGAGCAAAAGAGAAATCGATTACAAAGATTTCACTTCCTCCCACATACGCTACGCATCCATCCTCTCTCGCCCTTCCCTCTCTCCATCTCCCTTCTTCCTCCTTCCCTCCCTCTCTCCTCTCTCTCCCCCCCTCCCTCTCCCTCTCCCCCCACACCCACGTCGTCCTGCTCTGCACACTCTCGCTGATCGTGTCCAGCTCGTGTGCGAATCGGGTCAGCGCATTCCGCAATGCGTCCACGTCCGCCTCACACCATTTGCTGCAATTAATCGAACTTAAACAAATATATATTTGTTTTATATATATATATATATATATATATATATATATATATATATATTCTTCTTCTTTTCCCCGCGGCGTGCGGTCGGGTCCTCATTTTGCCCCACCGCCGTCGAATGTTCGGTCATTGACAAGAATCCTTCCCGAGTAACCAGTGAGGCGGCGGGAAGTACCCTCACGTGGAAGCAGCTATGGCGCGAGATATCAATTCTCTTTCGAAAAGTACACGAGTAAAGAGGAGTGGTTTGTT
Organism: Rhabditoides inermis; assembly: GCA_963966185.1. Taxonomy (NCBI): domain Eukaryota; kingdom Metazoa; phylum Nematoda; class Chromadorea; order Rhabditida; family Rhabditidae; genus Rhabditoides; species Rhabditoides inermis. Next base: position 36,465 of record CAWZYM010000322.1, read on the forward strand.
TTGATCTAATTCAACAAAAGCACATGCATAAAATCTCTTCGCAGCTGACTAAAATTTCAAAACAAACCTGCTCTTTCGAACGATGTTTTAAAACTCTAATTGTTTTCTTGTTAGCATGTTGAGTTAAGGTATTCAGGATACTGTTAATCCCAACAAGTAACTTGCAACAAAATGTATGACACGATTATAGTGCATACTATATTTTTCATCGATCAGAAAGAGCAGGTTTGTTTTGAAATTTTAGTCAGCTGCGAAGAGATTTTATGCATGTGCTTTTGTTGAATTAGATCAAAACAAACCACTCCTCTTTACTCGTGTACTTTTCGAAAGAGAATGGATGTCCTTTTCTCAAATTTCGAAGAAATTGTTTTTCAGGTTGATGTGCCGAACATGTTATGTATACATATTCGAAACTTTAGAAAACGTATCCTGAATATGGAAACGCACTGCTTTGTCGAATCGCTCGTGCGCCTGCCAATGCCAGTCTCTCATTGACACGCGCTATTTCGCGTCTCTCTCTCTTACCCACTCACTCCGCTCCGCACACTCCCCTCCCCCCACAGTTTTCGCGCCAAAACTGGGGCGGTGGCCTGGACGGCGAGCCGACACGAGAGTGGGTGAACGAAGGGCGGGGCATGCGCTCAGCCAATCAGAGTGCGCACGCAAGAGAGCCGAGCGACCAATGAGCGCAAAGTGCAGTGGGCGGAGCTTACGTGATGCACACCGTCGTCGCCGCCGCCGCCGCCGCCGCCGCCGTCGTAAACACGTTTAGTGGCAAAGCGGGAGAGAGCAAGAGAGGGCGGTTTTTGGATGCCGCAACCGATATTGGTTTCACGAATCATACTCATAGGTCTTACAAAGTGATATTCTAACAAATAACGCACACTAATTAAGTATATTGTATTAGAATAGAGAAATCGTGTGTGCCTTGGGAGTGGCGTGTTGCGCGCGTCACAGCTCAAAACAAACGGGCGCCGCTGCGCGCCGCCCCTAATTGACATGGACGCAAAGGAAAATCCGGAGCTCTACACGTCTAGAATGGTACTCTAATGGTGCAGGAATGATCATCGATCAAGTATCGTATTCCCGCCACTAACCTCGTCAGCCTACCTGTCTTTCCCCGGCGTTAGCCTATGCATCTAGAATCTTAGGCACTACTGTATGCTTCATATCATTATGATTATGTTGTCATATTCAGATATAACGATTCCGGATAAACGATTGATTGATATATATATATATATAACTTGTCATTATAGAAAACAAATTACTTCAAACAGATCCACTGCACCAACTACCTTACATGAAACATGCAACAGCCATCATCATTTCCCTTCCACCCACCTCTCGTCCCGTTCACTATTGTTGCAGTGCAGCTGGAGTGTCAGGTCGCCGAGCTTCTGGAACGCGTGGCCAGCGGTGAGGAACACCTCCGCCACCTGAAACGCCATTTGTAACGCCGACAAAAAAAAGGAGAAACACGGAGAAGCGAAACCTGCATATAGTGAGAAGTTCACACGACTACGAGATGAAAGACGAAAGACATGTTACACTACATCTACAATAATAACATGTGACATGGTACACTACAGTAATCTATCGTACCTTGCTGGCCGGGTTGACGGGCGGTTCGTGTCCGGCCGAGCCGCCGGCTACTGTCACCGCGCCGTTCCCGGACACCAGACCGCTCGACGGACCCGCAACCGACATCTGCAAATACATCTCTCAATCTCTCTCTCCCCTCTCCCTCCTTCTTCTCTCTTTCTTTCTTTCTTTCTTTCTTTCTTTCTTTCTTTCTTTCTTTCTTTCTTTCTTTCTTTCTTTCTTTCTTTCTTTCTTTCTTTCTTTCTTTCTTTCTTTCTTTCTTTCTTTCTTTCTTTCTTTCTTTCTTTCTTTCTTTCTTTCTTTCTTCCTTCCTTCCTTCCTTCCTTCCTTCCTTCCTTCCTTCCTTCCCTCCTTCCTTCCTTTCTCTTTGTCTTTCTTTCTCTCTTTCCCTTTCTCTATCTCCATCTCTCTCTTTCCTCCTCTCTCCCCACCTGTGACTGTGCATGGTTGTGGTTGGGTTGGGAGGTGGCTGGGTTGAAGTTGCGTATCATGCCTCCTCCGGTTTCTCTCTGCTCCTCGAATGCGCGCGCTCGCCTCGCCTCACAACACCCCTGTCTCCTGTAAACAGTCGATAAACAAATACAAAACAATCGATCAATCAAATATCAAGATATGGTTACTGTTTCGCAACAGAATGGGAAATCAATCAATTCAGAGCCAACGCGCATGCACATAGCATCAATAAAAAATCTTATTATAAACGAAAAACGAGACACAACAATCACATTCACATCGGAATTCGCAATAAGTTATTAATCACTCAATAATAGCAAATCATAACGACAAGAGAAAGCTCTTTCTAATACGACTAACACGACGTTGAGCCACAGACAATCGCGACCTGCAATACAGTACTTTTATAGAATAAGGACGAATAAACAAGTCAACTAGGGACTAGACAGAAAAAATACACCCCAAACAACAATTTCGTCCAAATGCATTACGTAAAACTTACAATTCACAAAAAAATATAATTTATAAGACCACCTTTCTCCTTACCTTTGCAGAATATGCGCATACACTCCACTCACAGAATCATCCCTACTAGAGCAGGCTGTCCACAAAACACCCATCTCTCCACTCCCTACTTGATCCACAACCCCCCCCCCTATCCACTCACCTCTCCTCTCGCTCCTCCTCCTCCCCTACTGTCCTCCCTCTCCGGCGTCCGGGTTCACAGCGTTCGAGATCACCACAAACAGCACCACCGGCACGATGTACATCCACTGAAACAAAGAACCACATAAAGTGAGAATTGTAAAAAAAATCACAACTAGATTACACATAAACCAAAGCAAGAATTGTACATCCACTGGAACGAAGAACGCTCCGTGGATTCATACCCGTAAGAATTGTGCAAAATAAGTTTTCAGTGTTCATGTGATAACATGAATTGACAATCCCGCAATCACAATGGCCATGACGGTAAATGACGAGACGAGACGATCAAATCAAAAAGTTCACATCACGCTTCTTTTCTCACGTTTCGTAAAAAGCACGGCGGGCGAGACGATCAAATAAAAAAGTGCACATGTGACTTTTCCGACACTTTTTTTTTAATTTTTGACACTCAATTTTTAAAAAAAAGTGCACATGATCCTTTTCAACTCACGTATTTGACAAGACGATCAAATGTTTAAAAACCGTTCACATCACAGTGCCTCTTCTACCCACGTATTTTGCGAGGAAGCTCCTGTTGTCCTGTTCGGCTCCGTGCTGGCGCGCCTTCTTCTCCCGCTCCATCTTGTGCACGAACGACGCCGTGTCAGGGCTACAACACATTACTAGTCTACTAGTCATTATAAAATTGAAAGTTAAATATTAATTTCAACGAACATAAACGTTCCGTACCATTCACGATTCATTGTAAACGTAAAAGATACTTTCTATTATGTATATTTCTACAAACTTTTCGTACCACCAATATGATTATAATGCAAAATGCAAACAATACGTTACTACTGCAACACTAGTGCGACATGGTTTCATTTACATCAATAGTACAGCTGTTTCGTGCAAATTATTTTAACCCATGCAAATTCCGTACTGCGAGAACGAATGAAATAAGTTTCACAACATGAACACGTTCACAGCGGATGAACTCTAACTTAATTCTTTGAAACGATCAACACTACAAACTACAACCCCAACCCACCTCGGCAGGGTGGCCATGGTGTGCACGTGGACGCTGGTGTGCATCTGCTCCGCGCTGTCGGCACAGGCAGAGGAGGAGGAGGAGAAGGCCTGGAGTGAATGAGTAAGCAGGTAAACAAACAGGTAAACAAGTATAAGGTTCTTTTTAATATACAAGAATATATTAGCTAATTACACAACGGAATCCTGGTTCGACTCTTCAACCTGCAGACAGGCTTACAAATAGAAATACGTAGACTAGTAGACTTCTAAGTAGTAACTTCCGAAAGTACAAGTAAAATCATCAAGACGGGTAAAGTAAACACGTAAACAAACAAACAGGCAACGCACGGGGTCGGCGTAGAGCGTGAATCCGTTGAGGGCGCGTCGCTCGCCGTCCACAGCCATCCACAACTGCTGCACCATGCGGGACGAGAGCACCGAACACTGCAACCGGGTTCATGTATGTGTTCTGTGTTCTGTATTCCGTGTTCTGTGTTGTGTTCTGTGTTCTGATAACCTCGTATAACGATTCGCATAACAGAATTAGGAAAAAAGAAAGAGATTGAACCAATAGATTCATCGGTTGTTACATTGCCACGTGAAACATAAACACTGCAAAGAATTCTTGATTGTTATAAAGCCTAGATTAGGTCGCATTGGAAAAAGGTATTGAAGAACTAATTTACACCGCAGTTGACATTGTAACATGAAACAAACATAGCACTGCTAGGAATTCGTGATAAAGATTAGATTCATGCTATGTGAAAAAGGGTTGTATTGAACAAATAATTAACACCGCCGCTAACATTGTAACGTGAAGCACACTTTTCACATTTACAGTACATTTTCACGTTGGACGAAATTTACATACTAGAATGAAAAGAAACGTAGTCGATCAAATCAAATTAAGAAGAAAAAAACTAGCCCAGAGCACGTACCGGCTTGGCGGACGTCTCGAACGTCTTGCCGTTGTTGGTCGTCTTCAGGCGCAGCACCGACTCCTTGTTGCGAGACAGATCAGCGGCAAAACTCCTGCATTATTGGTGAACATTTAATTTTTAATTACATTGAAATTTACACACAAAATGTTTCCAGGTACAAAAAAGTATGGATCCAATAAAATTTATTTTAAAAAAAACTTCAGAAAGATACTCACTTGGTGGCGGGGGCGGCGGAGAAGACACCGGTGAAATTGCCATCGTACGACTTGCGCAGTTGCACACTGCCGTACGGCTGCGACGACTTCCAATCTAACAATCATACTATTGTTTGAATAAAATGATATCGTAATGAGGAAAATAAATAATAATAATAATAACGTTGTAAATAACGCACTATCGAGACTGTACTGTACGTCGAGTGAGAAGTCGGCAGCGACCGCGCCGACCGCCAACGCTACGCACATCGCATACAGCCACATCTGGAATAGATGATAGAATAATGTATTTAGAAAATGAAAACACATAATCCAACAAAATCGAAGACCAAAAACTGGTAAACAATCAGCTGACAACGAACTTCGGTTACGAATCGTTTGAATAACGCAAACATATGTAGATGAATGTAATATACGTATATCTGAGTATTTCATTACACAAAACAAATAAACATAAATTACAACAACTGAAAACAACAAATAACAACAACGCAAAAATGACGCCGATGTCTGGTGCATTATGTAGTGTTAGTCAATACTGCACAATAGTGCACAACGGAGAAACACTACGGAGCAGCGGAGCAGTGGAGAAGTGGGTGAAGCATTCAACCTTTTATATAAGCATTGTACTTATTACCTCATAACAAGAGACTGTTGTTACTTATGAAAATTGGTCCGAATTCAACAAAACTAACACTATACCAATACGAACAAACACTTACTTTCACACTTTCTTGTTTCTTTTTCAAAATCCAATCATTCAGAGTGAACATAACTTTAATTCTATGTATTTGACAATTATATATCTCTTAAACCCCTCGCCACCCAATCACTCCGTCCTACCAACACGCTTGCCGTCGGCGGTGTCTGTATCTCAATGCACGGATCACCGCGCGAGTGAGTGACAAGGATTAACACTCGGTAGCCACTGATCCCTTCGCTCCCCCTTGCAAGAAGCCGCGCGAACAAGTGCTACTCGTGTAGACCTACCTGCGGGTGGGCAACATATGGCAGCTACAAGTGGATTAGCTCATTGTCTCTCCATTAGAGGAATTAGACCTTCCGGCACGCGCCGCCACTTTGATCTGAGAGGATTTACTCTTCCAAGTATCAGAAATTCATTGAATGTCTCGATGATTGAATGATACGTCTGCGCATATATCTGATTTCACACAAGATCCTGATATTTTTTTTTGGTATTCACCTCATTAGCCCACCCAAACCATCTCGAAACCACAACTGAAATCGTTGACGCGCACTTCTCATATTACTCGCCGCTTCAGAAAGTTCATTAAACTGTATCCGCCTATTATTGGAATAAGAGCGGTAGTACACAAAGCCATGTTCCGATGTGTTTGTACAAATCTAATCACTCTAGGTCAAAGCGTCGCCGCGCCAGCAACATGCATGCATGGCCCGGGGGCACACAGTGAGCCTCGGTTCGCATCGGCGCCTCTCAATCCGCTATCAGTCGGCACTGCCTTTGAGATACCGGTCCACCCTGTTAATTGAACACAGCATATCCCCGGGCTACCGTATACAACCATATAAAACATGGCGATTGTAACAGTCTCACCATCATGTCTCCTCCTCACACCTCTCACTTCCAATCACTCCTTCCTTTGATTATAGACAGATCCCGTTCTCTACAGTACACCACTTTCCATTTCCTTATTCTACTTTGCAACTTCAGACTGATCCTCTCTCTCCATTCTCACTATCACCTCCCACCATCTTGACTATCTCCCCCCCCTCCTCTCTCTTCCACAGTACTCCTCCCCCTAAGTGGGCGGGGCGTATATGATCTGTCACCACCGCCGCGCATCATTCACACCTATTCGCCACCCCCAATTCACACCTTTCCATAATTCTATAACTACCGTATACCATTCCCTATCTACAGTACCCGTTACAGTATGTCGAGCAGCTCTTCCGAGAACTCCTCTCCTCCCACCGCCATCACTTTCAACCACATCCTCGGGCAGGTACGGTAACTACAGTATACAGTATTCCTAGGGATAACACTTTTTTTTTCTGTGTACAGTAGCAAGTTTCAATGTACAGTAACAGTTTTCTAACTACCGTATACCTAGGGCCGTGTGAACCAGCTGGGTGGAGTGTTCATCAACGGTCGCCCGCTGCCCCATCACATTCGAGTCAAGATCATCGAGATGGCCTCGTCCGGCATCAAGTGAGTACCGTACCCCCAGTACCATCTACAGTACTCCTCACCCTACCGTATTCCAGGCCGTGCCAGATCTCTCGTCAGTTGCGCGTCTCGCACGGTGCCGTCTCCAAGATCCTCAATCGATACGCCGAGACCGGCAGCGTCGACCCCGGACAGGTACTGTAAGATTACTGTATTCACAATTTGAGTACGGTAGCTGTGACCGACTTTCCGGTTATATTTCCATCACGGCATTCCGTTGTTTCGAAAGTGCGCGGGAAATGAGCATGTGACAAAGCGTAGACGTACCCGGCTGGCTGGCGCCCCGCTGGGTCGGCAAGGCTGCCACTACTGTATCACCAATAATCATATCAATCGATAATCAATCAATAGTCGATATTTCAGATCGGTGGTAACCAGCGCTCGCGTCTCTCCGTACAGTCCGTGGAGAAGCACATCACTGTGCTGAAGGACGAGAACCCCGGGCTATGCGCCTCCGAGATCCGTCAGATGCTCATTCAGAACGGTACGTCACTTCATTATCACCCCAATCTCCCCTAGCTGGCTCGTAACCCTCGTCACCTCACATAAACCGCGCAACACGCTCGTTCACCTCACCCCACCCCGTGTTAATAGCGCGTATTACCGTAACCGAACGCGATAAGGGACCAAGGTAACCATTTCAGAGCTGTGCTCGCGCACCTCAGCGCCTACAGTGTCGTCCATCAACCGTTTCATCCGCTCCAAGGGCCTGAACAGGGAGCGGAAGTCGGAGAAGAAACGCCTATCGCACTCCATCGACTCCATCCTAGGCATCAATATAGGTACGTCTCTCTCTCTCTCTCTCTCTCTCTCTCTCTCTCTCTCTGTCTCTCTCTCTTCTCGAGTAGCCTCGATTCCCGCTCACCGCCACCGCATTTCATTTCTTTTTTCCACTTTCGATTCTCGCTTCCTATTACATGCGTACACTGTGACATGGGAACACACACCTTTTTCTCCACCCCCAATGTGTCACTTCCGTCGATCGATACATATGCAAATTGACGAGATATGCAAATTCCGCTGCGCGCGATTCACAGCGTGACGCCTATCCGTTCCCCGTATCACCTATCCTTATCAGCTACCGTACTCTTCCTTCCGTCTCGTGTCATCTATTGCGTCGCGTTGCGTATAAATCAGTACGGGGGTGCGAGTGCGACTCTCTCGATAAAGATCGAACGACCGCACTCACCTCTCCATATATCACACACCTCGCTAATGACGAGAGGGCAATAAAACGCGGGGACACGCCGGTTTGCGCGAAATCCACCCCTTCTAATTACCTTGGCGGTCACACTCATTGCGCTAATTACAGACGACTCCAAGTCGAGCTCTTCCGACGACGACGGCTCCCCCTCCCCGAACTCGGACCGCCCCAACCGCAACCGGACTGCCTTCAGTCGGCAGCAGATCGAGGTACTGTAGCAGCTTACCGTAATCTTACCGTAACCCTCCCTGATTCAGGCTCTCGAAGACACTTTCCGCGCCAACACCTATCCGGATGCGGCTGAGAGGGAGGCGCTCTCCAAGCGCTGTCGGCTCAGCGAGGAGAAGATCATGGTGAGATATCACACTTTGTGCGCGTGTAGTGAGATTTCGCCATCTTGTGCAAGTGTCTTTTGCCAACCATTCTAATCCATTTCCTTCCAGACGTGGTTCTCGAACCGTCGCGCTCGCTGCAGGAAGCAGCTGCCGGCGGCTCTCCTCTGCCCGGCTCCGCCCACTTCGACCACGCCCCCAGCCGTGCCGCTTTTCAACCCCTTTTTCATGCCCCAGCCTCTTCTCTTTCCTGGCATGCTCTATTCTAACGAGTAACTACACTAATACTTTGTAAGTACAGTAATTCTACAGTACTCCTGTGTCCTTGTAAAGCCCTCAGCGATGTCGACGAGTATTGTGTTAAATGAGTCCTTGTATTTTTATGATAATAAAACTGATAATGACTATTTTTTTTCTTTATGAAAAAATGCAAAGAAAGGCAAAGAAGAGCAGCTGGCAACTAATCATTGAGAAAGAATAGAAATAACTCACTGTCGAGATCTCTTTTCTCTATTGTCATAAGATTTTGTCTTCATAGCAGTGCAATCCAGCAACCCACAAAAAGACCTGACTAATATGATAATCTATCGATGGTATCATAGGTGTGAGGTGTGACCTTCCGGGGGGTGTCTGCGCCGCGTTGCCGCTGCCGTCGCTCCCAGCGGGGTGCTACGCTTGACTAATGACTGGCAAGTGCAACCACCCCCACCTCCACTGCAATCAACAACGACATCCATCAACCAACTCTTTTCCCACTCACCATACCTGGCAACAATACCATTACGCAACGTATTAGCCAGATAAGATGTTCCTAATAAGTTTATGGGGTCATATAGGCAAGTTGCAGTGATCATCCAATCCCACGCTCTCGTCAGACCGATTAGTCACTTGCAGCCGACGAGCGGTGACTCGAAAGAGAGCGATGGAAAAACGAGGGGGGGGATCGCAACTCTCCGCGTCCCAATCACTTCATCACTAATCAACCCGAGTGAGAAGATGGAGTGAGCGAGACAAAAACGCGCGGCATTTGAGAAATGCCGACGACTCGCGATCGACACGCATTCAACGCATTCCCGAAACAATGAAAATGGAGGGTCTATGGTTGGAGGCAAGTTTAACTCGTGTATCTTTATGTAAGTTATGACTTTTATAAACAATGGTATTGCAAAAAATGATATGGTAGTGATAGATATGAATTTTAATCAGTCAGTGCAAAATAAACAGAGGATATGGCGTTAATCAATTCTGCCAAAAAGCATCACGCTCCTACTTCCGTTCCCAGCAAAACGTTCACACACAGTCGTCAAAACGACATCTCTCTCTCTCTCTCTCTCTCTCTCTCTCTCTCTTTCTCCTCTCGCAAAACCGACATGCTATGACGACTTCGGCCCGCTTCTCACCCATCTAGTGATAAGCCCTATCACCCTATCATTCCCATCACCTACTCCAATCACCTACTCGAATAAAAACGCTAAAACACAGCGGCGCAAATATTGGGTTTCGCGAGCGTGGGAAAACGGATCGAAATTGACTGTTGCAGTGTCATTAGGCCAGAGACAGGCAAGAGAGCGTGGTGGTCCGAGAGAGCCAGGGCGTGAGGGGATACGGTAGCTGAAAGCAGCCGCGAAAGAGATTGACTAATGAGCGAGGCAGTACTTCAAAGCGCTCTCGCTTCTTCGACGCTTGTTACGTTTTTGTCACATATCTGTGCGCGGGTCTCTTTGATAAGTGATAGGGTGATTGCACACATCCGACCAGTCACTCGCCTCACCAAGCCTTTCGTGAATCTTTGCTTATAAATTAGTTGATGTTTTAATTTTTTTCTTCATCCTTCCCAGCTCCTATTGTCTGTCGTCCTCGTAAATCACTCATATCACCTATCTGAAACGTATCAATTAACACCCGCCGCAAACGTATCTACCGCAATCTCTCAGTCAGCCTGATATCTCGTGTGCCACGGGCCAGCCTCGTAACTCATACTCTATTCGCACCTCCTTATTCGGCTCCTCTGATCCCAGAAGGATATCGTATATCCCGATCTGCGTATCAGATAAGGGGAGGTGAGAGGGGGCCAAGCGGCGATGCTCCCTCTACGATAACACCTTGTCACAGAGGCATGATGAACATGTTATACAGGTGAGATAAGGGGGGATTGGAGGTGTCTTGATGGAGAGGTAAGGATGAGACCACAAGAGGGTCAAGGGACCGCTAGTTTTCTGTGTGGTATAGGAAAATGGTTTGGGTGAAAGTTCTATTGACATTGTAAGATTAAAAATGTTATCGATTCTTTGTTTGATAGAGAGGATGAGGCTATGAGGGACCGCTGGTTTGTGATATTTATATATTGTTGCGAAGAGGGAAACCCCGATTGGCATTGGGAATGTAATCGATTTTTACTTTTTGATTATTTGTAATCATACTAGTGACATCATCACATCACAGCTGTCTGACGTCTTCGTGCCATAAAACATTTCCGTGAAACGTATGTGTGTACTCTGAGTTATTAATGTCCATGATATGTTCCCCTCCCAACCACCATACGACATGACCGGACATTGAACAGTCCATAGACACACAGTCTCTCTCTCCCCCCTCACAAAAACCCTCCTACCGTAGACCCCGGTCAGACAGTCGGCGAGAGAGTGCGCTCTTTGGAGAGGGTCAGTCGTTCTCAAGCGATGCTCGATTGAATGTGAATTGGATGGGCGTTTAGGGAGAGAGGGGGGGGGAGTGAGAAATCGCTTTCCGTTCAGTCTACAATAGACCGACACCGGCGATACGAAGTGTGCAATCGCACGCCTCTCCAGTGGCTACCGTACTCTCTTCTCTTGTTCCTGTATTTCCAATATTGATGTGAACTTTCTTCTAAAATTGATATGCCATCATTCGCTCATGCTTACATTAGTTACGTGAAACGTACTGTTGTGAAAATTATATGTGTGTGTTTTTCTCAAATTTTTTAATGATGAAATTTTGCTGTGTTCTGATTTCATATGATCATAACGTGGTTATTCTGAAACGTAACACCATGTAAAACGTTTCTCTTCAGACACTCTTCATGGTGACTCTGATCGAAGACGCTTCTCCTTCCTCATCCACTCCCCCTATCATACGTCTGCCCAACTATATCGGACAGGTACTACAGTAAAGGTGTACCGTGAATCCGTATCCAACGTAACACACGGTACCTTTACCCAGCTCTAACTATTCTGTACCACCGCTACAGTAATCTGTTCTTATCTACCGTATACCTAGGGTCGGGTGAACCAGCTGGGTGGAGTGTTCATCAACGGCCGGCCGCTGCCGAAGCAGGTGCGACTGAAGATCATCGAGATGGCCAAGCAAGGAGTCAAGTGAGTGGCGAGAGAGAGAGAGAGAGAGAGAGAGAGAGAGAGAGAGAGAGATGGAGAGAGAGAGAGAGAGAGAGAAAGGAGAGAGAGAGAGAGAGAGAGAGAGAGAGAGAGAAGGGGGGGGGGAATAGGAGAGGGATAGAGAGAGAGAGAGATGGAGGGAGAGAGAGAGGGAGGGAGGGAGAGGGAGAGAGAGAGGGGGAGAGAGATAGGGAGGGAGGATTAGACAAAACAAGACAGACAGTACACAAGCGAGTAAGGACATCCACAACCATACTGACATACGCTTCACAATGCACTCTTACATGCAATTCCTTGCATACAATAATAATGACATGTTACCAAATGCTATCATATCGCTAAAAACAACAATTCATCACAACACAATCACGCATACGTTTCACTCGATTTTTAATCTCATAGAAAACGGAGATACCCAATGTCATAGCATTACTCTTTCAGACATCAAAGCGCACACTGTGCACACTTACGTTTCACTCAGTTCTCATATCTCACAGGAAACAGAAAGAACCAATCAGAGTTCTGACTTCACTCAGAGATTTATCCGGAATCATTATTTAACTGACATTGCAAGAGAGAGCCAATATCATAGTACTCTCAATAATTAATAGCTCTCTTGCAGACCCCGTGTCAGTGATACCGGGCACACTTACGTTTCACTCGATTCTTAAACCTCACAGGAAACGGAGATTCCCAATGTCATATCACTACTAGCTTTTTCCATCTGCTTGCCAACCCAGTCACGCGCATTCATGTTGTGATTGTGATGTCATATTCGTCAGTAAAAAATAACTTGTACTCGAAAGTGAATAGCTCTCTTTGCAGACCGTGTCAGATCTCTCGCCATCTGCGCGTCTCACACGGCTGTGTCTCGAAGATACTCTACAGATACGCCGACACCGGGTCGGCACTGCCCGGACAGGTAGGGAGGGGAGGGAGAGAGGGAGGGAAGGGGGGGGGAGAGAGAAAGAGGGAGAGAGAGAAGAAGAGAGAGAAAGAGAGAGAGAGAGGGGGGCAGAGGGAGAGAGATGAGAGAGAGAGGGAGGGAGGGAGGGAGGGAGAGAGAGAGGGAGAGGGAAAGAGAGAGAGAGAGAGAGAGAGAGAGAGAGAGAGAAAGAGATGAAGAGGAGGGAGACTTTCTTTAAGATCGGTGGCTACCAGAACCGCCGTCCTCTCGACCCCGAAATCGAAGCTGAAATCACGCAGTGGAAGGTATTTTTTTTTGTATTTGTTCGATATGTTTCAGCTTCTGTTTATCAAAAACTCAAACCCGATTCTGCCAATCAGATCGTGTTTCGAGAAGGCTTGAGTATTACGCTTCACAACCCAATTAGCCATCACGCATATTCAGCCTGTATGCTCCATAAAACATCCGTTTCATCCAACTTCATGTATCATGCCGATGAGCAAATTGATGTTAAGACCAGGCTAGGAAAACAATGAGTGAGAAAAACAACTATTTCAAATGTTCTCCCAGATGTGCGACGCCTCTCTCACAGCAGTGGATGCGCGCCGGCGACTGCTCGAGACAGGCAGGTCAGCTGGTCCTATCCATACGTTTCAATCAATCAATCAATCGTTTATCATGATGATATAAAGCATATACAGTAGTGCCTAAGATGCCAGATATACATACATAGGCTATGTATGCATATCTCGCATCATACGTTTCATCCATGCGATATAGTCGTGTTAGCAGATAGTGAAGCGATTCGATCAACTTTAAAGAGAAAACCCTGTGTTTCACGCTTTACGAGTTCTGAGACTGTATCATAACTACCGTATCCCAGATGTTCCCGCTCGACGCTGCCCTCTCTGCCCGCTATTCGACGGGTGTTGGATAAGGAACCACCACCGAGAGAGGAGAAGAGGAGGGGAATCAAGCACAGCATAGAGCAGATACTCAGGACAGGTCAGTCCTGATGTGTTTTTGAACGATTGTCGCACTTTTCCAACCGATCATTACGCGTTATGATAATTGATGAGTTAGAATAACTACATAACTGCAATACAACATGACCGTTTCTCACTTGTCTGAAGAGTGAGAAAGAGAGCCTGTTGACATATGTCTGCACTGAATTCATTTCAGTCCTTTTGCTCAATTGACACAACAGTACGAACAAACTACGTTTTTCTTTGTAGTACTTTCGAAATATAATGCGTTCTGTAGTGTAGTCACTCTATGCGAATCCACATAAATGGTAGAAGAGTGATAGTAGTGACTAGATATCAACCTATGAGAGTAGTTGGTGAAGTGTGAGCCATGTCGTGAAAATTAGGCAAAAAAGTCTGAAACGCGCACTCGACTTTTTATCGAACGCATGTGCTGATCAGAAAAGCAATGGCGCGTGTCAAAGACGAGTCGAGGAACGTATTCTAAAACGTATTGATGTACTGTAATTTCATCTGCAAAAACCTCCAAATCGTTTGGTTGCTATTCATTCCCTAATCAAAGGGGCAATGGCGCGTGTCGGAATTCGCGAGAAACGGAGTGACAATGGGAAGAGTGACGAGAAAAGTGGAGAGATTATAAGATGGCACGCTTTGGAAAGAACCTATGGAACACGCGCAAATTACATGGGCGTGTGTGGGTGTGACCGTCGCACCTTCCCTCACTTTGAAAGTTCACAGGGATAAATTTTTTTCTAGAAGTTTCAGCTAACTGATGAGTGATTTGAACTCGAATCAATTTTTCAATAATATCTCAGCCTAGCAATCATTGGCTGTTCACTCAATTTGTTGAATGTTGGTTAGAAAATTTTCAGGAAAAACATAGCAATGTGTAGCTTAGTAGTTTGTGGAGAATCGACAATCTTGAGGAATTGAACAGTTTTCGCAATGCCACGTTAATTATCATTTTGTGAAACGTATTGCTTAAAGTCGTATGGAAAAAAAAGAAAAAAAATTGAAATACAAAATAACAACACATATTATGTGCACACTTACAGACCGTTCGTCTTTGTTTCCATTTTACACTCATCAAATAAATAATCCGGTTTTTTTTGCAGATCCTTGCTCGTCTTCCCGCCACGCGGTGCGCAGCTCGTTCACTATGCAGCAGCAGACACTACTCGGTGGGCTCTCTATCTCTCTCTCTCTATCTCTCTTCCTCTCTCTCCCTCTCTCTCCCTTTCTCTCCCTCTCCCCCCCCCTCTCTCTCTCTCTCTCTGTCTCTCTCTCTTTCTCTAACCTCCCCTCTCTCTCCCTTTCTCTCTCCTATCTCTCTCTCTTCCTCTCCCTCTCCCTTTCTTTCTCGCTTTCCTTCTCTCTCTCCCTCCCTCCCTCCCTTCCTCCCTCCTTCCCTCCCTCCCTCTTTCTCTCTCTCTCTCCCTCCCCCTCTTCTCCCTATATCTCTCTCCTTTACTTTCTCGAGAGGGGTCGAAGGAAGACTATGACACTACACCAACCACATAGTTTCATGAGAGTACCAAGTAATTTATTAATAACTCCCTCTTCTAGAATCCTCCTTCGCCTCCCGCCCCTACCCAGACGCGTCCGAGAGAGCGGCCATAGGACAGAGGACGGGGCTCAGTGAGGAGAGAGTGCAGGTGAATTTATTGATGTTCTATATATGATTATTTGATATGCATGTATTGTCGGTCCGTATCCCTGCAACTCGGTACAACTGCTCTTCTTTTCTGAAACGATCGAACTTTTGAAGTTGTTAGCTGTTACATTAGAGAGGGCGCGCCAGCGCCCTCTCGTTTGTACTGGATGTCCCCGCGCGCTAGAATGCTCAAAAACGACTTTTCCCGGATGAAGCACTTTTCCTCATTTTGAAGTGATTTTCACTGTTACATTGCATTCACATCTCTATTCGATAGAGCTATAGAAAGTTGTATTGAATTTGATTGAAGTTGAAGCGAGATACGGAGAGTCCGCATTCGAGTGCGGATTGAGATTGGTGTCGGTCGCTCGGGCGGGCGGGCGCTCGGGCGGGCGGGCGTCGGACAATCGCTTTCGCCCCGCCCCCTCTGTGTGTGAGTGAGAGAGAGAGAGAGATAGGCGAATAGCGGGTGCGCGTCGGTATCCTCGCAGCGAATCGCGAACGTGTATGAAAATGTAATTTTGTGAAACAAAACTTAAGAAAAGGACAGATATTATCTTTCAAAAGTACTTCCAAGTAAAAAGTAGTTGGTTTGTACTGTTGTCTCAGTTGAGCAAAAGGACTGACATGTTTTCAATGGAGACATGTTCAAACAGGCTCTCAGCATTATTCAACGTGTTATGTTACAACAGAAGTTGTGCTTTTAGATAATAACTGCATAACTTTGTGAACGCGTTCATTATAATATGGCCGCTTTGCACTGGTATGAGAGAGAGACAGCCTGTTGGCACATGTCTCCATTGAAAACATGTCAGTCAATTTGCTCAACTGAGACAACAGTACAAACCAACTACTTTTTACTTGGAAGTACTTTTGAAAGATAATGTGTTTTGAATTCTTTTCTCTTTTCTCCTACCTACACGTTTCACTGACACATTTACCTTAAAAAAGAAGGATGTATGCAGATAAAGACACGGTCTCTCTGTTGCAACTCCACTGTACTTGCTCGCTAGACCATGGCTCATGGCTCATTGAACGTTGAACGCAAAAAAGGTTCGCATCATTAGCACGTTTCTGCATGAGTTTCTTGTTTTTTATCAGTTATTTTTAGTTTTTGTTATATCTTTACAATAATTTACATAGTTTAGGTAAATTACTATTTACGTAATTCACTTGATTCACGTATTTAAATTAGGTAAATAATTAAATAGGTAATTAATTGTGATTTACAGGTGTGGTTCTCGAATCGCCGGGCACGCAGTCGAAAAACAGCCGTCGGAGCGCCCTATATGCTCCCGGAAACCAGTGCGAGAGTGAGTTTACAAACCAATGGACGATTAGTATTTTATGTGGGTTTTTTTTCGAAACGTGCGTGATTCAGGCGCCGCTTCCTCCGCCGCTTCCTCTCTGGCCGTTCTTCCCTCTCCCTCCCTTCCCCCTTCTCCCACCGATCCCCGACTTCTTCTCGGATCTAGCCAACAACAATCAGTTCTTCAATATGTTCGCGTATCCGATGCTGTGATTATGATTTGCACATTGAATCGTATCGCTTTTACTAATCGACTAACCGACTAACACGTGTAATAACAAATTATGATGCTAACACTAACTAACGCGCTAACATAACCGTGCCGATCTCATCGAAAACCCCAAATGTGTATGTTTGACAATTCATTTTCGGAAAACTTGTGCCTCTTGTGTGATGATGATAAAGTGTCGATTCGTTTCACCACCCAATCAAGAAAGTAGCCGGGGGCGGATTTATACTCCCGGATTTACGGAAGAGATCCGCTAAAGTCGAACACGCGAACGCGACCGAATCCCTCTCTTATCCGCCTACAGTAGTCGGCGAAATCCATTTTGATTACTTACTCTTGTTTCAATCGAGTATCGTTCTCGCACACATGACATGGGCGAAAGAGAGAGAGAGAGAGAGAGAGAGAGAGAGAGAGAGATATGCGTGTGTGCAAGCGAGATGGGTCGTCGCACAGTTCTGGTTTTGCAGTGGGTGCAAGGTGAAACCGTCTTTGGAACGTAAACAAGAACGTAAACAGTAGTCTCGCGGGTCAAATCAAAACACCTCCACTTGTCATCGAGTGCACACAGTGCCAAAATAGTCATTATACTACCAGTACCTGGAACTGAATGAGAGAAGGAGGGAAATAGCGTGCAGAAAGGAGAGAGCTACGACTTCATAGAACGTCTTGTTACTTCACAACATAGTCATTACATTCATTACAACATCAAAACACTGGCCGTGATAAAATCATAGTGCGAATAGCGCCAGCAAAAAATCCAATTGGGCTGCCGGTCCTTTTATCCCTTTCACGATCTGCAAAACGAGCGAGCGCCCCGCTCAAATCACCCCTCTAACCCCCCGCGAATCTATTCAATCGGTAAACACATCCACTCTCTAACCGGTACATAGCCTACGCAACACAATGTGTCTATGTCATAGAACACACCCGCATACAGTATGCCCTTGTCTGCGTGTCTGCCCGCGCTGCCTGTCTGGTGTCTGCCGGCCGAGAGAGGGGGGCTGGCCCCATTCGCTCTCTCCACAGATCCAGTCAGCCCTGTGCCTAGCCCCTCACTCACTCCTCTCTCACTCTGCTATTATGACCCGCCTCGTTCTCGTCGTCGCTCTCGGTGAGTATCGACACTTTGTTGCTTTTTTTGTAAACACTTTGTAAATTAGTATTTTATAATAACACTGTATTAGGGTGTTGCATTGCACGCACAGTCGGTTTCTGTGTTGTTTGAGTTAGAGTAGTTAGTAATTATGTTATGCTCGATGTCTGATTCTTTCCAAGAAACCAAACCCCTTTTTTGCACAAGCACTTCTTTCGTGCCATTTCAATCTCCTCGTTCTCGAATTTCCGCATCTACCCCCATATCAGACTCTCTCACGGGGGTATAGTGTTTCGCGCATCCCAGTAGTGCATGACATCGAAGAATCACACTCCACACGCACAAAGTGCGGGATTTCTCGCGCGCGTGCGAGCCGATCCGGATTTGGCGAATAGATCGCGCGCGTCACCTTGAACTAAGCGAGATTGGAACACACACCGAAAACGATGTTTGATATTCGGCGACTGTTGTGCTGTAAGTAGTAGTGATTCATTCGATGCGGCTCGAGTGGCAATCTGATGTATGCTGTAATGCGTGCGAACTCTATGTATCATTCTCTTTATGCAGAGGTCAAAGCTTTCACAGCCCGCTGAATCAGACAAAGACAGTTTCTCTTGCGTCAGCTAAGAGGTCAACGATGAAAAGCTGAATCAGACTGTTCGTTAGTCAGCGCCCAATTTCGCATTAGGCCAGTCATCACATCATCCCGAGAGAGAGAGAGAGAGAGAGAGAGAGAGAGAGATGGACTGTCACCAGCCGCATTTCCTGCATGCGAAATGCACGTCCAGCCGGGAACAGATGCCCTGAGGCAATATGCATAGATAGAGAGAGTGAGAGTGAATAGCTAATGGATGAGGGCGATATCGCATTTCGAAAGGATGCGCGCCATTCATGTATCCGTTCAGCTGGTCCCCTCATCTCTCTCTCATCTTTCTTTCTCTTACTTTCTTCCTCTCTCTCACTCACTCACTCTCCCTCCATCTCACTCCCCCCCCTTACTCTCTCTCCCTCTCTTTCATCACAATCGCTCTTCATTATACCAGCCGCTGACTCAAAAGCCTTTATGTCTGTCCTGCCAACGATTCCACTTCTCTTTCGAAATCTTCAAGCGGCAAGAAAATCGAATCCGCTAATTCAGTCTCACTGGAGAGTATCTCAAGAGCTTTTCCACACCACATATGACAAATACGGGAATTATTCGCGCCTCTCTTCGAGAATCTTCCAGGAAGAGAGGAACGCATTAGCAGTTTAGCACTTGTTGTGCATTCCTTGCCAGGAGAGGAGATGAGGAAGGAGAAGAGAGAGAGTGAGGGAGAGAGAGGGAGAGAAAAAGAGAAAGAGAGAAAAGGAAGAAAACAGCCTTGGTATGGTTCAAAGATGAGCGCAGGAACACAGTGGTGTGTGTACACACCATGTAATCTTCTCATTTCGCGCGCGCCGTTCCCTATTTGGAGGTCAGAGATTATGGGAAGTCGAGAGAGAGAGAGAGAGAGAGAGAGAGAGAGAGAGAGAGAGAGAGAGAGAGAGAGAGAGACGGAGGGAAAAGGGCAGCCGTTCGGAAGTGAGGTGTTTGGGGAGAATTACTGCGCCTCTCAAAGACCATCAGAAACCACAAAAACCGTCGGCGATGGTTCCGTGCCAAAGGGGTTCATTTCAAATGGAAGGCCATTGAGAGATGATCCAAAAATCGACAAGGTCACAACGTCGATTAATCAGAGTTCACAGCAGCTGGAAATAACTACTCTTACTCAAATGTAGACACTTTTTTCACATACCGTACCCCTACCGTACCCTACAGTAACTCTTCCAGCCCTTCCCCTCCTCATCCTCGCCTCGTCGGACGGCCCGGTGAAGAGTGTGACCGTCGACGAGATGCCGCCCGCCGCCGCCGACGCCGCCCGTACGTTTGCAATACGTTTTCCGATACGTTTCGCGGCACATACATTCATACACCGCCCTGGGGACACAGCAATGTAAACAGCCGCAATCCGCAATCTATTTTTAAACTCCACCCTATCGAATAAGTTTCAGCCACTCCACAAGAACACAAAGCATCTGGAAAAATACTAATAAGGAAGTGGAAAACGCTTTTGAGTGACGATGACATTTCCAGCGCAGGACGACGCGCCGATCCAGGTGGAGAAGAAGGACGGAGCTGACCCCGCCGCGCCCGCCGCGCCCTCTGCTTCGATGCCCGCTGCGGAGCCCACGGAGACCCGCACAGAGGCCCCCAAGGAGGAGGAGAAGAAGGACGACATGGCACCTGCTGGAGACATGGGCAACGGTGAGGGAGTGCTGTACTTTACTCAGGCGGCTGGATTAACGTAGTTACTACTATTTTACCTAGAGAAAGTTGCAGCGGTAGCGTGGTTACTGAGTTACTGTACTGTTTCACTTACTCTGCTTTTGCACTGGTCTTGGCGATTGTTGAAAAGGCGGGTTCATGCTGCTTCCGAAGAGTATAACTTTTCAGAAATAGTTGTTAGAGAAAGTGGCAGCAGTAACGTGGTTACTGTACTACTTTACTTACTCGGGGCGAAGCAGACTTTTGTGTACGGTAGCTTATCGTTTTTCCCATTATCCGCCTTATCTTCTGAGAGTTTGCCGGTACAAATCTTGTGATAGATAGATTCGCATTTGAAAAGTCGTGTGCCGCTGATTGAGTGAGAATTGAAGCGATGTTATCTATCTATCAATTATCAGTCAACCAGTGATCAATCAGAAATCAATCAATATCAGTCATCAATCGCTTCTCTGCAGCTGTGTCCACTGACGACGTGACGACGTCCGAGACGCCTTCTGACTCCGAAGCCGTGAGCGGGGCTTCGGCCGCCGCCGTCGCTGCCTCCATCGCGGTCGCCGCTCTCCTCTTCTAATCTTCTAATCTCACTACATACCTCTCGTAGACAAGCCCCGTTTTCCACGATAGAAGCTTTACGCATCCACACAACCCCGTCTTCCTACCACCATGTAGCATCTAGTCACACACTTAAACGAGACCACGTGAAGTATTGATTGTATACCGTATATCGTATACGTTTCACTATGCTCAACTCACCACACACACACACACCACACATTCTCTCTGTAAGTGAAATCATGAAAAATGAAAGTCATTTGTTATTGTGAACGTGAATAAATGTGTTATAAAAGTTTTGAGTTGCTTCAATCTCGATAGAAGGCACTGTGAATAGTTGTTTTTTTTTCTCTTTCAAAAATGAACGCGATGTTCATTTGTATTATCTTACCTTGTTTCAAATATTCGTCTGCTTCGATTGGGCCAAAAACGGATAGGTGGAAACGACATGGTTGTGTGTAGTGTATAGTTGAAATTCATGTCACGCCTGTGGTATTTGAAGGAACGAGCGAGATGTTGCCTCGAGGAATCGTTGTGTCCGTTTCATTTGAATAGCCATGAAGAGAATCAAGTGTGTAGGTCGGCAGCTCAGTCGCATCTCCATAATTTTTCACAGCAATAGTCATCCGGAACATCGCGTTTGCGAATGGCAAACATTTTTTTTGTGATTGGGCAAAACATATCACAGTTTCACTATTTATATAGCGTCCTGGCTGGAGATGTTGTATGCGTATCATGTTTCAACTGACCACTTGTATTCGTATATTCGCTGCATTGATTAGAATTGGGGCGAGTATTGGGATCGGCTTGATAAACAATTGTTTTCTGTTGTTTTTTTTTACAATCAAATAACAATTGTTTTTTACCGCTACTACGCTTGCATGCAATTGCAGTCTCATCGCCTCTCACCGCAAAACAACGCTTTTTCTAAGCAAGAATTCATCAACGCTCTACAACAGAACAGTGCAAAATATTTAAAGTAAACTCATGGCTATACAACAGAAGTAGCAGTAACAAAAATAACAGTGAGTAGCGTGAGTACGAGCCAACATGGGAATCGGGCGTCGTCACTGCTCGCTGGCGCCAGTCAGCCGCAGGAGAGACGCGAACAGCCCCGAGTGCCGCCTCTTCTGCTCCTCGTCCCCGAACTGCTCGACAACCTTGCGCTCGCAACGAATACCTCAAAAGATGGAGTTGGCATGACAACCTATAAAACATACCGTTCCCCACTGTAAGATGGTATGAGCCAGCAAATCACGAATCATGCTAACATTTGTATATTCCGTTTGCACTCAGCTCAACATTTCTCGTCGAAAACATTATGTTGTCCAATAGTTCTACCGTACCCTGAAGTCTTAAAAAGTGAAAATTTCATCACACGTTTACAGTTCTTTTTTGCAAAGTTGGAAGCACACCTAGCTAGTGTAGTGGTAACGCTCTCGCTTGAAAAGATATCTTAAATTTGAAAACCTCATCAAAATGACTTTGATCTTTCTCTAACCACCCTAATGTCTCTCGTGAAAAGCGTGAAACTCATATGCGAGCCCACTATATGTCTGATAGACGGACAAACACACCGTCGAGCCAGCGAGTGAACAACGCCACGTCCTCATCCGAGTCCGCCCACACACAAGCAGTCAGAGTGCCGACCTGAACGAGTAGAGTACCTCCTACCTTCCACACTCCGACCTTGCCGAGCCTCTCCAGACAGTTTCCAGCCAACCGAAGCGACTGCCGCGTCACAGGCTCGTCGTAGCCGGAACCGTCTGCACAACAGATGAAAGAAGCGAATCATCGACTCACGTTCATACAGACGAATCCTGACGTCGAATCGGCGGGCGATCCTCGCAAACTTCGGAAACGAGTGTTTGTAGGCGAGCAAACTGTAGTGGTATGGATAGTCGAGCAGGGCTCGGATCAAAACGCACAACAAGCCGTTGAAGATGAAGAGGTTGGCGGAGACACGAGCGATCCTCAGCGCAGCCAGCCGATCGATCACAGGCGCCTTCAGCTTACGCAACTAAACATACGCCGTGCGATGCAGATGGGGGAGAGACGTACCGAGTTGAGACAGAACAGGTGGATAGA
This sequence comes from Rhabditoides inermis, assembly GCA_963966185.1. Taxonomy (NCBI): domain Eukaryota; kingdom Metazoa; phylum Nematoda; class Chromadorea; order Rhabditida; family Rhabditidae; genus Rhabditoides; species Rhabditoides inermis. The sequence goes on from CAWZYM010000322.1 coordinate 59,601, forward strand.
GTGGAGACGCGGCAGGCACGCCAAGTGGTGCACGAACCGAGTGCAGCCCTGCGCGCACTGATCACAACTCCCACTTCGACACTCACCTCTCCCATGTCCAGCGCTCCGATGTCGTAGCGGTGGATGCGGAGTAGTCGCGCGACGACGCGACTCGAAGCCTGCGCCCGACCACAACTGCCTCCAGCCTCACACACACGGCAGGCGCATACAGTAACCGCACGGCCAGCAAACTCCTAGCAAACACGCAAAGTTGGCTGGCGATCAGAGTGACTAGAACGTGCCAGTAGACGAAGCCTGCTTGCGGGTTCGGAACGCGGGTGGGGGTAGGTGACACGGAGCAGGGCGGGGGTGCGATACGAGGCAGACTGGTTGCGGGAGCAGAGCGCGCGCACCGAGCGAGACACGCGCAACAGACAGAGACGGGTCTGCAAGCAGCAACGCATGCCCTATCGCCCATCCCCGACCACACCTGCACATCGAGAAGTGGAAGGAGGTGGTCGTGCGCGACGACGTCCGGAAGATCGCCCAGCGGGAACGACTACAAAGCAACGGTCAGTAGCTCAGTCTCTTTGAAACTGACTTCGCAACTATTATTGAAGGATCTGTCTCGAAGAGACTGACCACGCCAGAAACCACTCCAACTACACACTCACATCGGCCGAAGCGGGAAGGGGGAGAGCGCGATGCATGATGACTGGAATGTGACGTCCCCTCTCTCTCGTCTGGCTTATAAAGGAGCGGGGGATTGCGCCAGCGGCACAAGGAGTCTGTTGCGTCAATGAAGAGGACTACGTTTACAACCCAGGTGCGCATGCGAGAACTTGGGTCTGCTGGACAGCCAGTTGTAAAAGGGGAAGCAGAGACGAGATGGATATGAGCGTCATCCAACACCCATCAAACACGATTCAAAGGTAGTAAAAGTTGAGGCAAAGCCATCTAGCTTTGTGTTTTTTCGTATAGGCACACGCAAACCTCTACACGCAAAAATCAAACAATTTATTTTACCAGACTAGCAATACTCTTAACAACCAGCATGAAACGTATACGGCAATGGGACTGGAAAACAACTCACAATCTCCCCTACGAAACAAAAAAAAATAAGTGACACCATTCGTACACGAAATAAAACAGCACACCGAAAACAAATCTAAAGCGTGTAAAGCCCAGAAAATCGTGTCGAAACGTTAGGTTAATAACTTATGGAATACACCTCATCTACCTATCACTAATCCAATGTCCCTTGGCGTCTCCTCTTCTCCTCCTCCTTCTGCTCCTTCTCATCACCGCTTGGTCGGCACAATCCTCTCCAATAGCTGGTAGTGACCGTAGGTGCAGTGTCTGTAATTCATACAATAAAAATATCGCCGATACTGATAATACAATGACAATCGAATGCAAATAAACGTTATCATCACAATCAAAAATACGCTTCACAATTATATCAACCCAATTCAACCACCGCTTTTCATAATAGTGTTTTCGCGGCCTTACCCAGAATAACCAACCACTACCATAATATCAACATCCATTTCTTCCTCTTCTCACACAAGCACCATATCAACTATCAACCTTCCGTCCGCCGATCAGTGATGCACACAACGTACACACCAACCCCTTTCATACTCACTGCTCGCTGACGTAGGGCACATAGAATGCTCGGAGCAGCTGGTGCGACTGTCCGGCCAGCAGGTAGGGATGCGACGACACCACGCGCAGCTTGTCCCTCTGGAATATATATATATATACATATATATATATATATATATATATATATATATATATATATATATATATATATATATATATGTTATCAGGATGTTAGAAAATGGTTAGGTTTCGATTTTGGTAACACTAGCTGTTGTAGGAAGCGAGATACGCGCGCGCGCTCCCTGAGGGGCAGGTAATCCCCCGTGTACGAATGGTTTTCTAGTAGGGGGGTGGCGCGCACCAGCTGCCTCTAGCAGACAGGGAGTGCACATTCCACTCTGCCTGTGGATCGCACTGATATCGTTCGGATCGCGTGCTCTGCCGTGTGCACAGTAGTGTTGTGGTTAGCGATTGCGCCCGTTGAGATACATGGCTCGAGTTCGGTTCCGGCTGGTGGCAAACTTCCTGTACTATACGATTTTACATAGAAATGACATTGTGATTGTAAATTTTCCTATCAGCATTACCTAAGCTCTTTTTTTGCAAAATTTATACAATTTTGGACTCAACAAGATGGATGAACTGTTGGATTTCTTTTAAAAAATGTTTTGTGGTTTATGTTAATGTAAATAGATTTATATGAAATCCAATAAAAATACATTCATTATCTTTTGAAAGGACTTCCGTAAGAGAAGAGTTTGTGTTACCCAACGTAATGCAACAAAAGCTCATGCATTTTATCAATCGAAATAGTACACAAACCTGCTCCAATAATTCAACAAGATATATAATCGATCAGATACCGAAATCAATTTGCCGACGTACAACATTTGCTCGCATTAGTTTTTATTGCAGAAAGAGCAGGTTTGTGTACTATTTCGATTGATAAAATGCATGAGCTTTTGTTGCATTACGTTGGGTCACACAAACTCTTCTCTTATGGAAGTCCTTTTAAAAGATATATATATATATATATATATATATATATATATATATATATATATATATATATATATATATATATATATATATATGCACATACACAGCCAACCACTAGAAGTACGCTTCTACTCTATTTGATACACGGCGATGAAGTCAATTCATATCACTGTAACTGTCACACACTATTTGACTATTACCACTAAAACTATGCATTTTCGCATTTTCACTTGTTCAAGAAAACTAACGTCTCGGTGTACCCAAGTGTTTACATAGTAGGATAACTTGATGACGTCACTATACATACCCTCCCGCACCCACCATGGCTGCATAGTTGGGCTCGCGCTGCGTGTACTCTCCCGTGTCCAGGTCGATGACAAAATCGCACGAGTCCAAGTCCACGTATCTGCAACACAACATCACGTCATCAAACATTGAGTGACGTCACCACGTCACTCAACAGTCACTCAACAAAAAATCAACATCAACACATTATGTATGAAAAACGATACAACCAGACTCATACGTTTCAATAACACTAGATGAATAAGAGCAAAAAGAACGATAATGGGTCCATACCGAGACGATAGAAAATAATAACACCATACAATCTACGCGTCACTCCCGTACTGACACCACGTGAATGTCGAGTACAGCAATTCGTCCCCCCCCTTACCTCGACGGCTCCTCCAGGTTCTGGTCGTTCATGTGTGTGGGGATAGCCTGCAACACTTGTTCTCTCTCTCTCTCTCTCTCTCTTACCCTCTCTCTCCCTCCCTCCTTCTCCCTCTCCCCACTCACCTTGGTAATGTCGGGAATCTTTCCCTGCTGCCACTGCTTGGGCAGCTGTCCACGGAACTCGCTCTGCAGGAACGAGAGCTGTGTGCGGCGCTTCCGGCCAAACCTGCAATGGCACTGTCCCTGTATCTTTCTCTCTCTTCCTCTCTCCCCCTCTCTCTCTTTCCTTTCCCCTCCCCCTTCTTTCACCCACTTGTCCTCCACGTCATCTGGGAGGAAGAAGCTCGACGGGAACCGGTACCACTCCTTGCCCACGCACACTCGAACAGGGTCCTAACAAGGGAAAAAAACGTCTCCATGTTTTGCAAGGAAAATATCAACCGAATTATTTCAAAACTCCTCACCTCCACCTCCAACAAGACTTTTACGTGAAACCTATTACAAAACAAAACAAAAACTCACATTCCTCTGACTGAAATCAAACTGCTCGGTGGCCGAGAACAGGTGGTCGTTGAGCGATCTGGAATCATCCTATATCCTTTCCCTCTCTTCCTGCCTCCCTCTCTTTTCCATCCTCTCTCCCCCTCCCTCCATCTCTCACCTCCTCTCCTCTCTCTTTCGTCTCTCCCCCTCCTCCTCACCTGTACACATCGGCCTGTCCGGTGAAGTTCCTGTACAGGCTGAACGTGCGCATGAACGAGACGCACATGAACAGTACCACCACCGCTGTGGCCAGACCGAACGAGACGTTGCGCCACGGAAGCAGCCTGCAGCACACTCATCAATCAATCAATCAATCAATCAATCAATCAATCATTTATCCAGAATCGCTATATCCTGCGCCTGAATCCTGCAGCACTGCAGCGACTCCTGCACAACACACGTCAAATACAATATAGATGTACTTGTTAGTATAAAGTATGCACATAGTATAGTTACAGGTATTGGGTCGATTATTGGATTGCGCCACGGCAGCAGCCTGCACTCATAACACACTATAGATGTGCTAATAGTGTTGGCAAAAAACATGAGGACAACGGCTCGGCACTACTAGTAGTCCTCATGACCTCAATCGACCGTTGACTAGTAACGTCGGCACTGTGCACAAAGTATAGTTACTAGTCAACGGTCGATTTATTCCGCGATCCGCCTGTAAGCAGACACAGACACACTACATTGATCAGGTTAAAGTGAACAAAAATCCCAAATGATTGACTGAATTCTACACGAGTTCTAATTTCGCAGGCAGGCTGACTGTAGCGAAAGAGTTATAGCAAAACTCGTTGGCGGATCCGAACCCGCGACCCGTGCCTGTCAGGCGAAACTTTAACCAATTGCGCCATAGAAGCAATGCCTGCTGGCTGCTATTTCTGAGAGACCTCACTGCGTTTATCGAAAAAAAATGACTGTCATTTCTTATCAATTTCTAGTGAAACGTAAGCTCGCGAAAACATGAAAGCTCTTAGTTACCGTATCATCCATTTAAAATTTTTGTACCCGCCATTTGCCGTCTTTACCTCGGTCTCATCTCACAATCACTCATACCTCTGCAGAGCATCGATAGCCACAGCAGCGAGCAGAGCAATCAGCGGGTAGATGGGAAACAGGAAGCGCTCCTCCTGGAATGTGAACTTGCCTTCCTCAGCCTCACCGTGCGCGGAAACTCCAGTCCCCCATTGTCTCACTTGCCCACCTTGTGTGGCTGGGTGAAGAAGACGCCGCACCAGGCGAGCAGCGACAGAGTGAGCAGAACGACGGGCAGCGGCCGGCGCCAGTAGTCCATCGACAGAGCTGCGATCGAACAATGTTACGAAAGGACAGCTCGCACAACAGAAGCCACCAACCATACGCTGCTCACTCACATCCTATCAATTTCATCACAAACAATCACAATAGAATTACGATGCATAAAACTTGAATCGCAAAATACACCGATTCAGTACAATTTTTCAGTTCTGCGCAAGTTACCGATGCATACCTTGAAAAATCGTAAACCATACGCTTTTACCTTGCTATAACTGACTGATCCAGCACATTCAGCAATTAATTGTATGGGAGTCTACTACTACTTTGACCACTTTTCCAAAAACATAACTGCTAATAACCAAGTGTACCACTCTCCCTCCCCGCACTCACAGCCGATTTATTACAATTTTTATTTACAAACACCATCATACATCCCAGAATAACTACAATGCTAAAATAACAAGAACGCTTTTCAATTAAAAAGTCAAAAACACAATGTTTCCTGACCATCTCATCCTATACGGCCTAATTCATCAGCATTATCACATTTCATCAATTCAATCTTATCCTCCCTTTATACTCATGCTTTCCCAGCACCATCATACATCCCCGAATAACTAAAATTTAGCAATAACTTGTATGGGAGTTTACTTTGACCACTTTTCGAAAGCACAACTGCAAAGAATCCGATATACCACTGTCCCTCTCCACTCCCAGCCCCATCCTGCATCCCTGAATACCTATAATGCTAGCATAACTTTTGCTGACCATCCTATCCGCCCGATTCATCAACATCATCCCATTCCATCAATTCAAGATTCAACTGTCCCCCCCCGCACTCACGCACTCCGAGCACCATCCGGCACCCCTTGTTCTCGGCGGCCAACGCGGGCGGACACAGACGGACAAAGTGGGCGACGGCCAGGGGCAGAGCCAGCGGGGCGACCAACAGGAGCACGTTCCAGTTGAGGAACAGGTTCTGTGAGGAGTATAGATAAATGAGGTTGCTTCAGTGTCGATAGTTCTATATTCTATGCATTATATTATACACTCAACATTTATCAAGAATCGTCGTCTTCCGCCACTAACCTCATCTGCACAACTGTCTTTCCCCGGCCATAAGAATAAGCCATAAGAATTTGGCCCACTGTATGCTTCCTATCCTACATACCATTGTGATTGTGATGTCATGTTCAGTTCAGCTATAACGATTCCGGATAAACACTTGAACTTGAACCTTGAACACTAAACAATGCAAGTACTTTGATCCGCTCAACTCATTTGCATTTCTCTGAATAAGCCCTCATTTGATCACGCTCTCCTAATGTCATTGGCATCTCATTGGCATGTCTGTGGTAATTTCCCTTCCGCTACTCGGCCGTACAAAAGCGGGCCGGCCGGACGGGGCTGGCATCATTCGATCAGTCGAATCATCATGGGAGACAAGTCGGCCTACATGACCCCTGGAGGTGGCGGTGGCGGCGGAGGCGGAGGCGGATACGCCAGGGAGGACTACGCATTCGGAGGATCTTCGGGAGGCGGCGGCGGCGGAGGCGGAGGCAGCGCCCCCAGCGGTGCGTGCATTACTGTGTTCTACAGTACCCTTACCGTATTCCTTCAGGTGGCGGCGGTGGCGGCGGTGGAACTCCCCGCATGGACGTCTCCTGCTACCTCGGACCCAAGTAATCACCCCCAACACATCTCCACGCTCTTTCAATCGATAATCGATCACGGATCGACTAATATTGCTACGAGAAGACACTCAATAAACACTCTTCTTTTCATTGTTTCTTTGTTTATGTGCCGATGGATACAGTAGTACTACAGTATACCCACCTTGATGTAGAAGGACAGTGGTTCGATTCCGTAGAGATCGGGTCCATGCGATGAGAAAACATTGTAAAGCACAATGTTCAGCGGAGCCTGCGAGATGTGACGAAAATATGTTTTCAATTCCAATACGTAAGATACCATCAACTATCACTTCAATTGAATAGAGTAGAACTATATTCAATAGAACCTAACTCACTTTCTCTTCCACTCATTATAATTAAATTAATTTCATTATACATCACACGGATGCTTCACACGTGAAATGCTCTCCTGTTCTCCTGTCTATCGCATATCGAAATTTGTTCTAGAGATGCGTGATTACCCCTGACAGTTCACTTGACCTACTGATCCACCTCATCCCCCGACCACTCACCAGCACCGTCTTCCCGTAGTAGTACGAGTCGACAGAGTAGAGGGAGCCCACGGTGCACAAGCCAGACAGCAGCGAGTAGAACACAAACTTGCCGCCGAGCGCCTGAAAAACAAAATGTTAACGTTCGTTTATTTGTAGGTACGAAACATCTGAGGTTCTGAGGATATAGTAAGAAGTCGAGGATTTGAAAAAGTCACGGAATCGTCCAAATTGAGAAACTACGAAAATACGCTTCATGTCAAGCAGTAAACTTATCGCGTTGCTTCTCAACAAGATCAACAATATCCGATTTTTGATTGAGAAGTATCCGCATAACCACATAAACAGAACAATTGTGTTTCATCGTGCCACTAAGGAAGCCAAATAATATGAAAGCGTAATAAAATGTCAGATTCTGTCAAACCGAACCACTCACCCGTCGTAAACTACAGAAACAACCCACAGTGCAATAATGAGTCATTTCGTTCAAACCGAACCACTGACCCGTCCCCTGAGCAGCAGCATCTCAATGGCGATGGGCAGACCGAGGAGCGCGGCAAACGGCCAGCCAACCAGGGCAGACACGGCAGTGCACAGGATGGCCGTCAGCCTGCCAACGGGGGATCTCTCTCTCCCTCTCTCTCTCTTCCTTTCATCCTCTCTCTCTCTCTCTCCCCTCCCTTCTCTCCCTCCCCCTTCCTCTCCTCTCCTCTCTCGCTTTCTTCTCTCTAATCCCTCTCTGTCTGTTTATCCCCCCCTATCTCCCCTTACCACTGCTCCCTGAGATACGCGGCCACCGCCAGAGTGTGTAGTGTCATGCTGAACGTGCTGGGCAGGAATGCGGCGCAGGCGACGAACATGCCCGTCGACAGCATCGTGAACACCAGGTACAGACGGCCGATCGAGTTGGACAGACGGCAGCAGATCGCCTCAACAGAATAGAGTATTTCCATTCTACTCAACATACGTTTCAATGAATACATGTATACTCTGCCCAAACACATGCATTAATAACTTCCACGTTGCATTCAAACAATTAGATGAATAAACAAATTATAGTCACAATAAGAGCTACTTATACATTTAAAAATATACTACTAAACAATGGGTGGACGACATTGCTAAATCACACAGAGCATGCCTCCTATACTTCGTCTCAATGGAAACACCCTGCACACCTTGAAGAGGCTGAACTCTGCGTAGATGCTCAGCATGCAGATCACACTGCGCATGATCACAAACACAGTCACCTGAAAACCAGTATATAGAACAAATATACAGAACCACACCATTTCACATGTAAAACCATATGGTATGCAGTTTACTGATGAGATAACTTGTTTTGGTTGACACGAAAATGCTAGACAACGATAATATCTCTCTTTCTCTCTCTCTCCCTCCCCACCTTACTCGACGGCAGAAGCCATCGAAAAGCGTTCGCCGGCACATAGTGCAGCCAGATGTACAGGTACGACCTGCAACACAACATAAGTTATCAGAAATATCTTCAGTTTTTCAGTCAAAATAAGTTTCACCCCACACACTAAAACACACACAACATGACTAAACCAATTGTATTTCTTCCCGTGTTTCAAAAGAAGTTTTAGCAGAACCAGTTTGTCCGTAATACGATTGAAAGAAACCTTTACCTACTACCCTAATACCAAATTCCTGCTAACGACCTGCAACACAACATCAACACGTGCATTGCTACACGTATCAGAACTTCAATTATTCAGTCATAATAAGTTTCACATCACACACTAAAGCACGAACACTGTGCTCAATAAAATGCGCTTCACATCACAGATAGTTATGATATATGATATAAAGAGATATGATATAAAAACCCTTGCCGAATCGCCAGTTCAGTATAAGTACCTTCCCGTTCACTCACCGAATCGCGTAGAGCGGAGAGTACTCCCACGTCTGGAAGCCGTCCCCATAGAGCAGCAGGTGCAGCGGCTCCCAGTAGTTGTACACCTACAGACACACAACACTACGCATTCACAGTACAGTACTAGTGCTCCCCCTACACTAACTTGTCCATCGTTGGTTCGCCTAATTTATTCTACAGTACCCGTCCCATCTCCTACCGTACCTCATCACAGTCAGAGATGGTCGACCAGAGCGCGGCAGACATGCGGAACGATGTGAGCACCTGAACCGAGTACCATTCGCCACAGCCACCAATAGTAGACTGGTGCTGGCACCACCACCATAACCATAGACTGGTGCTGCCCACCTTGATGGTGGCGCTTGGGTCGGGTATCCAGTCGTAGTCGTGGCTCGACTCTGCCACGTACATCTTCCCCTCCAGTGGCGCCGCCTCTCCCTGGTCGGCCACCGATCGCTGGTGCTGCTCCTTCTCCTTACGCTGCCTGCAACACAACCAGACATATGTAGCTAGAAGGGAATAGGCTCAACTAATCAACTTATATTAACATTACCTACATCCGCCAATTTAAGCAATGTGCCCTGATACGTATTGTATAGAAGGAAAACCCAACTTTGTTGTCAGAAAACATACAACATCAAACTAACGTAATATAAAATTGAACCTCACCTCTTCTCTCCCCCTCCTCCGGCCTGACCCCTGTCGCCTCCAATAGGAGCGCGGTTGCCACTCCGCTTGAGCAGCGACAAATGCTGCCGCGCCATCGCCACACCCACTACTACTGCAAACAACACACATACAGTATTCGCACAACTAAAGTAAGCACAAAGAAATCACACCAACACATGGATAGATACTCTCGTTCGAGATCGTCGCAAACGATTAGACCCGGACGACACATTCAATCGCATTTTATAACAAATTTATGCTAACTAATGATAACTCTGGGTGACACAGATCAAAAACAAAACAATCAAATTCAAGGGGAAACAGACGAATGAGCAAAAACATTCTTATGATCTCATTCAGATAACAACAGAAACATGACGCTAGGCTACACACAACTACACAGAACCTACACTCTATATCAGTACATCATTCTACATAAAAGGCATAGAATACTATACCACACCCTACTCGTCCTTTTTGTTCTTGTCATCTCTCCTCCTGTTGTTGAACCGGCGGCGACCCTGCTGGCCCTTCTGATGGTTCTGGTTCTGAAGCAAGATGTTTAAGGAATCTCTCTCTCTCTCTCTCTCTCTTTATCTCTCACTCATCTCTCTCCGTCTCTCCCCCTTATCTCTCTCTCTCCCCCTTCTCTCCCCCTCTCTCTCTCTCTCTCTCTCTTTCTCTCTCTCCCTCTTCCCCTCTCTCACCTTCTCCATCCTGTCAGACTCCTCGGCCGCCTCAGCAGCGTCACCCTTCAGCACCTACACGAAACATAATCATTAATAAATAAATACGCTTCTGTATGGTAGTGAAATGCGTAAACATTGAATCAATCAACCCACAATAAACTACACAACTTTGTGACACATAAAACCTCAAACAACAAAAACACTGATCACGAGATCAGAACACAAAACACAAAGCACAAACACACCTTGACCGCGTACTCTCCGCTCATCTCTCCCAGCGGGCCGCGCGACGACGACACGTTGCCGGCGTTCACACGGGCCTGCCAAGGAATCAGGAATACCATATACGGTAGATACTATAGTAGGTTGTAGGTACATCAATATAATAGAGTGATGATGAAGCCCAATGTTCAACGCCAATTGACCAAATTCAAAATAAAGTAACTCATACACGTACCTTCTCTGCCATCCGCACAGCCTCGGCGCGCCTCTTGCGCTCCTTCTCCTCCGCGCGCTTCGCATCATTCTGGAAAAGAAGAAATCCACGTCGACGACAAAGTCGCTCTATCCAAATTGGACAGCGCTATGGATACCGAATAGCCCAGGGTCCAGCCCAATACGGCCATGGGACAACGACTATGCCATATTTGGCATATACACTATATTACCCCCCCCCCTCACCTGCTTCTTCGTCTCTCCAGTCTGGAGGAAGTGGGTGAGATCCTTAAGCTGATCGCGGCAACGCGCGTTCTGCGACACAAAGTCCGACACAATCTTCTGCAAAACGAACAATAGGTTTCAGTCTTTCCGAATATACACATCTACATATCTAACATTTCAATCCCAGGAAAAGTGCGAGTTTATAATTATGATGTTTCATTGCTCATATACCATCACTACACAGAACCATAGAACAATAGACAATTATCGAACGACGAAAAATACGTTTCACCCATTGTCTTTAACTAATACCAACAACATGCGGTAATCACTCCGTGCCGAAGTACGACAGTCATTCACAAGCAAAAAAAAAACAAACTAATGTCTATAACAAAAGCTGTTTAAAAATAGTCTGGCAGTGACTTGCGACTTGCCTCGTTCGAGTCTCCGGATCCGACGGCGACTCGCCAGTCGGGATGGAGCAGCTTCTGCAGACGGATCAGACGGGCCGCGTCCGCCACACTGAAATACACATTTATGAAAAAACTTACCAACATCATATTCATATAAAAACAATGAGGACTTACGGAGGGGGGGGATCAGAAAGAACAAATAGCTAGATACACAACGGAATCTTGTTTTGGCCATTAAACCTGCAGACAGGCTTACAAGTAGAATCACTTAACGACCCGACCCCATAAAATAGAAAAACAACTGACCGTCCCTGTCCGCCGAGGTAGTTGAGGAGGGGCGGGGTGTTTCCGTTGAGGGCAAAGTAGAAGCAGAGCTGCGCAAAGTGGCGGGTCGACTGCAGCACGTGCCACTTGCCCGACGAGGCGATCCGCTCGAACACCGTGTGCGACAGCTAGCAATCAGCGCGTTTTCGAAGAATTAGACCGACTCGACCCTTTAACCTGGTCAAACTCAGTTTCACACAATATTATACAGGAAAACTGAACAGCAGCGACAACAATAGGATCTTGTTTTAAAAAATTAACAATAACAATACCTTGATGAAGGCGGGATCGTCGGGCTCGTAGTACCAGCAGGCCCAGTCGAGCACGAACTCGTGCTCGTCGCGGTCCAGTGCGTTCTGAACAAGGAAGTAGACAATGAAGAGAGTAATAATCAGAAAGAGAGAACACGTAAGACAATCGGTAAAGGTGTGGTCAGTCTTTTCGAAATAGCCCCTTCAAAACGCCTTCGGAACACATGGTTTGGTCGTGTATCGAAGTCAGTGTCGAAGGGAGTTTCGAAGAGACTGAGCGCTACCACTTGTAACTTGTAACCACGTAAATACTAAAAACAGTGTCCCGTTTCGTCCCATCAACCTGCATACTAATTATTGACAAAGCTCTATAGCTACAGTTGTTGCTTGACCACATTTGATAATGATAACAACTCGTGAAAAATACGCACCACATAAATAAAATTTTGTGGGAACAGAATAATCGGAAATGCTACGCTTTCGATGGTGCCAAATTAGCGATCATAATAACAACCATACACACATACCTTGAGGTCGGGATCGGCGAAGAGAGGAGGGGCGTTGACGGGTCGGTTGGGCTGCTCGTAGTAGACGCGGTTCATGCGGTCGTGCTCCTCCGGCGTCGCCGTCCGCAGACTCCCGTCCACCTCGCGCACCACCACCGTACGGTCCTACAACATTATTGAATGAATCATGACGTGATGATGACGTCACGACAGTCAATGTCTCACCTGGTTGGTGGCGTCGAAGGTGATGTCGGTGAAGACGAACTTGGACGTGTCGAACCCGCTGATCTCGGCGTCGCGTGCGAGGATCTGAATTAAAACTTGTTATATAGACAAAGCCAAAAAAGATGAAAAACGTAGAAATAATAGCCGACCTCTACAGTGTCGGGCCGGGGCTCCTTGACGGGAACGGGCTGCAGGAAGCGCACCGCCTCCTCCCTCATCCGCTCGATCGTCTACAACAAACGCAATGAAACTAGGGTAAACGAAGATGGCCAAACCTTCTCGAGGCGCTCGTCAGTCATGAGCGCGTAGTGACTGCGCTGCTGGATTCCAGTACGACGCGGGCGGAACACCTACAGTTTGGATGATGTAATGATGACATAATGTGAAACTAGAATTGAAAACGAGAAAAAGAAAATATGGAGAAAGAAAGGAGAAATATGAAGATGTAAGGACTCACCTTTCCCTCGAGGTCCATGCCAGTGAGCTGTTGGAGAAGGTCCTGCACCTCGGGCTGAATGAACAGCTTCTCTACATCAACCGGCTTGCTCTCGCCTTCAGTCCTGAAACAATCAAATTAACAATGAAAACGATAAACATTTCAAAACTGCTAACCTGGCATGGTTGATCCATGCGGAATAGCTGGCGTTGTTCTGCACACGAGACCTCACAAGCAGCAGCCGACCAAAGCCGGACAACTTGTTCATAGTTCTAAATAAAAAATAACAACATAACAGTACGATAAATAAAGAAAATAAAGTAAACAAACAAAATTGGGCGCACGGAGTGAAAACGTGAGATTTGTGCATCTTGTTGTGTACGACAAGGTTGGAGCAATGCACTATCAAACACGAAGGAGCAGTTGGCGGAGCAGTTCACTTGTTTTGCTCTTTGAAACACTCTACTTTTCACACTTTGCATTTAATTTATATGTACAAGTTATTCGTAAAATAAATAAAAAAAATCAAAACATATTTCAGACACACAAACACTTTATGTACAAAAACATTTTAAAAGTGGTAGAATCCCGGTCTGTTCACAGACAGAAGTCAGTGCGCCAGTGTGTCGGAGCAGTAGCCGCACGTCTTCGCACACTGCAGCCTCATAATGTTCCGGTACTGCTGAAATGAAAACTTCAGTATGCACTTCATACTGTACACGGTATATATTGGCACTATGTGATATCAGTGAGAAAAGCTGTAATGTTAAGATGAAGAAAATAAAACTTTATCTCTATTTAGATTTCCGACGCCACCTAACTCAACTTCCCTCGTCTTCGTAATCCAAGCACCCTTTTCTAGACTAGGTGGATCATGTATTAAAAAAAAGTTTCCTTTCAGAATCACAGTCACGCAACTACTATGCCGATTACGTTTTCATATTTCTCTCACCGGTGAGGTGCACATATTTCGGAGCAGCTCGCAACCGTACGTGTCCATGAGATCAGTACAGGGTGCGGTGGTTGTGGCTTCTGAAAACTCTCTCTCTCTCTCTCTCTCTCTCTCTCTCTCTCTCTCTCTCTCTCTCTCTCTCTCTCTCTCTATCCTTACCTTCTGCGGACGCCACAACAACAAGAGCCAATATCAGAACAACGAATCCGAGTAGCTTCATAATTGAGATTGCGATGAAGGCAAGTGCTTCCTTTCCATTCAGAGAACTCTTATTTATACCCACCACATTCTCAGATTACAGAGATGTTACGTGTTACGAGAAGCGCTGACCTCACTAATTACACATATCGTACAGCGATACCCTTTCCTGAACACTATCTCACGCTTCTCCCTCTCTCAATCGCTATTTCTCTCTCTCTCTCTCTCTCTCATAACAAGTCAAGTACTACTGATAATGCATTGCGCTTTTCTCACGTGGAGTAGGTCACATCTATGCGATAATATAGTTGACAAAATTAATATCACAACACAATTTTGGACTACCACAAACATTTGCAATGGAGTTTTTTTGCATGAACTACACTGCGACAGCGTAACCTTAATACGGTGTGAACGCTTACTATCCGCCAAGTCACATGAAATATCGAAAAAAATAGGTCCTCTTTTCACCTTTTGCCGATAATTCAATGTGCAAAATAAATCGTACTGATAAACATCCGTTCCAATTCTGTATGACCCGTAGGCTATGCTGGAACAAGAAACTGTCTCCCACAAATGTGATTCGTGCTTGTTGTGACTGTTCAAAGTCACAAGCTCGCACCATTTGCAAAACGTTCCATCTGTGAAAGGGCTTAAACAGTTGTAGCAGACCATTTTCTATGATCAGTCTCAGTGTTAGACACACTCGGCCTTGAGAAAGGTACATACCCCTAGGCATCCTATACAAGGTGATGGCAGTGTGAGAACATCGTCCGATCAACACTCGGAAGACAGAGAATGAAGTTGCTCGTCGGTCTCGCTTCAGTCGCCAGCGGAGTCCATCCTAGACGAAGGCAGCGTTGGAGACTACAACCCCGCCACTACAACACCACTGTCGGCTACCTCTTCAACGACATCAACTCCTTCTACGCTCATTCAATGACCGGTCTCGCCGAGTTCAGGGTACTGTAGTTCGCAGTGGTACTGTATGATCATTCCCAATCGTCCAGCATCTGTCCAATGGCGCGTGGGCTGTGATGATTCAGACGACTATGACCGGAAATCCGGTTGATGCTCGGTTCGGTCGCGAGAAGAGGTCTGCTGATATTTGCGGGTGCAACACTTGCCCGCCCGGACCCGCTGGATCTCCCGGAGCCAAGGGAGAAGATGGAGTCCCTGGAGGTTCTGGAGACGCCGGACAACCCGGAAACAAGGGACCTTCTACCAGAGGAAACGACACCGGAAATGAGTGCATCAAGTGCCCTGCTGGAAAACCTGGACCCGCCGGACCCAACGGACCCGCTGGACCTGCTGGTCCCGATGGAGAAAACGGACAGGACGGAGCCCCCGGACAGGACGGACAGCCCGGAGCTCCCGGAGCCCAGAGAGAGGCTGGACCCGCTGGAACCCCCGGAGTCGCTGGAGAGAAGGGAGCCGATGGACAGAACCGACAGAAGGGAGCCGCAGCCCCCGGACCTGCTGGACCCGCCGGAAACCATGGCGCCCCCGGAAGGGACGGTTCTCTTGGACAGGACGGACCCAGGGGACCGGCTGGAGCCGATAGAAAGGACGGAGAGGCCGGAGAGCCGGGCGCGGCGGCAGAGGCTGGAACGAACGGAGCCGACGCCGCCTACTGCCCCTGTCCTCCCCACACGGGAGCCGAAGCTGTTCAGGGAGTGCAGCAGGTGTCCCCCGCCGCCCCCGCAACCGAGCAGCCTTACAGGAAGGCCGTCTTCCGCGGACGCATCTAAACCTCCTCACAACACTTTCCTTCTCTGTGTCATACGATTCGATAAACATATTGTATTCAGTTTGGTCCCTTGCATTTGCTACACGCGCCCTAGTCACAAACAATAGGCGCGTGAGTACAGTTGAATAGGATCGCCATACAGTGGGTGGGCAAATCAGTCAGCCGCCATCAGAGAGAGAGCAGAGAGCGCAGAGTGCAAGGCGGTAAAATCGATAGACATGCGAGAGCACGCGAATAAATTCACGTTCAAACTTTCGCGCGCGCGCAATTTTAAAATGCGCGACGGCCGAGCGGAAAGGTGGCGGAACTTAATATTCCCTGGACTGTACGTGACATTACACTCGTTGGGCACGTTCATGCATCACAACGTGCAGAGGAACGAAAACAAGAGCGATTGGGAATTTTATGTGTCAATCGCAAACTGTCTCGAGTCTAGACAGAGTGTTGATGTGTGTGGAAGGACATTCCTCCGAGAAGTCAGTCGAGTGATGGGAGGCGGCGGAGGTCGGTTCGCTCTCCTTTCTCTCCTTCACCTTTTCTTTTCTTTTCGTTGTTTAGTTAGTTTCGTGTTTTTTTTACCATTCACATTGCAGACAAGAAGAAGAAAGAGGAGCGCAGCTGTGACGCGCCAAAGATCAAGAAGATGCCGCCCGGCACAGTCCTCGTTGCGGTACAGTATTTTGCGTGATCCCACTGTAAGATACCGTAACCCTGCACAGGATAAGTACTTTGGCGAGAAGAAGTGGCTCGGCGCGACGATCAATATGGATGCCAAGGTGCGGGACATCACACTCTCTCTCTCTCTCTCTCTCTCTCTCTCTCTCTCTCTCTCTATCCCCGTCTTTTCAGGACGAGGAGCGCGCCCGTCTCCCTCCCGGAATCGTGATCGAGGCGCCGGGATCAAGGTGAGTGGGCGGAGCCCGAGGGGCGGGGCCTAGCCAGTCACACACAGGTACAAAGTGTCGAAGCTGCTGGGCGCGGGCGGGTTCGGCGACGTTTACGAGGTTTGTGTAGTGTGATGCACTCGATCCGCGCCACACCAAACCTGCGCCAATCACTTGACGTGTTCCAGGTGTTCCGCGAGGGCGACAACCACCAGCTGGCAATGAAGACAGAGTTCAACAACATCGACGAAGTCATGCAGAGACTCAGGGTACGGTAATTGAAACTGATCACAATTTCGAATACTTCACTGAATGTCCTCTATATGTGAAACATAAGTACATATTATTATAAAAAATACAATAATGTACAAATTACAGCGCGAATCGTTCACGTACGATGTGATTGCACAGGTGAGGGAGATGGATACGGTAGCCGCACAGCATCTGCTGCACATGGTCGAGAAGGTAAGGGATACTGTACATGGAAATGGAGCACTGTATTATGAATTCGGGTTACCGAGTTACTGTAACCTACCGTAAACCTTCAGGGTCACAATGAGCTGTTCAAGTTCATTATCATGCCGTACACTGGAAAGAGCCTCGACTACATCAAGGAGAAGATTGTCAAGAGGGACTTCCAGTGAGATTTCCCCCTCTCTCTCTCTCCCTCCCTCTAACTCTCTCTATTCTCTCTCTCTTCCAGACTGCACACTGTCCTCCAACTTGCTGTCCAGACATTCTCGGCTCTCCGCAACTTTCACAACATTGGATTCATTCACAGGTAATACTTGTCAGGTTTTCGAGTACAACATGAATCGGGACGTTGCTTGTTTCTGAATAGCGTTTTAAAGGACATGTTGCGGGCAATAACAATTTAGAATTATGAACACCTTGATAATTTATATTCGATTTTTCTAAGCAACATTATGCATTCAATTGTTACTGCCAACTGTTGACAGATGTATTCGTCTCACATGTGGCACATTTTCGAATTGCACGGCCTTTTAGGGACATCAAGCCTGACAACTTTGTCGTCGGACGATTCCTTTTGCGGTCAGTCCCTATTGTTTTTTTTTATTATTTACACCTCATAATATTTCAGCAACCAGATCTTTCTCATGGATTTCGGTATGAGCTGCCGGTTCGAGAAGGACGACAGCTCGCAGCCAAAGTGAGCCGCCAGAAGCCCCGCCCACTCTGACCCCGCCCCTTTCCAGGGTGTCCGAGTACAAGTTCATTGGTACTCTCAAGTACGCGCCTCGGGCAACGCACGCTGCCAAGCCACAGAATAGACGAGACGACATGGAGAGCTGGTTCTATATGGTGAGGGGGGAGTCTCTTTCTCACTCTCTCCCCCCTCTCTCTCTCCCTCCCTCTCCCTCTCCCTCTCCCCCCCTCTCTCTCTCTCTCTCTCTCTCTCTCTCTCTCTCTCTCTCTCTCTGTCTCTCTGTCTCTCTGTCTCTCTCTCGCTCTTTCTCTCGCTCTATGTTTGTCTCTCTGTCTCTCTGTCTCTCTCTCCTCTCTGTCTCTCTGTCTCTCTCTCCTCTCTGTCTCTCTCTCTCTCTCTCTCTCTCTCTCTCTCTACTCCCCATCTATCAGGTGATCGAGCTGTTTGGCTGGAACTACCTCCCGTGGCAGAATGTCGAAGACCAGAACATGGTCGGCCATCTCAAGGAGTGCTTTGTGCAACACAAGTGTGAGTATAGGGATAAGTACGGTAGCCAAGGGTTACGGTAGCTGAGGTAGCTGTGACTTCAGTGGACATCGTGTACCAGGCGATTCCGGCGGAGCTAAGCAAGATCATGGATATGCTGGATAAGGTGAGAGAGAGAGAGAGAGGTGAGAGAGAGGAGAGAGAAAGAGAGAGAGAGAGAGAGAAAGAGATAGAGAGAGAGGATTCCCTTCCAGCTCTCCCCGACCGAGCGTCCGAACTACGAGATGATGGAAGAGATTCTCATGGGACTCTGCCACAAACACAAGGTGGGCGGGGCTAGAAGGGGAGGGGCTTGTATCATGAAACTAGTTCATCGTGTGATTATGATAACCATTAAATCTTTACTTTCAAAAAAACGTAACGACTGCGTTCTTTTCAAGGTTGGCGTCTTCGAGCCGTTCGAATGGACCTACGAACAGGGCAAGTAGATGTGCGCTCCACTGACAACAACGATTGGCTTTTATGTGCCCCGCTTACAACTTAAAACTACAGTACCCTGAAAACGTTTCGACTTACAAGACTATTAGCAGCTTTAAATTTGTATTATTGACATTGATAAATGTTTAATGGTTAACGTCTTGGTACAAATTCCATCAAAATACGCCAAATACAAGGAACACCAGAAGATCAGAAGAAACTATATAACTAGTGCATGGTCACGGCGCAACGACGTTGTTTCACGCGCGATTTTGTCTCGGCGTGTGGCCGTCATTTCATCACGCCACGCTTTTTCCGAAATCGCGCCGCGTGAAATGAACGCGCGGCAAAAGTCTCGAATTCAAGAATCCCGAAATAACGCCCGTGGTAGTTGGAGAAGTCAGAAAATCCCGAAACAACGCCGCCGCGCGTTCATTCGGGATTGGAGAGATGAAGCGACCGGTGGGCCGTGATAATTGGAAAATTATGCAATTTGTTTCGATAATGCCACATGATTTGTCTCATTTCTCAACCGTCTCATTTATGAGAACGGCAATGAGGAGGCCGTGCATGGGATGCAGGCGTCTCGAAATGACGCGCGATCCCGAACTAACGCTTTCGCGAATCTCGAATGAGCGGCAGCGTGATATCACGAAACAACGCGCCGCGTTGTCTCGTCTCGAAATGACGACGCGCGTGATCGCGCGTTGCGCCGTGACCAGGCACTAGATATAACACAACATGATCCAGTGTCTTTGCATCCGGCCCCGAAAACGATGAGCAGCGAAGGGATTGGCTGCCCTCATGAAGCCTGTATGTCGAAAAAAGCGAAACATGATTATTCGTAAAGGTTGCACAGTCCGAAGATTAGCCATACTTCGTCTATTTTGTGGATGGAGTCTGATTCTTCTCTTTGAACAATCCCGAAGACAGAAAAAAATCGTGGGAGTCTCAGGTCACTCCCCCATCATTCGAACGGTTCCGCTCGCTCTTGAAATGGATAAGGCAATCCGACTGTTGCCACGCGCCTATTGTTTGTGACTAGGGCGCGTGTAGCAAATGCAAGAGACCAAATTGAATACAATATGTTTATCGAATCGTATGATACAGAGAAGGAAAGTGTTGTGAGGAGGTTTAGATGCGTCCGCGGAAGACGGCCTTCCTGTAAGGCTGCTCGGTTGCGGGGGCGGCGGGGGACACCTGCTGCACTCCCTGAACAGCCTCGGCTCCCGTGTGGGGAGGACAGGGGCAGTAGGCGGCGCCGGCTCCGGCTATTCCTGCCTCTGCCGCCGCGCCCGGATCTCCGTCCGATCCAGCCACTCCACCCTCGGATCCGTTTTGTCCGGGGACACCGTCCTGTCTGAGGGCGCCATGGTTTCCGGCGGGTCCAGCAGGTCCAGCGGCTGCGGCTTTCTTATTACCGTTTTTTTTCCATTAGCTCTCTCCAGCGACTCCGGGAGGTTCCAGCGGGTCCAGCCTCTCCCTGGGCTCCGGGAGCTCCGGGCTGTCCGTCCTGTCCGGGGACTTCGTCCTGTCCGTTTTCTCCAACGGGTCCAGCAGGTCAAGCGGGTCCGGCGTGTCCAGGCTTTCCAGCGGGGCCTTTGAAGCACTTTTTTGCGGAGTCGTGTCCACCGGTAGTGAGTCCCTTGTTTCCGGGGAGTCCGGCGTCTCAAGGGGCTCCAGGGGCTCCATCTTCTCCCTCGGCTCCGGGAGGGTCCGGGCGGGCAAGTGTTGCTCTCAGCACTGCATCCGCGAGTACCAGCAGACCTCTTTTCGCGACCGAACCGAGCATGAACCGGCTTTGTCACAGCCCACGCGCCATTGGACAGATGCTGGAAGATTGGGAATGATCATACAGTACCCCTGCGAACCCTGAACTCGGCGAGATCGCTCATTGAATGAGCGTAGAAGGAGTTGATGTCGTTGAAGAGGTGTCGGACAGTGGTGTTGTAGTGGCGGGGTTGTAGTCTCCAACGCTGCCTTCGTCTAGGATGGACTCCGCTGGCGACTGAAGCGAGACCGACGAGCAACTTCATTCTCTCTCTTCCGAGTGTTGATCGGATGATGTTCTCACACTGCCATCACCTTATATAGGATGCCTAAAAGTACCTTTCTCAAGGCCGAGTGTGTCTAACACTGAGACTGATCATAGAAAATGATCTGCTACCACGGTTTATGCCCTTTCACAGATGGAACGTTTTGCAAATGGCGCGAGCTTGTGACTTTCAACAGTCACAACAAGCACGAATCACATTTGTGGGAGACAGTTTCTTGTTCCTGCATAGCCTGCGGGTCGTATAGATGTGGCGCGAATGTTTTTCATCACGATTTTGTACATAAGAAAAAATATGGGCAGAAAAAGTGCAGCACTTTTTTGTGAGACTTTTATGTGGTGAAAATAAGGCGACATGCAAAGCGGTTTACGGTCAGATCTACTGCGTTCATGGAGATAAAACATTTGTTGTAAAAGTTTATAGAATAGTAGGTGTGGGTGCGTTTAGAAACTTTAGATGCGTCCGCGGAGCACGGCCTTGCGCTTCCTGTACTGCTGCGAGGGAGCAGGTGCAGGAGCGGGCGAGTCGTATCCTGTCTGAGGAGCCGGGGCCGCAGGGGCGGGGTTGTAGTCTCCGGCGCTGCCTCCGTCCACGTTGTCGTTTTCGGACCGAGGCGGGCAGGGACAGTAGGCGGCGTCGCTTCCAGACGTTCCACTCTCTCCAGCCTTGCCATTCTGTCCGTCAGCTCCCGGCTGACCGTCATTTCCATTAGATCCGGCAAGTCCAGCGGGTCCCTTGTTTCCAGGCGCTCCGGGCTGTCCATCGGTTCCCTTGTTTCCAGCGGGTCCAGCGGGTCCGGCAGGTCCCTTTTGTCCGGGAGCTGCGGATCCCTTCTTACCTCGCTTTCCGTCGGGTCCCTTCTGTCCGGGGGTTCCGGGATTTCCGGCAGGTCCGGCGTCTCCCTTGGGTCCAGTGGCTCCAGACTGTCCGTCCTTTCCGGAGCCTCCAGCGTTTCCGGGCTGTCCATCGTTTCCAGCGGGTCCAGCAGGCCCGTCGGGTCCGGGAGGTCCAGCGGGTCCGGCGGGACAGGAGATGCAGGCGGGTTTGTCGTATCCCCCCGCTCCCACAGACATTCCTCCCATTCCCGACTTTCCGGCCTCTCCAGCAGTTCCAGGCGTTCCGTCCTCTCCCTTGGCTCCGGGAGGTCCGGGCGGGCCAGGCGGACAGCTGTTGTTGTCGGCTCCGCAGTTGCACGAACCACCGGAGGCACGCTTTCCACGGAGGAAGAAGGGAGAAGCCTCCTTGGCGGAAGGACGGGAGGAGTCGATCATCATGGACCACGCGTCGTTAGAGAGGACCTAGAGAGGGAAGGATGAGAGAGAGAGAGAGAGAGAGAGAGAGATTCGTACATTGAACTCTGCCATGTTGTGCATGCTCTCAGCGTAGAAGTTGTTGATGTCGTTGAAGATGTATCCGACAGTGACTAGAGCAGCCACAATGACGGCTCCACTGCAGACGGAGGCGAGACCGACAAGGAACTTCATTGCTAGAAAGCAGATGATGCTATCGAGGAGTGATTGCGCGCTTATATAGTATGCGTTCTGCTAGTTCTGCTTGCAACGCACGGATCGAATACATTACAGTGTACATTATAGTGGTTACCTATGCCGCCTATGCCGCCTATTCGGTATGACCACATAGACAGTTTTTTTTAAACAGATCCGAGATAGATCACTTGTGTTTCACGCGCTGTTCTTCGTGTTTCTCACAAGTACTAAATTACAGTTTTTTTCCATGTCACATATATTGCATGCAAATCAACATGAAACATCTGTTGTTTTCCCATACAAGGTCACTATAGTCGCCGCCTGGTGGATAGTTTCTGTTATTGCCAGCCGGGGTCAGTTGGCGAAACTCAGTTTCGAGCGAGAGAGGCCAGACAGCGCGGGCAAATGGTCGAGTGTCGCGCGGCCTCTTTGATTCGCGTGCCGGCTTCTTTGATCAATATTATCGTTTGAAAGCGCGCGCTCGGGTCTCCTCACGACTAGAAGGTAGATCGAATGCGACTCGAGGGTAGATCGATTTTCTACCGTAATCTGGCGAACTATCTCCCAGAATAATATTATACTTTTGTTTTAAAAGCGATGTAGTATTGTTAATGAAAGAAAAAGCCTGTGGCACACTGTAATTCACAGAGTTTGGGAAGAAGAAGAAGAAGATATATTGACCGACAAGTACGCTCGCTGTTTTATCGCACAGGAAAGACTTGATCCACGCGAGTGCAAACCGTGTAATAGACCTGTTCCAAGAATATCGATTGTTCTCTCGTTTTTTTGTTCGAATCGCTCTACTCGATAAACATAAAATAGACCATTGTACAGTTTACAGTAATCCTTTACAAACCAAGTGCTTTTTTACAAACCAAATGCCGTAGCGTAGTAGTAGTATCATTTTCACATAATTTTCTCGTCTTTTCATTTATATGTCTCATTTGTGATAATGTTGTACGATGAGAAGCCGATGGCCTTTATGAAAGAGCAAAACTTTTTTCGTAACTTTATCTACTCCCACACAATTATTATCTACTTTTATGTGAAGAAGCGGTTCTTCTTCTTTTCCGCGCGGCGTGCTGTCGGGTCCTCACTTTGCCCCACCGCCGCCGAGTGTTCGGTCATCGACAAGAATCCTTCCCGAGTAACCAGTGAGGCGGCGGGAAGTACCCTCATGTGGAAGCAGCTATGGCGCGAGGAAATACTAATTGGCACGGAAGCAAAGGAAACCCCGGAGCTCTTCACGTCAAGAATGGTACTCTAATGGTCCAGGAATGATTATCGATTAAGTATCGTCTTCCCACCACTAATCTCGTCAGCCTACCTGTCTTTCCCCGGCGTTAGCTTATTTTGTAGCTAGCATCTTAGGCACTACTGTATGCTTCATATCATTATGATTGTGTTGTTATATTAGATATAATGATTCCGGATAAACGATTGATTTTGATTGAATTTTATGTGCACACACTACCTATTTTAATCGAGTTCTTACAAAAAAGAAATGACGCAGGAAATCGAAGAAATTATGCAAATGCGCTTGTCTCCGCGCATCATTTCACAATATACAACTCGTATCTTTTCGCTTTAAAACCACTACCTCTGTGACCCTCACCATGGCATGGTCAGACATATTTATTGACCATCTGCCTTCTCTGCTCACGAGGGCACTCGCTTTGGTGTCGGACAAATCAAGATCCACCTCGCTGCCACCACTATGCTCATATGTGTTCTGATCATAAAACCTATAACAGTTATATTAGTGTGCGCGTATAAGTCACTAAAATACTGAACAGGTGAGATAGCAAGAAAGATGATCGATTTCATTATATTCTCATTTGGATACGGCGACTTACTTTGCGAAGGTTTCAAGAGAGCACATGCGCAGGGATGTAGGACGTTCCCTCCACAATTTTTTGGTTGAGTGCAAAGGACGATTCCTCCACCTACCATGAACGAACCCTCCACTTTGATAGGACGTTCCCTCCACTTTAAATTTAGGCGTTTCACTTCTAATGTGTGACGTTTGAACGTTCTAATACATTATTTAACCATAAATAATGCTCGTGATAGTGCCTAGAAACTTTGAAAATGTTTGCTCATAGTCATAGTTATCACTCATCTATTTCCTTCCACAAAGAGCCATGCACGAGCCAACCTGAAGACATACATTCTACCACAATGGAACACAACATTCAGCATGACTATTTATTAAGGTCAGCACTACGTACAAACAATGTAATAATATGCTAGTTTGTAAAGAAACCGATCTCGCTTTGCAAGCAGCGGTTCGGGTTTTTTCAACATGTTAGCCAAATCCCAAATCCCGCTGCCGCATTACGATAACATTGTTCAAGTAACGCATCAACACAAGTAGAGAATTTTGTGAATCTTTTCGCGCGTCGTACGGGCTTCGGAATAGAAACTAACATTACCGCACTTTCTTGCAGCAACTGTATTCTCCAACATAACTTTTCAGCAAATTCAATTAACAAATGATTTCCATAAGTGACTGCATTCTCGGATAATGTTTTACGGTATTCTACGGAGCTATAGCTCTGTGGGTTAACAATATATAAATTCTACTTTATCAACAAACCAAAAAAACTAGCCTATGGCCTATGGCTCATATCCCATATGTAGTTATCTTTCGCGGATTGCTATATGCTAACGAATCACTGCCAGACATGAATCGCGGTTCTATACTGATATCGGATATACCATACTACGATACCCTTACAATTAGTATCGGACGAACGATTGAACCACACTTAGAAAATGACATTACTAATCTGAACAATTATGCTACTTTGAAAATATCCTGACCCTTATAGTATTCTAATCCTATAGTATTCTAAACGGAAACAAGAACGGATTGAAACGCGAACGTCTTTTGTGCATGAAGTCATCATATGATCAAAACATTACTTTGGAAATATTTACTAGTGAACAGATTGTCATTTATGGTGTAAGATTAGTTTTAACAATAAGTACTTTGATTCTCGTTTATAATAGACTCGCACTTAGCTCAGGATTTTTAGGTGAAAACATTATCGTGGGTTTTGAACATACAGTATACTGAACGAAATGCACAGCAGATTTGTGGTGCCTTTCGTATCTCCGTTCCACTGACTCTCTCACATGACCACGTGGCGTAAAGGTAACGCTCAGCGGTTCGAATTTGGCTACACACGCAAAGTTTTGTCAAAATGAAAACATCGTCCAACGCGTTCTGATTTTTGTCTAAACACTCTAATGTCTCTCGTGAAAAGAGTGAAACTATACGAGGTGTGAATGTTGTTGTTTGTCTTCATTCTTCCACGACTCACACTCAGTTCTGATATCTTTCAGACAAACGGGCAGATGAATATTTAACTCATTTTCTATTAATTATGATATCTTCATATCCGGTTACAAGTAGCGACATCGCGAGTACGATATCATCTCTCTGGTTGGCTCGCGCATGGGCCATGGCTCCTAATGGAAGGAGAGAGATTTGTGAGATGTGAATCACTAACTATGAGCAAACGTGGTGAAAGTTTCTAGGCATTATTAAAGTTCATTATTTATGACTAAATAATGTATTAGAACATTCGAACGTTACACATTAGATGTGAAACGCCTAAATTTAAAGTGGAGGGAACGTCCTAGCAAAGTGGAGGGATCGTTCATGGTCGGTGGAGGAATCGTTCATGCTAGTGGAGGACCATGCAAATGTGGAGGACCTTGCAAAAGTGGAGAGAACGTCCTACATCCGTAAATAGACACAATGAAGCCAGAAAAGGTTTACTTAGTAGAAGGGATAGCTGGAAAGAGGGATTCACCAAATTCTCTTGATGGTAGATCGAACTTGATTCTAGCAAAAGGACAAAGCATGTTGAGGACAACCGGAATGTAGCTGAACATTGGAAAGAGATACTGAATTCTCGAAATTGGTTGTTTCGCAAAATAGTCGACCTGAATCACCTGAATGATGAAGGCCCTGAACAACTGCGCATGGATGTAGGACGTTCCCTCCACTTTTGCAAGGTCCTCCACATTTGGATGGTCCTCCACTAGCATGAACGATTCCTCCACCGACCATGAACGAT
>CAWZYM010000323.1:0-70000 GCA_963966185.1 Rhabditoides inermis
CCACGCTTTTTCCGAAATCGCTCCGCGTGAAATGAACGCGCGGCAAAAGTCTCGAATTCAAGATCCCGAAATAACGCCCGTGGTAGTTGGAGAAGTCAGAAAATCCCGAAACAACGCCGCCGCGCGTTCATTCGGGATTGGAGAGATGAAGCGACCGGGGGGGCCGTGATAATTGGAAAATTATGCAATTTGTTTCGATAATGCCACATGATTTGTCTCATTTCTCAACCGTCTCATTTATGAGAAAGGCAATGAGGAGGCCGTGCATGGGATGCAGGCGTCTCGAAATGACGCGCGATCCCGAACTAACGCTTTCGCGAATCTCGAATGAGCGGCAGCGTGATATCACGAAACAACGCGCCGCGTTGTCTCGTCTCGAAATGACGACGCGCGTGATCGCGCGTTGCGCCGTGACCAGGCACTAGATATAACACAACATGATCCAGTGTCTTTGCATCCGGCCCCGAAAACGATGAGCAGCGAAGGGATTGGCTGCCCTCATGAAGCCTGTATGTCGAAAAAAGCGAAACATGATTATTCGTAAAGGTTGCACAGTCCGAAGATTAGCCATACTTCGTCTATTTTGTGGATGGAGTCTGATTCTTCTCTTTGAACAATCCCGAAGACATAAAAAAATCGTGGGAGTCTCAGGTCACTCCCCCATCATTCGAACGGTTCCGCTCGCTCTTGAAATGAATAAGGCAATCCGACTGTTGCCACGCGCCTATTGTTTGTGACTAGGGCGCGTGTAGCAAATGCAAGAGACCAAATTGAATACAATATGTTTATCGAATCGTATGATACAGAGAAGGAAAGTGTTGTGAGGAGGTTTAGATGCGTCCGCGGAAGACGGCCTTCCTGTAAGGCTGCTCGGTTGCGGGGGCGGCGGGGGACACCTGCTGCACTCCCTGAACAGCCTCGGCTCCCGTGTGGGGAGGACAGGGGCAGTAGGCGGCGCCGGCTCCGGCTATTCCTGCCTCTGCCGCCGCGCCCGGATCTCCGTCCGATCCAGCCACTCCATCCCTTCCATCGACTCCAGCCGGTCCCTCGGATCCGTTTTGTCCGGGGACACCGTCCTGTCTGAGGGCGCCATGGTTTCCGGCGGGTCCAGCAGGTCCAGCGGCTGCGGCTTTCTTATTACCGTTTTTTTCCATTAGCTCTCTCCAGCGACTCCGGGAGGTTCCAGCGGGTCCAGCCTCTCCCTGGGCTCCGGGAGCTCCGGGCTGTCCGTCCTGTCCGGGGACTTCGTCCTGTCCGTTTTCTCCAACGGGTCCAGCAGGTCAAGCGGGTCCGGCGTGTCCAGGCTTTCCAGCGGGGCCTTTGAAGCACTTTTTTGCGGAGTCGTGTCCACCGGTAGTGAGTCCCTTGTTTCCGGGGAGTCCGGCGTCTCAAGGGGCTCCAGGGGCTCCATCTTCTCCCTCGGCTCCGGGAGGGTCCGGGCGGGCAAGTGTTGCTCTCAGCACTGCATCCGCGAGTACCAGCAGACCTCTTTTTGCGACCGAACCGAGCATGAACCGGCTTTGTCACAGCCCACGCGCCATTGGACAGATGCTGGAAGATTGGGAATGATCATACAGTACCCCTGCGAACTACAGTACCCTGAACTCGGCGAGATCGCTCATTGAATGAGCGTAGAAGGAGTTGATGTCGTTGAAGAGGTGTCGGACAGTGGTGTTGTAGTGGCGGGGTTGTAGTCTCCAACGCTGCCTTCGTCTAGGATGGACTCCGCTGGCGACTGAAGCGAGACCGACGAGCAACTTCATTCTCTCTCTTCTGAGTGTTGATCGGATGATGTTCTCACACTGCCATCACCTTATATAGGATGCCTAAAAGTACCTTTCTCAAGGCCGAGTGTGTCTAACACTGAGACTGATCATAGAAAATGATCTGCTACCACGGTTTATGCCCTTTCACAGATGGAACGTTTTGCAAATGGCGCGAGCTTGTGACTTTCAACAGTCACAACAAGCACGAATCACATTTGTGGGAGACAGTTTCTTGTTCCTGCATAGCCTGCGGGTCGTATAGATGTGGCGCGAATGTTTTTCATCACGATTTTGTACATAAGAAAAAATATGGGCAGAAAAAGTGCAGCACTTTTTTGTGAGACTTTTATGTGGTGAAAATAAGGCGACATGCAAAGCGGTTTACGGTCAGATCTACTGCGTTCATGGAGATAAAACATTTGTTGTAAAAGTTTATAGAATAGTAGGTGTGGGTGCGTTTAGAAACTTTAGATGCGTCCGCGGAGCACGGCCTTGCGCTTCCTGTACTGCTGCGAGGGAGCAGGTGCAGGAGCGGGCGAGTCGTATCCTGTCTGAGGAGCCGGGGCCGCAGGGGCGGGGTTGTAGTCTCCGGCGCTGCCTCCGTCCACGTTGTCGTTTCCGGACCGAGGCGGGCAGGGACAGTAGGCGGCGTCGCTTCCAGACGTTCCACTCTCTCCAGCCTTGCCATTCTGTCCGTCAGCTCCCGGCTGACCGTCATTTCCATTAGATCCGGCAAGTCCAGCGGGTCCCTTGTTTCCAGGCGCTCCGGGCTGTCCATCGGTTCCCTTGTTTCCAGCGGGTCCAGCGGGTCCGGCAGGTCCCTTTTGTCCGGGAGCTGCGGATCCCTTCTTACCTCGCTTTCCGTCGGGTCCCTTCTGTCCGGGGGTTCCGGGATTTCCGGCAGGTCCGGCGTCTCCCTTGGGTCCAGTGGCTCCAGACTGTCCGTCCTTTCCGGAGCCTCCAGCGTTTCCGGGCTGTCCATCGTTTCCAGCGGGTCCAGCAGGCCCGTCGGGTCCGGGAGGTCCAGCGGGTCCGGCGGGACAGGAGATGCAGGCGGGTTTGTCGTATCCCCCCGCTCCCACAGACATTCCTCCCATTCCCGACTTTCCGGCCTCTCCGGCGTTTCCGGGCGTTCCGTCCTCTCCCTTGGCTCCGGGAGGTCCGGGCGGGCCAGGCGGACAGCTGTTGTTGTCGGCTCCGCAGTTGCACGAACCACCGGAGGCACGCTTTCCACGGAGGAAGAAAGGAGAAGCCTCCTTGGCGGAAGGACGGGAGGAGTCGATCATCATGGACCACGCGTCGTTAGAGAGGACCTAGAAAGAGAGGGATGAGAGAGAGAGAGAGAGAGAGAGAGAGAGAGATTCGTACCTTGAACTCTGCCATGTTGTGCATGCTCTCAGCGTAGAAGTTGTTGATGTCGTTGAAGATGTATCCGACAGTGACTAGAGCAGCCACAATGACGGCTCCACTGCAGACGGAGGCGAGACCGACAAGGAACTTCATTGCTAGAAAGCAGATGATGCTATCGAGGAGTGATTGCGCGCTTATATAGTATGCGTTCTGCTAGTTCTGCTTGCAACGCACGGATCGAATACATTACAGTGTACATTATAGTGGTTACCTATGCCGCCTATGCCGCCTATTCGGTATGACCACATAGACAGTTTTTTTTAAACAGATCCGAGATAGATCACTTGTGTTTCACGCGCTGTTCTTCGTGTTTCTCACAAGTACTAAATTACAGTTTTTTTCCATGTCACATATATTGCATGCAAATCAACATGAAACATCTGTTGTTTCCCATACAAGGTCACTACTTTTGTTTTAAAAGCGATGTAGTATTGTTAATGAAAGAAAAAGCCTGTGGCACACTGTAATTCACAGAGTTTGGGAAGAAAAGGAAGAAGATATATTGACCGACAAGTACGCTCGCTGTTTTATCGCACAGGAAAGACTTGATCCACGCGAGTGCAAACCGTGTAATAGACCTGTTCCAAGAATATTAGGGGCGGCGCGCCAGCGCCGCCCGTTTGTTATGATCTGTGGCGCGCGCAGCGCGCCACTCCCAATCCACACGCTATTTGGCTATCATAATACAATATACTTCATTAGAGTGTGTTATGTGTTAGGGTATCATTTTGTAAGACCTATGAGTATGATTTGTTGAATAAATATCGGTTGCGGCGCCCAGAACAGCCTCTCTCTCGCTCTCTCCCGCTTTGCCACTAAACGTGTTTACGACGGCGGCGGCGGCGGCGGCGACGACGGTGTGCATCACGTAAGCTCCGCCCACTGCACTCTGCGCTTATTGGTCTCTCGGCCTCTTGCCGGTGAAAACTGATTGGCCGAGCGCATGCCCCGCCCTTCGCTCACCCACTCTCGTGTCGGATCGATCGCGCGCCGTCTCTGGCGTCTCTTGCGAGCGCACACTCTCTGCGCACTCTCTCATGTCCACTGGCGAGTGACTGGGCAGCCGGCCTGTTATCTGATCGAACGATCTCGGCGAGAGAGAGTGTGAGAGTGAGAGAGCGCATGTTCTCTTACCGACTTGCCGGTTAGAAAACGTGCGAATTGCAGAAAGCAGGCCGGATGACGCTGTTTTGTTCTCTGTGCAACTCCTCAGTTCGAACAGTAATACCAGAAACACAGGAAAATAACCGTATAAGAAAGCTAGCTGACGCGGGCGGACACTTACCAACCAGCCCCGATCTCTACCGTTTTGGTACCGAAGGTGGGCATCGGAATTCCAAACAGAACTGCGTCGGCCAAAATTGCCTACGGGCATTCTCCGGCCGGAAATCCGGCTTTGAAATTTCGCGTTTCGCGTAACCTCTTCTTACGACCAATTCACCACAGCCAGCGTGGCCGAATGGCTAGCGAGCTTGTCTAGTAAACTGGTGGCGCGGGTTCGATTCCCGCTGTTTTTTAATCGCCGCACATGTTTTTTTACAAGTGGGTATGATAAAATCACTGTTGAACAACAACTTTTTTTTTGATTTCTGTGGTCTGGAACATGAAGAGACAGTATCGAATTGACTTATGTCGATTTTTGAAATTGATATCTATCGATATCAATACTAATCACAAAAATCAATCTATTATCGCGATAGCTGGCACATTTCTGTGAAACATTCTCACCTTCGAGAATCATCAAATAAAGGCCAAAAAAATGCAGCGGGAATCGAACCCGCGCCACCATTTTACTAGACAAGCTCGCTAGCCATTCGGCCACGCTGGCTGTAGTGAATTGGTCGTAAGAAGAGGTTACGCGAAACGCGAAATTTCAAAGCCGGATTTCCGGCCGGAGAATGCCCGTAGGCAATTTTGGCCGACGCAGTTCTGTTTGGAATTCCGATGCCCACCTTCGGTACCAAAACGGTAGAGATCGGGGCTGGGGGTTAAGTGTCCGCCCCGCGTGAGTTCAGTTCAACGCACCCAGTCCGGCTATTCATGACCGAAGGTTCATTAGCTCAAAATCTGAAGATTGTCTTTCTGTGTCTAGAGAGAACAGTGAGGGTAGAAAAAGAGAGTGTTCAAGCGGAGAATAAAACACAATATGCTCTGAGAGAGAGAACGAGAGAGAGAAAGAAAAAGTGATAGAGAGGGGAGATAAAGAGGAGAGAGAAAGAGATTGAGAAAGAGAGAGATAGAAAAGGGAGAGAGAGAGAGAGAGAGAGAGAAAGAGAAGGAGAAGGAGAGATAATGAGAGTTAGGGAGTGATAGAGAGAGGAAAGAAAAAAAGAAGGGCGAGTGATAGAGAAAGAGAGAGAAAGAGAGAGAGGGGGGAAAGAGTGAGAGAGAGGGCTATTAGATATGCGAAATAGAGCGCATCAATCGTCAATGAGCGATCCGACCAGGCTGTTCGTTTCCTGATTCTGACTACGTTTTCGAAGACTCTCTAGTTTGGATACGTCAGTGTACTAGTTTTCGAAGATTTTCAAGTTACTGACGTGACTGTTATCAGTGACTGTTACTATGTCTGTGTATTTGTGAATTGTTAATTGTGAGTATTGTAAATTGTAAGTTATTTGTATCTTTATAGCATGATATTCTGACTAGTGAGTTTGTAATATGTATTTTCGTTATCTAATGTACAAAATTTCTTCGAAATTTGAGAAAAGGACATCCATTCTCTTTCGAAAAGTACAGGAGTAAAAAGGAGTGGTTTGTTTTGATCTAATTCAACAAAAGCACATGCATATTTTTTTCTTCGCAGCTGACTAAAATTTCAAAACAAACCTGCTCTTTCCAATCGATGAAAAAAGCGAACATATGTAATTGTAATATGTACTATAATAATTTAAAATAAAAGACCTTTTTGTTGTTAAATTTTTATGCATTTGCATGCGTATATCTGATCAAAAATCACACATTTCATAGTTATGAAACATTTCATAGTACATCGTTTGAAAGAGCAGGTTTGTTTTGAAATTTTAGTCAGCTGCGAAGAAAAAAATATGCATGTGCTTTTGTTGAATTAGATCAAAACAAACCACTCCTTTTTACTCCTGTACTTTTCGAAAGAGAATCGATTGTTCTCTCGTTTTTTTGTTCGAATCGCTCTACTCGATAAACATAAAATAGACCATTGTACAGTTTACAGTAATCCTTTACAAACCAAGTGCTTTTTTACAAACCAAATGCCGTAGCGTAGTAGTAGTATCATTTTCACATAATTTTCTCGTCTTTTCATTTATATGTCTCATTTGTGATAATGTTGTACGATGAGAAGCCGATGGCCTTTATGAAAGAGCAAAACTTTTTTCGTAACTTTATCTACTCCCACACAATTATTATCTACTTTTATGTGAAGAAGCGGTTCTTCTTCTTTTCCGCGCGGCGTGCTGTCGGGTCCTCATTTTGCCCCACCGCCGCCGAATGTTCGGTCATCGACAAGAATCGTTCCCGATTAACCAGTGAGGCGGCGGGAAGTACCCTCATGT
Source organism: Rhabditoides inermis (assembly GCA_963966185.1). Classification (NCBI taxonomy): domain Eukaryota; kingdom Metazoa; phylum Nematoda; class Chromadorea; order Rhabditida; family Rhabditidae; genus Rhabditoides; species Rhabditoides inermis. Next base: position 6,710 of record CAWZYM010000323.1, read on the forward strand.
GGAAGCAGCTATGGCGCGAGGAGATACTAATTGGCACGGAAGCAAAGGAAACCCCGGAGCTCTTCACGTCAAGAATGGTACTCTAATGGTCCAGGAATGATTATCGATTAAGTATCGTCTTCCCACCACTAATCTCGTCAGCCTACCTGTCTTTCCCCGGCGTTAGCTTATTTTGTAGCTAGCATCTTAGGCACTACTGTATACTTCATATCATTATGATTGTGTTGTTATATTCAGATATAATGATTCCGGATAAACGATTGATTTTGATTGAATTTTATGTGCACACACTACCTATTTTAATCGAGTTCTTACAAAAAAGAAATGACGCAGGAAATCGAAGAAATTATGCAAATGCGCTTGTCTCCGCGCATCATTTCACAATATAAAACTCGTATCTTTTCGCTTTAAAACCACTACCTCTGTGACCCTCACCATGGCATGGTCAGACATATTTATTGACCATCTGCCTTCTCTGCTCACGAGGGCACTCGCTTTGGTGTCGGACAAATCAAGATCCACCTCGCTGCCACCACTATGCTCATATGTGTTCTGATCATAAAACCTATAACAGTTATATTAGTGTGCGCGTATAAGTCACTAAAATACTGAACAGGTGAGATAGCAAGAAAGATGATCGATTTCATTATATTCTCATTTGGATACGGCGACTTACTTTGCGAAGGTTTCAAGAGAGCACATGCGCAGGGATGTAGGACGTTCCCTCCACAATTTTTAGTTTGAGTGCAAAGGACGATTCCTCCACCTACCATGAACGAACCCTCCACTTTGATAGGACGTTCCCTCCACTTTAAATTTAGGCGTTTCACTTCTAATGTGTGACGTTTGAACGTTCTAATACATTATTTAACCATAAATAATGCTCGTGATAGTGCCTAGAAACTTTGAAAATGCTTGCTCATAGTCATAGTTATCACTCATCTATTTCCTTCCACAAAGAGCCATGCACGAGCCAACCTGAAGACATACATTCTACCACAATGGAACACATCATTCAGCATGACTATTTATTAAGGTCAGCACTACGTACAAACAATGTATTAATATGCTAGTTTGTAAAGAAACCGATCTCGCTTTGCAAGCAGCGGTTCGGGTTTTTTCAACATGTTAGCCAAATCCCAAATCCCGCTGCCGCATTACGATAACATTGTTCAAGTAACGCATCAACACAAGTAGAGAATTTTGTGAATCTTTTCGCGCGTCGTACGGGCTTCGGAATAGAAACTAACATTACCGCACTTTCTTGCAGCAACTGTATTCTCCAACATAACTTTTCAGCAAATTCAATTAACAAATGATTTCCATAAGTGACTGCATTCTCGGATAATGTTTTACGGTATTCTACGGAGCTATAGCTCTGTGGGTTAACAATATATAAATTCTACTTTATCAACAAACCAAAAAAACAAGCCTATGGCCTATGGCTCATATCCCATATGTAGTTATCTTTCGCGGATTGCTATATGCTAACGAATCACTGCCAGACATGAATCGCGGTTCTATACTGATATCGGATATACCATACTACGATACCCTTACAATTAGTATCGGACGAACGATTGAACCACACTTAGAAAATGACATTACTAATCTGAACAATTATGCTACTTTGAAAATATCCTGACCCTTATAGTATTCTAATCCTATAGTATTTTAAACGGAAACAAGAACGGATTGAAACGCGAACGTCTTTTGTGCATGAAGTCATCATATGATCAAAACATTACTTTGGAAATATTTACTAGTGAACAGATTGTCACTTATGGTGTAAGATTAGTTTTAACAATAAGTACTTTGATTCTCGTTTATAATAGACTCGCACTTAGCTCAGGATTTTTAGGTGAAAACATTATCGTGGGTTTTGAACATACAGTATACTGAACGAAATGCACAGCAGATTTGTGGTGCCTTTCGTATCTCCGTTCCACTGACTCTCTCACATGACCACGTGGCGTAAAGGTAACGCTCAGCGGTTCGAATTTGGCTACACACGCAAAGTTTTGTCAAAATGAAAACATCGTCCAACGCGTTCTGATTTTTGTCTAAACACTCTAATGTCTCTCGTGAAAAGAGTGAAACTATACGAGGTGTGAATGTTGTTGTTTGTCTTCATTCTTCCACGACTCACACTCAGTTCTGATATCAGAGAGTAGAGGGAGGAGCTGAGACCATTTATGTTTACATTCACTCTCGCTAAAGGGCGAGAGACTCGAAAGGTCGAGATGCGGGGGGGTAGCTGTCTCTGCGCTCTCTCGCTCTCTCGCAGTTGACAGGGAGGTTGACAGGGGACGGATACCTATTGGACGGTTTCTCTCGCCCTTTACGGTCTCACTCCCGCCGCCTCTCTCTCTCTCTCTCTCTCTCTCTCTCTCTCTCTCTCTCTCTCTCTCTCTCTCTTTCTCTCTCAGCCCCGCGCGCGGCAGACTGGCAGATCCGGTGCCTGATAAGAGAGACTACAGTACCCCGGCCTACCTGGATGACGCTACCTGCCTGTAGGCTACCTCTATGAAAAGACGCGGGAAACGAGACGATTTGAAAATGGAAATGGCCAGAGACTCCCACCACGATCTTCCACTTTTGTAGACGTCAAAATATGGCCGGTCCCTCACTCTCTGTCTGTGCCCTCTCATCCCCGTACTCTCTCACCTGTCGCTGGCTACAGTACCCCCTGTGGAAAGACGCGGGAAACGAGACGGTTTGAAAATGCAAATGGCCAGAGACTTCCAACACGATCTTCCACTTTTGTAGACGTCAAAATATGGCCGGTCCCTCACTCTCTGTCTGTGCCCTCTCATCCCCGTACTCTCTCACCTGTCGCTGGCTACAGTACCTCTATGATAGGCGCGCGAAGCTTGATGATTTGAAAATGCAAACTGTTTGAGGCTCCCAACACGATCTTCTTGTTTTGTAGACGTCAAAATACGGACGGTTTCCTTTCGGTCTCGGTGCCCTCTCAACTCCATACTCTCTCACCTGTCGCTGGCTACAGTACTTCGATGAAAAGTCGCGCGAAGCGAGTTGATTTGAAAATGCAAACTGTGAGAGGCTCCCACCACGATCTTCCACTTTTGTAGACGTCAAAATATGGCCGGTCCCTCAGTCTCTGTCTGTGCCCTCTCATCCCCGTACTCTCTCACCTGTCGCTGGCTACAGTACCTCTATGAAAAGACGCGCGAAGCGTGATGATTTGAAAATGCAAACTGTTTGAGGCTCCAAACACGATTTTCCGCTTTTGTAGACGTCAAAATACGGCCGGTCCCTTACTCGCTCTCTGTATCCTCTCACTTCCATTTCCATACTCTCTCACCTGCACATGGCTACAGTACCCCCGGCGACAACACGCGCGAACTGAGACGATTTGAAAATGCAAACTGTTAGATACTCCCAACCCCCAATGCAATGTTCTTTTCTTGTAGACGTAAAAATACGGACTGCTCATCACCCGTACCATGCACTCGCTTTAGGGTAAACTCTCCGACCCGTACCTGTTTACAGATACACTCTCGCCTTCTTCAATGTCAGGCGACAGTACCCTCCCGTCTCTTTCTGTTTTTGCGCGCCAAAGATACGTAATTCTGAAATGTAAGTTGTCCGAGTCCGAGACTCCCACCTCGTTTTTCTATTTTTGAAACAAAAATACGGTCTGTCCATCAGCTGTTCCATGTATAGATTGAAAATAAACTATCCGACCTGTACCTTTTATTTGTATACTCTCGTCTTTGCTTCTTCTTTCCCCCGCAACGTGCGGTCGGGTGCATTTTTCTCTTCCGCTGCCGAATGATCGGGCGCATTGACAAGAATCCTTTCCAAGATAACTATTGAGCCGGTGGGAAGAAGCTCATGTGTAAGCAGTCCGAGCGCTGTGTATGTGTACAGCAAAAGAATTTCCGAAATTTTACACGTCAATAACGGTATTCTAATTTCTAATTTTCTAATAGTTTATGGGATAACGTTATCGGTCGGTCGTCTTTGGTGCTACCCTCGTCACCCCCACTGTTTTCCCAGGCGTTAGCCTAAAAGATCTTGACTCACTGTATCTGTTTGCTTCCTCCTATCCTTTCATTGTGATTGTGATGTCATATTCTGCTATCATGATTTTATGAGACTCTCGCTACGATCTTTTAAAATTGGGGCGGTTTCTCACACCTGCTTGTCGCATGTCGCAGTCCAGCGAACATCTTTGTAGACGACAACATACGGACGGTTTTTTTCTTTCACAGACATTCTCTCAGGCTTTCACTTATTTTAACTCATCACTGTATAATCTCACAGATGTGTAATATTTGTTGAATTGCAACTTTCAGTAGCTCTGATGAATCCTAAAATACGAATCCAATTCTAAAAAAAATAGCACACGCGCGATTACGGGATTAACCTCAGTTAAAATAATTCTCGTTCTCGAAACTGTTGAGCCATTAATTGTGGATCAAGAACGGAAAAATGTAGACGGAAACAAAGTATTGATTTTCATTTCCCATAAACACACCTCCATACATGTTATTTACAGTATGAATGAGACTTGAAAACGAAAAGAGCAATGTCACTGTAGGATGTGTGAATAAAGCAAAAATAAAAATACATGAGGATAGAGAAGTGCCGTCCAGTGTCCGAGCAGACTGCTTGTTCGAAATGCAGATTACAACAAAATCGTAAAATTTGCACAGGCGTTGAGTTCTCAATTCTGAATTTTTCCGCGCTTGCGTCCAAAGGATATATTTCGGACAATAGATTCTATCTGATCTTCAGGATGAAGTCGCTTTCGTTCTCTTCAATGAATACAAGTTTTGAAGTTCTGTTTGCGCAGAAAAAACTGGTGAAACACTAACACATTTTTCACGTTTATACCGTTTAAAAGATGGCGTTGTTGGCGAGAACAAGAGCCACCCTAACCTGAAGATCAGGCAAGATTATAATATTCGCCCTCTAAATCTACAACTGTTTATAAGAGGCTGAACGCTGAGTTACGCTCATTTAATCACTCAAAAAAAACGCATGTATGTCGAAAGCATGTGCCTGAACTAGGTGACTAAAGAAGTGAAGTGGGTGTCTGGGTCATGGCTTATATAGTGGCATACTGGCGGGAGATTACTGATAGACTCTGATCTATGGGCGGGAATACACTGATCTACAAGTGAGTGAATAGTCTGGGCGGGAATAGGAGGAGTGAGGGAAGCTAAGGGGCGCGGCTGGCATGCCGGCGTAGAATGTGGGTCACGGGAAGTGAGCGGGCCTATAGAAGGGGCCGCGAACGTCGCTCATCCTTCCTCGTAGTTGCTCTTCCTCTCCTCGTCCCTGCTCGTGCCATCGCCATCGGGTGCGCGTGTGGAATGTGCGCCCGATGAGTAAGTGCTCGGTCTGCTCGCACGTGGTGTAGCTCCCACCTGGAGTGGACTCTACTTGGTCCCTTTCACTCACCGGCACTACGTACGTAGAGCTGTTGCTCGCGGCACTCTCAGTACTCGCGATACTCTCGGCACTCGCGGTACTCTCGGTACTGTAGGTACCGCGTCTCTGTAAGTTAAGAGACCCGACTGTCCCAGCCTACACTAGAGTATACTAAGACGAGTGCACACATAGTGAACCTCACACTATGTGACATATGCATGCAATGTTCAAGTTATTGGGGGGTTATTGCTACTTGATGTCACGAACTGACGTCACATTCGATAATGTCGACAAGGTAAAATATGCATGTTAACTGAAAATTGAAGTCCTTTTTTTCCTTTCTTTTTGACTTGAGTTTGTAAATACGCGCTATGATATGTTGAACCGAACCATCTACGGATTCATATTTTTTGAGACGGTTTCATGCACAATCGGTGACCCCTGTTCCATACCTTTTCCTGTCCGCTCTGTCCATCTGTCTCGATGATTGCAGACAATTCTACAGTTTCGGAAAACCAAGAAAGAATACAATGTTGTGATACGAAGAAAAATAAAGAGAATAAAACAGTAATCAGTACTACAGCTATAAAGTGTTCTACAATGGAGATAAAGTGGTACTACGGTCATTATCGTACCTTCTCTATACCGATCTGCTGTCCCACCATAAATAGTAAAGAAAAAAGAAAAAATAGTGCGATACATAGGCACTACGGCCCGAAAACACCCGATCCCACCTACTTGCGTTGATTCCGCTTCTTGTGAGGTCCGTGCTTCTTGTTCGGTCGTCTCTCATGGGGAATCTCCTCCTCGAACGATGCATCCAGATTCGCATCTGCTGGGCAGGGTGGAGGTGGTTTGTGTCCCGGCACATCCACTTGCACCGCTCCCGCTGCGTCCAGTGCCCGTCTCTCAACGTCCGGCATCTTCTTCGAAGTGCCCGCTGGACCTGAAATGAGATTACATTTCTTCACCTGATCCATGTGTACTTGTAGTGGCTCCGCTGTCGGTGTAGACTCACTGCGAATGATGAGGTGAGGACGCTGCACTCGCATCACCCTATACTGTCCTAGCCACGGCAGATGAAGCTTCTTGGACTCATGCAAGTGAATGCCTGAATCCTTCAGCAGCACTCTGTCGCCGACAGTTACCTCCAACGGCTTCTTTGACGATCTGATCTTGAACTGCATTCGCGCCTTCTCATTCGATGCTCTCGCAACTTCCCAGGCTGCCAGAAGAGACTCGACGATCAGCTTCTTGTCCTCGTCTCTGCTATTGTCGTCTGGACTGACCAACTCCGTTCCGCCAATCAGCGTGTCAATGTTGTAGAGCGGCTCCCTTCCGTACATCATGAAGAACGGCGATTCTCCCGTGCTGCCGTGGATCGAAGTGTTGTAGCTGAACGTCACTGCCTGCAAGTAGACGTCCCACTCCTTCGTGCTCGTGTCCACGTAGCATCGTAGTGCCTGCTCCAGTGAGAGAAACACTCTCTCCACGACGCCTGCTGACTGGTGGTGATTGGGGGTCGAGAAGTGTTGCTCGATCTGCAGTAGCTCGAGCACCTGCTTCATCAGGTTGCTCCTGAGATATTGTGCATTATCCATATGTAGTTCTACGACTGCCCCGAACTTAAGAATACACTCATTGAGAAGCGCCTTAGCTACCGTCCTAGCCTTACAGTCCGGCGCCGCTACAGTAATCGCCCACTTGGTAAAGTGATCGATCATACATACAATGAACCTGTTACCTGTCGTAGACTTGTTGAAAGGTCCACACAGATCCAGATACATCTTCTGGAAGGGCGAGTGTGCGACGATCGGGACGATCTTCTCCCGATTCGGCTGGTTTGTCCGCTTGCGCTGACATGTCTCGCATCCCGCGGCGTAAGCGATGGCCTCTTCTTGCATTCCTAGCCACGCGTACCGCCTTCGGAGCTTCGCGAGTGTGCGGCTACCGTTCTGATGTCCGCCGCCGCTACGAGCCTCGTGGTACTCCTTTACCAGCTCCGCTCGACTTGATTCGGGAATCACGATCCGTTCCCTCTCCCGCGCCTTGCCTTCCGAGATGTTCCGCTTGTCATTCGGATCGACGCTCCTGAAAACAAGAATACCGTTCTTGCTGACAGAACAACTTAATGCAAACTCCATAAACTTCCTGTACTGCTGGATGGTCTCGCCTTCCTCCCTATCCACCGTCTCCTGTCTTAGCGCCACATGAATCCTCTGGCAGAACTTGTCATCCATCTGTCTCTGCAATAAAGACTGGTTGTCCTCCATAGCTCTCACCTTCGGGTTCGTGCGATGTGGCCTGTTCATGTTGACCATGATCGGTAGACACACCGGGAACTCGATGATGTCCTCCACTTCCGGTGTACCATCCTTGAACCTGTCGACCGGGTTGCACCTGGACAGATAGTCCGCCATCACGTTTGCTCTTCCCTTGATGTAGTGGAAGGAGACGTCTCTTGCTTGCAGCTCGACCACCCACTTGACCAAACGGTCGTGAGTGTCTCCGCCCTTCAGCAGAGTAGTCAACGGCTTGTGGTCTGTAAAGATCTTGGTATGGTTACCGTAGATGATAGGGCGAAAGTGCCGCGTCGCGGCGACGATAGCGAAAAGCTCCGCATCTGTCGCGCTGTACAGTCTTCTTTGCACTTCTGACAGTGCCTTGCTGAAGTATCCAATCGGTGCCAGCTTCTTGGATCCCGGCTCGACTGCCTGCATGAGAACTGCTCCGACGGCGTCCTTTGAAGCGTCTGTGTGCATCACGAACTCGTCGTTTCTTGGGTGGTGCAGACAGGGCTCATTGACGATCGCCGTCTTGATATCCTCGAAAGACTTGTCCTCAACAGCTGTCCACTGGAAAGGTGCCTTAGCCTTCGTCAAGTCGCGCAGCGGCTTGGCTAAGCCCGCCAGGTTGTGGATGAATGCTGCAAGAAAGTTGGCAAAACCCAAAAAAGATTGTACCTGCTTGACAGTCTTTGGTGCCTTGAAGTTCTTCGCCACTAAGATGTGTCGCCGGCTCGGCCTGTACACATCTCCGTCGATCTCGAATCCTAGGAACGTGATTGTTCCTAGCCCAATCTCCGTCTTCTTGGCAGACGCCTTGAGGTTGAACTGCCGCAGCCTGTCCAGCACTCTCCTCAGCGACTCCAAGTGGTTCTCGAAGGTGTCGTTGTAGATGATGATGTCATCCATGTAGGCGCTCACATTGCTGTGAAGTCCTGCCAAGACCCTTCCCATAGCGTTATTGAACGCTGCCGGTCCATTCGTTATGCCAAACGGCATGAACCTGAAAAGAAAGTTACCTTGCGGTGTTGTTATGCCGCACTTCCTCTTCGCTTTGTCGCTCAGTTTCAGCTGCATGAAACCTGAAGCGAGATCGATGCTGGAATAGTACCTGTGTCCAGCCATCTTCCGAAGAACATCGTCCATGAGTGGCAACTCATGGTGCTGCTTCAACGTGACTGCGTTGAGCTTCCGGAAGTCCGTGCACAGCCGAATACTTCCGTCCTTCTTACCTACCGGGACTGCGTTATGCATCCATTCCCGCTGCGTGGTCGGCTCGATCCGCCCCGCTGCCAGCCAGGCTGCCACTTGGTCGGCCAGTTCCTGCTGATACTTGTTCGGGTACCGTATCCTCCTCGGGTAGTACGTACACCGCTCCGTGAATGTCTCGATCTCCACGAGATCGGCCTCGTATGCGCCCAAGTCATACGACGACGACGACATCACGTCCTTAAACTCGCAAAATAAATTACGAATCACCTGCTTTTGCTCCTCCGTAAGGATGCTTCCAGACAGGTCTGGGATATAGAAGTCCTTCGCTGGTTCAGGCAGCGTAAGCGGCTTCTCTCCGTCCCCCGGCAGATTTCCTGCTGTAATAACATTAGCAGCCACCCCACTCACCGTCCCTGGGTTGCTCTGCTCCTCTGCCTGGCGTAGAGTGTTGGATGGTGGGTGCGAAGAATGCCTCAACGGGCATGATGGGAAAAGGCCTGTACACTCAGTGAGTGTAGGCCCGAAAGGAGTTCTGAGTCACTTCGAGAAGCGTAAGATCACAGATTTTCTGCCCTCCCCGCACAGTGACGTCAGCCCTCGTGGGGTTCTGAATGTAAACGTAACTCTGCTCACCCTGAATGGCCGTCGGCTCCAGAGCGAGACAGTTCGCGACAAGTTTGACGTCGACGCCCTCCGTCAGCCATGTGTCTTCTTTGGAGGACGATACGATGTCGCAGTGAACCCTGGACTCGTGTCCAGCCTTGATGAGAGTGTTCTCTCGAGCGCGCAGAATTCCCGTCGGCTTCGGAGGCGGCGGCATCATCAAAGTGTTGATGATCGGCACGCTCTCATTTTCGAAGTCGACCGAGCGCCGCTGGTAGTTGATGTACCACCTAGGAAGATTCATGAGATCAGCATTGCCAATGAGTACCTGGTATGAGTGCGAGCCCTTCGGCTTCGAGATGTGATCCGAGAAGAACATCTTGACCTTGAGCGAGATGCTCTGAAGTTGCATCTCGATCATGGCGTAGCCCTTCAGCTGAACCGGCTCGCCATTCATGCCCGTCGCCGAGTGAATGATCGGGTCCTTCTGGAACTGAAACACTCCAAGCAACGGCGCAACACTCGAGTGGCAGATAGAGATGCATGCACCCGTATCGAGAAGTGCCAGCATGCGAACATTGTTTGCCCTTACCGGTATCTGTGCACAGAAGAGCGACGGATCGGCGCGGTCCACCGAGCACACGTTCTGCCTTGCCATCCGCGGGTCCAGTCCGTTTGCGAGACCGTCCGAGTAGATGGTGAGCGCGTCGATCGTCTTCTGCATGTGCACAATCTTCTCCGCCATCGACTGTTTATCCGCATCGACGTTGAGTACAGCCGGCTGGCTGTTGCCGTTGTCCTGCTGTCCATACCTTGGCTGCTGCTGGTAGCTGTTGTAGCCGCCCTGTCGCTGCTGCGACTGCTTCCCTTGCTGCTTCTGCTGCTCGTTTCCGCGTTGCTTCTGTCCTTTGCCGTTTCTGTTCTGAGGACAATCGGACTTCCAGTGCGGTCCCTTGCAGATAAAGCACGGTCCCTTCTGCTTTGGCGCTGTCCTCTGCTCGTGCTCTTGTCCTTGCCTGAGCGTCCGGAAGACGTTCTGCCACTTGAAGCATGTCTCCATGACGTGTCCGTCGCGTCCGCAAAATCCGCAACACATTGTGGTGTTTCCGTCGACGGCGTTGACCACTGCCGCCGTGTCCTCCGCAGTGTTCTTCCTCATCGCGAGTCCCGTGACTCGCTTGATGTCTACGTCTTCGGCATCCATCTCGTTGATGATCATCTCTCGCTCCTTGGCGATCTCGACGGCTTCGGCAAACGATCTCGGCTTCTCGATCTTGAGCTGGAAGCGGATGACGTTCTTGACCCTGTCCTTGAACTGCTCCAGAAGCTCCTCTTCGATTGCCTCTTCGTCCCGATCCATCCGAGCGAGGCGCACTGCGTCTTCGAGCCTTCCAGCGAATGCATCGATAGACTCCGTGCTCCGCTGCTTGATCGTCTTCAGTGCCTCCTTCGCTTTGTAGCGGTAGACCTCACTGCTGAAGTACTTCTTCAGAAAGTCGATGACTCCCTGCGAAGTCTTTCTCTGCTCAGGATCCATTGTCTTGATCTTGGCACGAGCGACTCCCTCAGTGAACGCCACAAGATAGTTCGCCTTCTGTTCGTCGTCGCCCTTCTTGTTGGTAGGGTTAGTCTGCCAGACGTCCTCGAATCTCTGCAAGAACTGATCAAGGGACACCTTGCTGTCGGTGTTTCCCGAGAAAGTGAGAATGTGGCTGGTACCCAGACCGTTGACGCCAATGACGTTGACGTTTGGCAAAGCAGCTGCCATGTCGTGAACCGTTGAGTCCGAAGAGTCCGACTCGGTTCGGATCCTCTCGGTTTCGAGCGGAGTGTTGTTGTCCATCCCCGGCTGGCGATTGTCGCCGAACAGCTCCTGGAACCCGTCCTCCGGCTGCTGCTCTTCCGGGACGACCACTTCGTCTTCCTCGATGAGATGGTTAAGCTCACCCTGAATGAGCTCCTTCACTGCGTTGAGCTTCGGAGTAAGCAGAGTGATGAGCTCATCGCACTGCTGGTTCATGAGGCTGTCCACCTTATCCCGGACCATGGCCTCAATGAGCCTCGGCGCCGCCTCATTGATCTTACCCATGATCATGTTATCCAGGCGCTCGCTGGCGGTGTCGTCCAGACCAGCCGCGATGGCAGCGCGGAGCTCCTCCTTTGCCTTACCCAGCTCTTCCTGCAGCTTGACCTCGACCTGCTGTTTCACCTGGTTCATCTGCCCCTCCAGATGTGTGATCCAGCTCTTTACCTCTTCATCAAACTCTTTGAGAGAGTCCCTGTTTCTGTTCTCGACCACCTTGGCAATCGCCTTAGTGTTCTTATGACACGAAACAATCGACTTCACAACCGAATCTTTTATTCCCTTAAGCATGGCGATGTCAACCGCTCCTCCGTTGTCTTCATCCAGCAACTTCGCGTTCAGCTCCGCTAGCGAGCCGTCGCTGAGGTTGAGATGCTTGATCGCCTCCGTAACCGTCAGACTGTCTGAGATGGAGCTCCCGCGGTTCCGTCCGGCCATACTGTCCGCTGTAATCTTTTTCTTTTACGCCGAAGCGAGAAAAGTTCAGAATGAGGTATAGGGCGGGATGGTGCACTACGTGCTCCAGAGAACTCACAATCAGACCCCTGAAGACAGAGAGAGTAAACTACACCTGTTGATAGCTTGTTGTTGCCCAAGTCGAGTTGATCTGAAAGTACAACTTGACTCGCATCGAAGTAGACGCGAACAGCGAAGCATATCTCGGCACGAAAATAACGCGAAAATCAAAGCATATGAAGAGACAAGACAGACAAGAAAGATGTCGTCAAACAGAAGAACCCATATAACGGTGCGTCGCCAATAGAAAAGAAAAATAAAGCGTAAGGTTATAAAAGTCTACCGTATATTACCCTATAGCATCTATATGTTACACCTGTAACTCATGCATAGTTAATATTACCTAGAGTACTGGTTATGATCCGGATACATCATAAAGAAACAAATGAAACATCATTACTCGATGTCACTCCCAACCCAGGAGTGTGTGACTAGTAATCCCTACTCAATCCACCATTCAATAGTTGTTTCCACCAATACTCATTCCCGTTTGTTATACTCTACATGCGCTGACCATGTAGCCGTATCCCGGCTGGGAAATACAAAGCCCGAGGTATCCTAGGGTTGCGAACTCCCTTACCCCTAGTAATGTCCAGTGACAGTTGATGTCCACCGCACATAGCAAGTAGATTACAAGGTATGAAACCATTACCGCCAAATGTTGCAAAAAAGAACAACCACAACATTTGCACCCGCTCGCAACCGTCGTTGCGCCGGCACCATCGCGACCCGATTTCCACCCTATGTGACTCGTTCGCTTAGGCTGTCTTTCTCCGTCAGAAAGAATATTTACCCGGTTGCTTACTTACGGAGAGAATGCCTTACATTCGCCGCATTTCGCATAGCAAAAAACCAAAACCCTGCAGTATGTGAATCAAAAAATTGATTGATTGATTGATTGACTCAACTGCGTTCGAGAGGCGCTACCTCACCGAACCCCTTGTACCAGCTAGACTGTTCTAGAAGAACCAATCCAGCTACACGTTTAGAAAAACACTGCGCAGTTGTTTACTCTTAACGTGATTGCAGTTTGTTGCGTTATTTATGATACAAAAGCGCTCAGCAAAAACCGTATCATCAAATACCCGCCACTGTTGCGCAAGCAAAAACCAAAATGCTTCGCACCCGCGATTCGCCGCAATACCCTTTACCCATTACCCCTGCAAGTTATTAAAATAATGCAATTTGGCTTGAATATCTACACGCCCGGGCCCATGAAGGCGCACAGACTACCAATCAACATTAAAATAATAAACAAAGTGTAGAAACCAACCTTTGGAAGATCCCTTCGTCGTTCTCAACTTGCACCGTTGGCACGAAAACGATTCTTGCTCCATAATCAGTTGTCGAACCTGTCGGCCCCCATTAGGAATGAACAAACCAACAAAAACTGAGTAACTGAGAAACCAACCTTTCCGAAGATCACTTCGTAGCTCTCAACTTGCACCGTTGGCTCGAAATCGAATCCATTGTGCTTGATTGCACCGAACTTCCTCCACTCGTCCTTCCGTCGTTGTACAGCCACGAATCGTCGAATATCTTCTTCTCCGCTTGTCCCATCGAGGGAAAAAATAGGGCGGCGAGCCGTGCTACGACGGCGAGAAAATATGGCAAAAATAACGAGACAAGAAATAAGGTTTAAAAAATAAGGAAGACGATACTGGAATGATAAAATAATATTTTTAGAAAACAAATTCGAAGAAAAAATGTTTTCAAAGCAAATAGAATCTTACTGTATCCGTATTTTTCCCTGTCTCCTTCGCGGCGAGACCCGGTGATCAGTCGGATGCTTTGCCGTTAACCGAATTATTGCGTACTCGAATATTCTTTTTCATGATTTTTCAATCATAAAAAACACGCCCGTTGTCTTTCCGGCTGAATTTGCTAAAAACAACGTCGAACAACACGCAAACTGTGCGCTCAACACAAAATACACGTGACACAGGTGGTATAAGGGCAGTATGTGACGACAACGCGTTACGGTTTCGGGAAAGCTGTTGCTATTCCCGTCCGCCGTATTTCGCAAATACCGCAAAACTCAAATTCCATCATCGCTTTACGATGCTTCATCTCTACACAGCTTCCTCAGCTACTAGGTACAGTAGAAAATACTTCTCTGTGCGCTTCGATCGTCTCGATCGCTCTCTGTCCGAGAAAAAATTCGCACTCTGTTCGATCGAACAGGCAGTTCTGAGAGAGATTGAGGGCTGCTTGGTGCACTACGTGCTCCATAGAGAGACAGACGTGAAAGAGAGATCAACTCACGTATCTCCGTTTGAGACGCATGCCAAAACAGTTCAAAATCGGTCGAAACTTCTGTCGAACGGCTTCTCTTTTCCGAGATATGGCATCTCACCTTATGCTCATACTCGTTCACACACACACACACACACACACACACAATAAACACAATACCGCGGTGGGTCAAAAACGTCATACACGAAGAATTCAATATGCGGCAAACAGACAAACCAACACGCATGCGCGCGGCTGGGTGTTGTTATGAAAACAAAGGTCAGAGAAGGGGGGAACCATATTAATAGGAACCGCGCGACTCTTTCCAATGCAATCATTACGCAGATCGGGAGAAGAGAGAATAGCTCTTTCCACCTTCACCACGATTACAACAAATTACACGATGCACATGAAATCAACGAATAACACGAGGTGACAAAAAATAGAGAATAGAGGTGGTGGTCATTTCTAAACTAGAAGTGAAGAAAACACGAGCTGGCTACCAGTGAACGTTGGCGCTGGTTAGCGTGCGTTACCGGACCCATGTCTACTGTACCCCAGTAATGACAATAAGACAGTGGCTCCGAAGAGAGAGATTTATATAAGTAAGAGCATGATAAACAACCGATGAGCATGTGGAATGATACATAGAGCATGCAGTAATGAGCGATACCAGTGAACTACGACACACTTGTAGTTAACAACACATACAATAGTAAAGGACACTGAGTAGAAGACTGCTACTCGAAAGCATGTGCCTGAACTAGGTGACTAAAGAAGTGAAGTGGGTGTCTGGGTCATGGCTTATATAGTGGCATACTGGCGGGAGATTACTGATAGACTCTGATCTATGGGCGGGAATACACTGATCTACAAGTGAGTGAATAGTCTGGGCGGGAATAGGAGGAGTGAGGGAAGCTAAGGGGCGCGGCTGGCATGCCGGCGTAGAATGTGGGTCACGGGAAGTGAGCGGGCCTATAGAAGGGGCCGCGAACGTCGCTCATCCTTCCTCGTAGTTGCTCTTCCTCTCCTCGTCCCTGCTCGTGCCATCGCCATCGGGTGCGCGTGTGGAATGTGCGCCCGATGAGTAAGTGCTCGGTCTGCTCGCACGTGGTGTAGCTCCCACCTGGAGTGGACTCTACTTGGTCCCTTTCACTCACCGGCACTACGTACGTAGAGCTGTTACTCGCGGCACTCTCAGTACTCGCGATACTCTCGGCACTCGCGGTACTCTCGGTACTGTAGGTACCGCGTCTCTGTAAGTTAAGAGACCCGACTGTCCCAGCCTACACTAGAGTATACTAAGACGAGTGCACACATAGTGAACCTCACACTATGTGACATATGCATGCAATGTTCAAGTTATTGGGGGGTTATTGCTACTTGATGTCACGAACTGACGTCACATTCGATAATGTCGACAAGGTAAAATATGCATGTTAACTGAAAATTGAAGTCCTTTTTTTCCTTTCTTTTTGACTTGAGTTTGTAAATACGCGCTATGATATGTTGAACCGAACCATCTACGGATTCATATTTTTTGAGACGGTTTCATGCACAATCGGTGACACCTGCTGTCATTCTCATCATACAAAAAAATACTGGCGCCAGAGCATAAGTTTTCGATCCACCTCGCTTGCAGTTCGCAACATGGTGTTATAACCGTTTGCTCATCTTGTTTCTCTTTTGCCGAAAGATGATTTCCCCTCTTCCATCTGCCACACAGCGCGCAACTCTTGCGAGAATAGAACTCCATAACTGTTAGTGTTTGAAAGGAAGTGTACACACTGAGAATCGAATAAAATAGTAATAACGATTTTTGTTCTGAAATAGATTCATGGTTTAACTAAGATTGTCTTTTATTATTGTGAGTTATAATGACGTTTTGTTTTGATTTATATAAAAAATTGATAAAATTTTACGAAAACGTGTTCAAACAAATTCTTGAGGATTGAACAGAACAGAAAAACGTTGTGAACATGCGAGAAATACAAGGAAGTTGTGCGTTCAACGGTGTATCATCACGAACACTCATGACTGCACAATTATGGCACCAAATTTCATATTCTGGTATAGTCAACTTCGCTTTCAAATGCAAAGTGAACATTACCTTTAAAAAATAATTGGAAGCCAAAATAGCAAAAAATTCACAGTCATGTGTGTTGGTTAGGCAGACTTGTTGTGACAAGTTCACGCAAATTTCTAATCTGAACTTATCAGAAAGATATTGCATTGCAATTAAATAATTGTCAATGTGTGGTACAAATCTGTGTCAAGTGTTTGAGTGTTTTTTGAAAACTTTATACACCATAATCGTGAAACTTTAATTTCCGCGAATCTGAGTCATGTGGAAAAAGTACTGCTAGTCAATCGCAAGTGAGTAGTGAGTGTGAGATCAGTGAAGGGGCGAACGACAATCAGGGTTCTGAGGGCAACATGTTGGAAATCTGCTTACACTGGCCTCATGATTGGCCTCATGAATCGGTCATTGACTGCGATTCCGATGGGCTTACAAAGGTAACCGTCTCACACTTTTGGTCATAATCAACAGATGTCTAAATTGTGATTCGATGTTTGGAAACGCACTTTGGGAATAAGTATTGTCTCAATTGTTTAGATCAGTATAACATGATCTTTTTTTTTTGAAACATTTCCGCATCGCAGATCAGCAATGACAAGATAGTAATGATATGATGGCACATAAAATGATGAAATAAGGTGAGTTCCATCTGTGCCACTCTCCATTACCTGCTCGACAAATCGGCGACGTTGGATGAACGGCTAGAAGTAGCTTCGATAAGCTTTATATATCAACAACCTTCTCACGACTTCAAACTGAAGGATCATTTTCAGAATCAGAACTCAAGTCAGATTTTAAATTAATGCCAGTGAATTAGTTTGTATGTCGATTCGAAACGAGAAGCAACAAGCATACTAGCATACTGTGTTATGTGGAGTTAATGATTAATTGACAAAATTGGAGAGTGGATAACTAACTGGCAAAGTTATTTAGTCATATTCATATAGGCAGGATGATCTCGCAGTAAAATTTGACTTGTGAAATACATAGAATTATGTTGAAAAGTGATGTTCAGCCGATATACCGCGAGTGAAACAGTTTATTCCGACGTTTCGCCTTTATGGCAACATCAGGGAAAGCATTACCTACAAAATACAATGTAAAAATGTGATAAAATCTGACAACAATATTAAGCTCAAAAAAGCAACAATACAATACGCAATAACAAAAACGAATGCGGCAAAAACAATGTGGGTGGATGATGACTACATAATTGGACAGGATTGTACAGTACCTGATGGCTTCGACAATAGACCGTTGCTTGGGGTGCGGGTGAGTGGACATAGAATTAAACGACTTATTTTATTTCGGAATTATGACAATTTGCACACAATATACACGGACCCTACTAGTGAAAATATGTGTTCATGGTAGAAATAGTGACAAAACGATTGCGCGGCAAACGTCACATCTACTGCAGCTTGGAAGGCAGACTGTGACAATGTATCATTAATATGCTACAATGAAGTTTGCATACTTAGACATTGAACAAGAGAGATTCCATGAAACTGCTTTCTTCCGAAATTCATTTGCTCGGGAACAGACATCAATTATGTAAACTTGTGACAGCCGATAAAGTAACACTTCTGATCCGAGATTTTTTGAAGAAAGAAAATTTCATAAATGTGCATTGTGATGTCAGGTGATAGATGATAGAGAGTGAAATAGAGACAAACATTCACACACTAGTTTATTCGAAACACGTTCTCATGCCGGCCGTTAGCTTAGCAAGGAAAACGCAGAGCCATTGAAGTTAGTTAATTGGACATTGGAGAGTACCACGGAATCGCCGGCTTGACAGCGGTTCTCTAGAGTTCTCTGATGTGTCTGCTCAGCAGAGCCTTACAAGCGACACACGTTCTACGTGAATATTCAGTCGTTCAGATTTCCTAATTGACGTTCTGAATACGTCGTCATAAACACCTAGTCATAAGCTATATTATATATCTCTGTTGACACTTTAAGCACAACTTCTTTTTATATTGACTGTTAGCTGCCTATCTGTTGTTGACGATACTGTAAATGACACTTGTAATAGACCAACGCTGATCAATTTGACATTCATTTTAACTGCACAGCTATCGAACTGTGGACACTCGCGCTAGCATTTGTTGTCGTGTAGTGAGAACTCAGAGAATTTGTTTTATTATATTTTTTACTAATTCAGTTTCAAACGATTGTCGTTTTGAAATAGAGATCACTTCACGGACTACATATGCATGTGCTGTTTTTGTTAATTATATTTTTGATTATTTGATATCACATGTGTTCTCCGATTTTAGTTCTCGTTTCAACATTTGCGATACGGTTTTCGTTAAAGAAGAACTCCGGGAAAAATATGAATGCCGGTCAATAGGGGCGAAATGATACTTCGGAACACGATTCTGTCATCAAAAATTCTGAGAGGCTTCAAAAAGTTACGTTTTTGAATTATTGATTACGATTCCTTTGTCCAAATAGCCTAATTGGACGAGGGCGGAGCCACAATCTGCTGCCCGCCGCTGCCCTACTGCGCTTTCCCGCCAAAATCTGGTTCCGGGCGCGCTAATGTTTTGGGCAGGTGACGGTTTCCCCGGAGTTCTTCGTTAAAGAAGGACTCCTTGGAATGTGCCAGCCGGCGCGAAATGCTCGCCCCAGTGCCAGTCTGCCGCATGTCTTCGTGTTGAGACCAATTTCACTATTTTCTACCGTGTCTCTGTCACTGGGTCAGCCCTCGTTTTGCGCGGGAAATCAACAGCAGTGAGGGAGAGTGTACGTGACTCGCGCGGCTTCTTTCATCTTGTGCCAGCCAAACACAGAATCGATCACCAAAAAGGCGCGAACTCGTCTCGTGGAGGAAAACTCGTGTCTCTGTGATTGCGCCTGCCCAGCTGATTGGGGGCGGTCTTGCGGCACTGGCAAAATGCCAAAATCTTGCGCCCAAAGTGGCAGTCAATAGTATTCGTACTGCCGAAAAAAATTCGTTATGCAAATTTTGATGAGTAAAAAAATTCTTTCTTTTGTAGATATGTTAAAATCACGATACCCTATAAATTATTACCTCTAATGTTGTTTTCCGTGGAGGCCTTCTTTAAAATTAATGATCTTGACAAGTGCCTCTAGTTGTCAGAAAAATTGTCCTCATTCGTTTTTTTTTCTTGACCACAAGAATCATAATGAACTAGTGCTACTCGCTATAGACTAGCGGGACGTCTATACGAAATCTACCACGGCTCTTGAGCATCTTTTTCTTTCTCACCGACTTATCAGTAAGGTACATTTTGGTATCAGTAAGCAACTGTGTTTGCGAGAAAAAGTTTCAAAAAATTGGAGACAACTCGACGAACTACAAATCTCTTGAAGAAATGTTCCGAAATTATAAACACGGCGACCTAGTATACTCATTACATTATACTGTGCAGAGCTGCGCGTCTTCCTCAATCTCAATTTCATTTTTCGACGCTACTTTACCATGGTATAACCTTTCCACTCCTGCTGTGATGAGAAGGCATATGGGTACACACGTGGTCACTCGCCTGCAATCCGTTTCTTACGCCCTTCTCACGCCCTTTCTTACGCCCAATCCGTTTCTTACGCATCATTTATCTACCCAAACATTACGATACCATGTAAAATATTTTATTTGTATTTCAGTACATTCATTGATCCGTATGCCTTTGTTTGATCATTAATTAAAAACAATACAAAATATTACAATCTGGATTATTGTCGCCGGTTTGACGACTGTCACAAGATTTATGGGCGGTCTTATAAAAAAGCGCTTCAAGAACTTCACTTATCATTCGTCAACATATACGTAAACCCGTAAACATCTCATGCGATACATCTTATGCTCAACTCTTGATTTGAGAAAGCTGAATTGAACCTATCGAATATCATTATGGTAATAATGATGCATGATAACAGTAGTGTCTATTCTCTCGACATAATGATAATCATCTTGATAGCAGGGGTGAAGTTTGAGTATGATGAAAATGATTGTTATTAATCGTCATACACGAAGAAACCTTTATTTATGTTTATTATTATTAGGAAGTTATGTGCACTCAAAATCGGTGTCGATTCAAGTTTAAATAAATTACAAACTTCAATTTGAGTGCAACATCCATTTCTCGGTGCTGTTCGAAACAGCACGTCGAAGCATACATTATTGATCCTGAAAAAATTAGATACTACATTCATTGCCAGAATGTTTAAACCTAGTTGATATGCGTCCTACTTGATTCGTGGCATGCATTTCTTTAACTAAAACGCTGCACATAGTACTTAGGGTGTGAGCAATATTCATGCTCGCGAGATGTTGCCGTCTCTGACTCAATCACTTTATCACACACCGTCTGCGAAACATGAACGCACTTTTGACGTATATTCACATGTGTTTCTCAAGTTGGTCACACTTTGCAAATGCATCTTGCCGATAAACAGTTCCGTGAAACATGACCTGTACATATACGTACATGCTCGAAGTCTGTGAGTTGTGCCGGCATGAGTCATATAACGAAGAAAGTGCATGATTTAGCGGATACTGTCAGGTCGTACGAATAGCATGAGCGTCAATAAATGTGCACAGATGAAGATCAATGCACTGAAACAACACAAACACACTTGTGTTCGATTCATCAATCTCATTTTCCCGTCCCCGTGAGCGGTTGCCCCTTTCCGCGCTCACTCGAATGACCACCCGACGACAATGAAAGTCACCGCCGCCGTCGCTCGGATATAAGGTTTCTCGGAGTATCGACTGATTCTCAAATTGAGGCCGTTCACGGCGAGACGATAAGGCGACGCCGAATAAGCCTGTTGGAAGTGCACTAGTGGGCAACACGCGGATTTCTCGGATTTCGCAACATGATGGTGACGTATGGATTGACCGGGAGCAAGTATGCAAATGGACGCGAGAAGTTCAAGAACGTTCGACGGTAGAGGCAACGTGGTTCATAGAATGGATCAAGGCCGCATACCGTATGGAAGAAGAAAAAAGATTCTCAAAAGTTGCTAACCATCGGATGAGGCTTTTCTATAGGGAGCATTACCCTCCAAGGACCCATCGGGGGACAAAATACTAAACCTTGGTACATTCCGCGCCAAGTTTGTATTTTGTGTTTTGTGTTATGTCTGCACCTATGGCTATGGATAAACCATTATTATTATCACAGGCGTTAATCATGAAGCGAACAATCAGCAGCGTCAAGTCAAGTTTGTTTATAAAGACAATATGAAAAATAAAGACGACTGAAATATACATACATTCTACGATGGCATGAGATAACTTATCGTGAGTCGTGGAAGTTGTTCGTCAATCGCGCTCAAAGAACATTGTAACCGTGGATATGAATTGTGTTTTGTCTCATTATCATAGCGCCAATATGCCCAGGCGGAACTGTGAAGTGGGCAGTTTTAAATACGTGACGGTACCCCAGCACAACAGAAGAAATTATACAAGAGAAAAAGAAGAAATTATATAACTGTTTCTAGAAAAGTGATGAGCTTGATGCGGAAACGTGAGAGTGGACAGAAGAAATCATATAACTGTTTCTAGAAAAGTGATGTGATCGATGCAGAGACGTTAGAGTAGAAATAAGAAATTATATAACTGTTTCTAGAAAAGTGATGAGCTCGATGCGGAGACGTGAGAGTAGACAGAAGAGAGCATAGAACTGTTTCTAGAAAAGTGATACAATAAATACAAAAAAATATAAAACAGAAAACACAGGTTCTCAATTGAGCACTATCGACTTTAGTGTAGTTAAAATTGATGTGCGAACCTGTGCGCTTTTAGAGAAATTTCTGAAATTCTGTTAACAAACCCTAGGTATGAATCGTATGAATACTAATATTAAATGTACTATAGTCGCCGCCTGGTGGATAGTTTCTGTTATTGCCAGCCGGGGTCAGTTGGCGAAACTCAGTTTCGAGCGAGAGAGGACAGACAGCGCGGGTCGAGTGTCGTGCGGCCTCTTTGATTTGCATGCCGGCTTCTTTGATCAATATAATCGTTTGAAAGCGCGCGCTTGGGTCTCCTCACGACTAGAAGGTAGATTGAATGCGACTCGAGGGTAGATCGATTTTCTACCGTCATCTGGCGAACTACTGTATCTCCCAGAATAATATTATAATACTGCATTTATTTATCGACTTTTGTGCTGGGGTACCGTCACGTATTTAAAACTGCCCACTTCACAGTTCCGCGTGGGCATATTGGCGCTATGATAATGAGACAAAACACAATTCATATCCACGGTTACAATGTTCTTTGAGCGCGATTGACGAACAACTTCCACGACTCACGATAAGTTATCTCATGCCATCGTAGAATGTATGTATATTTCAGTCGTCTTTATTTTTCATATTGTCTTTATAAACAAACTTGACTTGACGCTGCTGATTGTTCGCTTCATGATTAACGCCTGTGATAATAATAATGGTTTATCCATAGCCATAGGTGCAGACATAACACAAAACACAAAATACAAACTTGGCGCGGAATGTACCAAGGTTTAGTATTTTGTCCCCCGATGGGTCCTTGGAGGGTAATGCTCCCTATAGAAAAGCCTCATCCGATGGTTAGCAACTTTTGAGAATCTTTTTTCTTCTTCCATACGGTATGCGGCCTTGATCCATTATATGAACCACGTTGCCTCTACCGTCGAACGTTCTTGAACTTCTCGCGTCCATTTGCATACTTGCTCCCGGTCAATCCATACGTCACCATCATGTTGCGAAATCCGAGAAATCCGCGTGTTGCCCACTAGTGCACTTCCAACAGGCTTATTCGGCGTCGCCTTATCGTCTCGCCGTGAACGGCCTCAATTTGAGAATCAGTCGATACTCCGAGAAACCTTATATCCGAGCGACGGCGGCGGTGACTTTCATTGTCGTCGGGTGGTCATTCGAGTGAGCGCGGAAAGGGGCAACCGCTCACGGGGACGGGAAAATGAGATTGATGAATCGAACACAAGTGTGTTTGTGTTGTTTCAGTGCATTGATCTTCATCTGTGCACATTTATTGACGCTCATGCTATTCGTACGACCTGACAGTATCCGCTAAATCATGCACTTTCTTCGTTATATGACTCATGCCGGCACAACTCACAGACTTCGAGCATGTACGTATATGTACAGGTCATGTTTCACGGAACTGTTTATCGGCAAGATGCATTTGCAAAGTGTGACCAACTTGAGAAACACATGTGAATATACGTCAAAAGTGCGTTCATGTTTCGCAGACGGTGTGTGATAAAGTGATTGAGTCAGAGACGGCAACATCTCGCGAGCATGAATATTGCTCACACCCTAAGTACTATGTGCAGCGTTTTAGTTAAAGAAATGCATGCCACGAATCAAGTAGGACGCATATCAACTAGGTTTAAACATTCTGGCAATGAATGTAGTATCTAATTTTTTCAGGATCAATAATGTATGCTTCGACGTGCTGTTTCGAACAGCACCGAGAAATGGATGTTGCACTCAAATTGAAGTTTGTAATTTATTTAAACTTGAATCGACACCGATTTTGAGTGCACATAACTTCCTAATAATAATAAACATAAATAAAGGTTTCTTCGTGTATGACGATTAATAACAATCATTTTCATCATACTCAAACTTCACCCCTGCTATCAAGATGATTATCATTATGTCGAGAGAATAGACACTACTGTTATCATGCATCATTATTACCATAATGATATTCGATAGGTTCAATTCAGCTTTCTCAAATCAAGAGTTGAGCATAAGATGTATCGCATGAGATGTTTACGGGTTTACGTATATGTTGACGAATGATAAGTGAAGTTCTTGAAGCGCTTTTTTATAAGACCGCCCATAAATCTTGTGACAGTCGTCAAACCGGCGACAATAATCCAGATTGTAATATTTTGTATTGTTTTTAATTAATGATCAAACAAAGGCATACGGATCAATGAATGTACTGAAATACAAATAAAATATTTTACATGGTATCGTAATGTTTGGGTAGATAAATGATGCGTAAGAAACGGATTGGGCGTAAGAAAGGGCGTGAGAAGGGCGTAAGAAACGGATTGCAGGCGAGTGACCACGTGTGTACCCATATGCCTTCTCATCACAGCAGGAGTGGAAAGGTTATACCATGGTAAAGTAGCGTCGAAAAATGAAATTGAGATTGAGGAAGACGCGCAGCTCTGCACAGTATAATGTAATGAGTATACTAGGTCGCCGTGTTTATAATTTCGGAACATTTCTTCAAGAGATTTGTAGTTCGTCGAGTTGTCTCCAATTTTTTGAAACTTTTTCTCGCAAACACAGTTGCTTACTGATACCAAAATGTACCTTACTGATAAGTCGGTGAGAAAGAAAAAGATGCTCAAGAGCCGTGGTAGATTTCGTATAGACGTCCCGCTAGTCTATAGCGAGTAGCACTAGTTCATTATGATTCTTGTGGTCAAGAAAAAAAAACGAATGAGGACAATTTTTCTGACAACTAGAGGCACTTGTCAAGATCATTAATTTTAAAGAAGGCCTCCACGGAAAACAACATTAGAGGTAATAATTTATAGGGTATCGTGATTTTAACATATCTACAAAAGAAAGAATTTTTTTACTCATCAAAATTTGCATAACGAATTTTTTTCGGCAGTACGAATACTATTGACTGCCACTTTGGGCGCAAGATTTTGGCATTTTGCCAGTGCCGCAAGACCGCCCCCAATCAGCTGGGCAGGCGCAATCACAGAGACACGAGTTTTCCTCCACGAGACGAGTTCGCGCCTTTTTGGTGATCGATTCTGTGTTTGGCTGGCACAAGATGAAAGAAGCCGCGCGAGTCACGTACACTCTCCCTCACTGCTGTTGATTTCCCGCGCAAAACGAGGGCTGACCCAGTGACAGAGACACGGTAGAAAATAGTGAAATTGGTAGACATGCGGCAGACTGGCACTGGGGCGAGCATTTCGCGCCGGCTGGCACATTCCAAGGAGTCCTTCTTTAAAAGTAGTGTACCCTCTGAATCTGGGTGTATGCGTAGATATAACATGTCATTGTTTACGATTCAATGAGTATATTATAATAAATGCAAATATACATTCTGAAACAAATTAGTTTAGAAAAATCATTTGAAAATTGGAGTGAGAAATCGTAGAATCTAATAACTTTTAATCAGCTCGGGGGTGTGTGCACAACTTGCACGAAGTTACACAATTTGACCACACTATCGGCTGTTTCATTAAAGACAATTTATTTCCATGTGTTTATATTGTTTCTTATGTCATTCTTATTCTGAATAACATTTTTAATATGTGTTTCTTTTACGAATTTGGCGGGAACAGCTAATAGAAAAATGATCTGCTAAACGCAGTAAGTTTGTTAAAAATCATAACTCATATCGTTGCGTAAATATGCGTATCATGTTGGATTTAAATAATTTTTTGATGAATTTGAATTTCATTATTTTTCATCACAAACAACCACAAACGGCATGAAAACATTTCTAAAAAGCATTGATAATACATTCGTGATAATTTTAATATGGTATTCAGAGGGTACACTACCTTTAACGAAGAACTCCGGGGAAACCGTCACCTGCCCAAAACATTAGCGCGCCCGGAACCAGATTTTGGCGGGAAAGCGCAGTAGGGCAGCGGCGGGCAGCAGATTGTGGCTCCGCCCTCGTCCAATTAGGCTATTTGGACAAAGGAATCGTAATCAATAATTCAAAAACGTAACTTTTTGAAGCCTCTTAGAATTTTTGATGACAGAATCGTGTTCCGAAGTATCATTTCGCCCCTATTGACCGGCATTCATATTTTTCCCGGAGTTCTTCTTTAACGAAAACCGTATCGCAAATGTTGAAACGAGAACTAAAATCGGAGAACACATGTGATATCAAATAATCAAAAATATAATTAACAAAAACAGCACATGCATATGTAGTCCGTGAAGTGATCTCTATTTCAAAACGACAATCGTTTGAAACTGAATTAGTAAAAAATATAATAAAATAAATTCTCTGAGTTCTCACTACACGACAACAAATGCTAGCGCGAGTGTCCACAGTTCGATAGCTGTGCAGTTAAAATGAATGTCAAATTGATCAGCGTTGGTCTATTACAAGTGTCATTTACAGTATCGTCAACAACAGATAGGCAGCTAACAGTCAATATAAAAAGAAGTTGTGCTTAAAGTGTCAACAGAGATATATAATATAGCTTATGACTAGGTGTTTATGACGACGTATTCAGAACGTCAATTAGGAAATCTGAACGACTGAATATTCACGTAGAACGTGTGTCGCTTGTAAGGCTCTGCTGAGCAGACACATCAGAGAACTCTAGAGAACCGCTGTCAAGCCGGCGATTCCGTGGTACTCTCCAATGTCCAATTAACTAACTTCAATGGCTCTGCGTTTTCCTTGCTAAGCTAACGGCCGGCATGAGAACGTGTTTCGAATAAACTAGTGTGTGAATGTTTGTCTCTATTTCACTCTCTATCATCTATCACCTGACATCACAATGCACATTTATGAAATTTTCTTTCTTCAAAAAATCTCGGATCAGAAGTGTTACTTTATCGGCTGTCACAAGTTTACATAATTGATGTCTGTTCCCGAGCAAATGAATTTCGGAAGAAAGCAGTTTCATGGAATCTCTCTTGTTCAATGTCTAAGTATGCAAACTTCATTGTAGCATATTAATGATACATTGTCACAGTCTGCCTTCCAAGCTGCAGTAGATGTGACGTTTGCCGCGCAATCGTTTTGTCACTATTTCTACCATGAACACATATTTTCACTAGTAGGGTCCGTGTAAATTGTGTGCAAATTGTCATAATTCCGAAATAAAATAAGTCGTTTTATTCTATGTCCACTCACCCGCACCCCAAGCAACGGTCTATTGTCGAAGCCATCAGGTACTGTACAATCCTGTCCAATTATGTAGTCATCATCCACCCACATTGTTTTTGCCGCATTCGTTTTTGTTATTGCGTATTGTATTGTTGCTTTTTTGAGCTTAATATTGTTGTCAGATTTTATCACATTTTTACATTGTATTTTGTAGGTAATGCTTTCCCTGATGTTGCCATAAAGGCGAAACGTCGGAATAAACTGTTTCACTCGCGGTATATCGGCTGAACATCACTTTTCAACATAATTCTATGTATTTCACAAGTCAAATTTTACTGCGAGATCATCCTGCCTATATGAATATGACTAAATAACTTTGCCAGTTAGTTATCCACTCTCCAATTTTGTCAATTAATCATTAACTCCACATAACACAGTATGCTAGTATGCTTGTTGCTTCTCGTTTCGAATCGACATACAAACTAATTCACTGGCATTAATTTAAAATCTGACTTGAGTTCTGATTCTGAAAATGATCCTTCAGTTTGAAGTCGTGAGAAGGTTGTTGATATATAAAGCTTATCGAAGCTACTTCTAGCCGTTCATCCAACGTCGCCGATTTGTCGAGCAGGTAATGGAGAGTGGCACAGATGGAACTCACCTTATTTCATCATTTTATGTGCCATCATATCATTACTATCTTGTCATTGCTGATCTGCGATGCGGAAATGTTTCAAAAAAAAAAGATCATGTTATACTGATCTAAACAATTGAGACAATACTTATTCCCAAAGTGCGTTTCCAAACATCGAATCACAATTTAGACATCTGTTGATTATGACCAAAAGTGTGAGACGGTTACCTTTGTAAGCCCATCGGAATCGCAGTCAATGACCGATTCATGAGGCCAATCATGAGGCCAGTGTAAGCAGATTTCCAACATGTTGCCCTCAGAACCCTGATTGTCGTTCGCCCCTTCACTGATCTCACACTCACTACTCACTTGCGATTGACTAGCAGTACTTTTTCCACATGACTCAGATTCGCGGAAATTAAAGTTTCACGATTATGGTGTATAAAGTTTTCAAAAAACACTCAAACACTTGACACAGATTTGTACCACACATTGACAATTATTTAATTGCAATGCAATATCTTTCTGATAAGTTCAGATTAGAAATTTGCGTGAACTTGTCACAACAAGTCTGCCTAACCAACACACATGACTGTGAATTTTTTGCTATTTTGGCTTCCAATTATTTTTTAAAGGTAATGTTCACTTTGCATTTGAAAGCGAAGTTGACTATACCAGTGCGATACTCACCCCGCTAGCCAACCTGCGTAGGATGCGTATCTAGCGATAAGGCGAGGGGGCGTTGCTGGCCAGCGCGCCCCCATCGCCAGTTGTGTGGCTGCCCTGGCCGGATAAAGATGTGTACTATCCTTTCCTTTATTCCGATGGGGACCAGGGCTACTCCCGCGGAGCCATATTACGACTCCCACGTGGTGAAGCTGACCCGTGGCTTGGGCTAGTACTACTTGCGGACTGCGGAGTAGCAAAGAGCTCTCGCTACACCATAGAGCACCGCATGGAGGTTCGACCAATGCTCTGCAGTCACTCGCCGAGGTCAGCGCCCGGACTGGCCCACCTCGGCGAGCATCGCTAACTGTACTGCCCTTGACAACTGCAACCGCCAACACTGACGACGGAACAACGCCGGCTATTTATCTGTATTCCCGCCTGATACACCACTCTTTTTGCTGAGCGGAGGCCGGTTCAGATGTGGACTTCCGGGTGGAGCTAGGACTCCCTGGATATGCCTGGATTCGGCCGTCAATAAATCCAGATGAGTTGATTCCGATCGCGGTGTTCCCCATTCTCTTGTTGTCTTTCATTGTCTTGTTATAGCACTCTACCTTCCTATTCCTTTTGATGTGCTATAACATGGTCTCAGTTCTAATGCAGTATCAAGCGCTTCTCTTATTATATTTCTAAAATTCATTTTTTTTCTTCTTTATTCAACTCATTTATTATCCATACTTTTTCATTTATAACACTGGCGCGCTTGATAATGTGTTCGGAATGTAGTCTCAAGGATTGTATTTTGCTTTCCTTCTCTCTTGCATCCGCGCGACCACGCAGTCACTGTCTTGCATTCGCGTGAGCCTTGTCAACTCGCGCGTATCGTTGCAGGCAGGAGACACAGTATACTGCATCTTAACATTGTTAGTTCATGCGTAGTCAACTCTCTCTTTTCCCCCCGGTCTATTTTCGCGTATTTCGCCTATTGTTTTTCGCTCATTATGTTGTTTAAAATCATCCTCTCTATACTCCCCCTTTTCGTCGTTATCTCAATTTTTCTGAACTTGTAGTTTTTTCACCGCTACAACAGCTATTGTATACTTCTCCTCTTTCCCCATTTTCTCACCTACCGTAACCCATTTCTCTGACACTCTCTTGACTCTCTTCGTAATAATCTCTCTCGCAATCATGAGTGCGCGAATTGGGCATGTATGCATAGGAGATTAGCATGGTTACGTGCCAGTCGGGTTTCCTATCTCGCGCACTCTCTTTCTATCTCCCTCTCATCTACCCACACTCCTTCTTTATCTTCCCAAGGTAATTAAGCATACATGCATAGCCCCGCGCAAGACAAGAAGATAAGGAAACTCGGCCTAAAGAGACGTCGATAGGCGAGGGACCAACATTTTCGAGCGCATTTATTCCCACCTTCCCCCCTTTGACCGCATTGAATCTTTCTTTGACTCGCAGTTCGTGGTTGCGCGTGATTATTTTGGTCTGTCTCCTCCCGCATGAGGAATTTGAGCGTGTCTCGGTTCCTCATTGCAGGGACAACTACTCCGGATTGACCACCCGGACGCGGCCGGACTGATCAGCTGTTTCGAGAAGCTGCGCAGACACTCCAGACGTCACGAGGAGCCCAAGCCGTGCCGTCTGCGGCCGCCGTGCCGTCTGCCTTCTGCCGTCGCCGTGCAGTCTGCCGCCGCCGTGCCGTCTACCGCCGCCGTGCCGTCTGCCGCCGCCGTGCCGTCTGCCGCCGCCATGCCGTCTACCGTCGCCGTGCCGTCTGCCGCCGCCGTGCCGTCTACCGTCGCCGTGCCGTCTGCCGCCGCCGTGCCGTCTGCCGCCGCCGTGCAGTCTGCCGCCGCCGTGCAGTCTGCCGCCGCCGTGCCGTCTACCGTCGCCGTGCCGTCTGCCTTCTGCCGTCGCCGTGCAGTCTGCCGCCGTGCCGTCTACCGTAGCCGTGCCGTCTGCCGCCGCCGTGCCGCCGCCGGGCAGTCTGCCGCCGCTGTGCCATCTGCCGTCGCCGTGTCGTTGCCGTCGACGCCTTCTCGAGATGGGCCACAGCCGTACCGATTGCCGACCAGAAGACTGAGAACGTGATCAACATCCTCATCGATCGCGTCTTCACCGTGCTAGGATTCCCGGAGACGCTGGTCAGCGACAGAGGAGCGAACTTCACTTCGGCCAAGTTTGCCTCGTCTATGAACCAGCTCGGAGTGAAGCACAGCACGACGACCGCGTACAACCAGAAAGCAAACAGCATTGCCGAGAGGTTCAACAAAACCATCGGAGAGATGTTGAGACAGTACGCCAGCGACGCCGGGACCGACTGGGACAGGTTCGTCGCACACGTCGTGATGAGCTACAACGCCACCACGCACACGGCTACCGGACACTCGCCGTTCGAAGTGATGTATGGGAGGGAGCCTCATACCCCCGCCATGCTCAAGAGTGGAGCGGTAGTAGTGCGCGCCCACGAGAGCGTTGACGAGTACATAGTCCAGCTGAAGCGGATTCAGGAAAAAGTGTGGACTGAAGCAATGACAGCAACCGCTGAAGCGGTGAAGACCGCCAAGAAGAACTACGACAGGAGTAACCCCATCCGGGAGAGCGACACTCGCGTAGGAGATCGCGTCTACGTGCGGGCAGAGTTCAAACGGCACAAGTTTGTCGACTCTTGGAGAGGTCCATTCGAAGTGACCAAGACGAGCCAGCACAACGTCACTGTTCGGATGAATGACAAGCTCGTCGAGGTGCACAAGGACCGCACCAAGAGGGAGCCCGTTGCCGTGCGACAGAAGACGCGGGCTGCGCAGGAGAAGCAGCAATCGCCAGCCACTGGAGAAGCCGAAGAGGACGACGACGACGCCGTCGGAGCCGCTCCGGGAGCGACGGATGCGGCAGGAGAAGCAGATACTGGAGCAGCGAAGGAATCCGAGGAAGGAAGAGTCTTCGTGCGCCGATCGGCTAGGCTGGCGAAGAAGAAGAAGTTTTAGATTGATGATGTGATTTCGTATTGTGTGAATTGTATGATTGTATTGTTGAGTTTATTTGTTTTGTCTTTTATGTGTGTTTTAGTGAGATGTAACTGTAGAAAATTGTGTATGTTTACTCTCTATAGTGAAAGCCGAGGGCGGCATTCTTGTTGGAGAGGGGGGATGCGATACTCACCCCGCTAGCCAACCTGCGTAGGATGCGTATCTAGCGATAAGGCGAGGGGGCGTTGCTGGCCAGCGCGCCCCCATCGCCAGTTGTGTGGCTGCCCTGGCCGGATAAAGATGTGTACTATTCTTTCCTTTATTCCGATGGGGACCAGGGCTACTCCCGCGGAGCCATATTACGACTCCCACGTGGTGAAGCTGACCCGTGGCTTGGGCTAGTACTACTTGCGGACTGCGGAGTAGCAAAGAGCTCTCGCTACACCATAGAGCACCGCACCAGAATATGAAATTTGGTGCCATAATTGTGCAGTCATGAGTGTTGGTGATGATACACCGTTGAACGCACAACTTCCTTGTATTTCTCGCATGTTCACAACGTTTTTCTGTTCTGTTCAATCCTCAAGAATTTGTTTGAACACGTTTTCGTTAATTTTATCAGTTTTTTATATAAATCAAAACAAAACGTCATTATAACTCACAATAATAAAAGACAATCTTAGTTAAACCATGAATCTATTTCAGAACAAAAATCGTTATTACTATTTTATTCGATTCTCAGTGTGTACACTTCCTTTCAAACACTAACAGTTATGGAGTTCTATTCTCGCAAGAGTTGCGCGCTGTGTGGCAGATGGAAGAGGGGAAATCATCTTTCGGCAAAAGAGAAACAAGATGAGCAAACGGTTATAACACCATGTTGCGAACTGCAAGCGAGGTGGATCGAAAACTTATGCTCTGGCGCCAGTATTTTTTTGTATGATGAGAATGACAGCAGGTGTCACCGATTGTGCATGAAACCGTCTCAAAAAATATGAATCCGTAGATGGTTCGGTTCAACATATCATAGCGCGTATTTACAAACTCAAGTCAAAAAGAAAGGAAAAAAAGGACTTCAATTTTCAGTTAACATGCATATTTTACCTTGTCGACATTATCGAATGTGACGTCAGTTCGTGACATCAAGTAGCAATAACCCCCCAATAACTTGAACATTGCATGCATACATGCGTTTTTTTTTGAGTGATTAAATGAGCGTAACTCAGCGTTCAGCCTCTTATAAACAGTTGTAGATTTAGAGGGCGAATATTATAATCTTGCCTGATCTTCAGGTTAGGGTGGCTCTTGTTCTCGCCAACAACGCCATCTTTTAAACGGTATAAACGTGAAAAATGTGTTAGTGTTTCACCAGTTTTTTCTGCGCAAACAGAACTTCAAAACTTGTATTCATTGAAGAGAACGAAAGCGACTTCATCCTGAAGATCAGATAGAATCTATTGTCCGAAATATATCCTTTGGACGCAAGCGCGGAAAAATTCAGAATTGAGAACTCAACGCCTGTGCAAATTTTACGATTTTGTTGTAATCTGCATTTCGAACAAGCAGTCTGCTCGGACACTGGACGGCACTTCTCTATCCTCATGTATTTTTATTTTTGCTTTATTCACACATCCTACAGTGACATTGCTCTTTTCGTTTTCAAGTCTCATTCATACTGTAAATAACATGTATGGAGGTGTGTTTATGGGAAATGAAAATCAATACTTTGTTTCCGTCTACATTTTTCCGTTCTTGATCCACAATTAATGGCTCAACAGTTTCGAGAACGAGAATTATTTTAACTGAGGTTAATCCCGTAATCGCGCGTGTGCTATTTTTTTTAGAATTGGATTCGTATTTTAGGATTCATCAGAGCTACTGAAAGTTGCAATTCAACAAATATTACACATCTGTGAGATTATACAGTGATGAGTTAAAATAAGTGAAAGCCTGAGAGAATGTCTGTGAAAGAAAAAAACCGTCCGTATGTTGTCGTCTACAAAGATGTTCGCTGGACTGCGACATGCGACAAGCAGGTGTGAGAAACCGCCCCAATTTTAAAAGATCGTAGCGAGAGTCTCATAAAATCATGATAGCAGAATATGACATCACAATCACAATGAAAGGATAGGAGGAAGCAAACAGATACAGTGAGTCAAGATCTTTTAGGCTAACGCCTGGGAAAACAGTGGGGGTGACGAGGGTAGCACCAAAGACGACCGACCGATAACGTTATCCCATAAACTATTAGAAAATTAGAAATTAGAATACCGTTATTGACGTGTAAAATTTCGGAAATTCTTTTGCTGTACACATACACAGCGCTCGGACTGCTTACACATGAGCTTCTTCCCACCGGCTCAATAGTTATCTTGGAAAGGATTCTTGTCAATGCGCCCGATCATTCGGCAGCGGAAGAGAAAAATGCACCCGACCGCACGTTGCGGGGGAAAGAAGAAGCAAAGACGAGAGTATACAAATAAAAGGTACAGGTCGGATAGTTTATTTTCAATCTATACATGGAACAGCTGATGTACAGACCGTATTTTTGTTTCAAAAATAGAAAAACGAGGTGGGAGTCTCGGACTCGGACAACTTACATTTCAGAATTACGTATCTTTGGCGCGCAAAAACAGAAAGAGACGGGAGGGTACTGTCGCCTGACATTGAAGAAGGCGAGAGTGTATCTGTAAACAGGTACGGGTCGGAGAGTTTACCTTTAAGCGAGTGCATGGTACGGGTGATGGGCAGTCCGTATTTTTACGTCTACAAGAAAAGAACATTGCATTGGGGGTTGGGAGTATCTAACAGTTTGCATTTTCAAATCGTCTCAGTTCGCGCGTGTTGTCGCCGGGGGTACTGTAGCCATGTGCAGGTGAGAGAGTATGGAAATGGAAGTGAGAGGATACAGAGAGCGAGTAAGGGACCGGCCATATTTTGACGTCTACAAAAGTGGAAGATCGTGGTGGGAGCCTCTCACAGTTTGCATTTTCAAATCAACTCGCTTCGCGCGACTTTTCATCGAAGTACTGTAGCCAGCGACAGGTGAGAGAGTATGGAGTTGAGAGGGCACCGAGACCGAAAGGAAACCGTCCGTATTTTGACGTCTACAAAACAAGAAGATCGTGTTGGGAGCCTCAAACAGTTTGCATTTTCAAATCATCAAGCTTCGCGCGCCTATCATAGAGGTACTGTAGCCAGCGACAGGTGAGAGAGTACGGGGATGAGAGGGCACAGACAGAGAGTGAGGGACCGGCCATATTTTGACGTCTACAAAAGTGGAAGATCGTGTTGGAAGTCTCTGGCCATTTGCATTTTCAAACCGTCTCGTTTCCCGCGTCTTTCCACAGGGGGTACTGTAGCCAGCGACAGGTGAGAGAGTACGGGGATGAGAGGGCACAGACAGAGAGTGAGGGACCGGCCATATTTTGACGTCTACAAAAGTGGAAGATCGTGGTGGGAGTCTCTGGCCATTTCCATTTTCAAATCGTCTCGTTTCCCGCGTCTTTTCATAGAGGTAGCCTACAGGCAGGTAGCGTCATCCAGGTAGTCCGGGGTACTGTAGTCTCTCTTATCAGGCACCGGATCTGCCAGTCTGCCGCGCGCGGGGCTGAGAGAGAAAGAGAGAGAGAGAGAGAGAGAGAGAGAGAGAGAGAGAGAGAGAGGCGGCGGGAGTGAGACCGTAAAGGGCGAGAGAAACCGTCCAATAGGTATCCGTCCCCTGTCAACCTCCCTGTCAACTGCGAGAGAGCGAGAGAGCGCAGAGACAGCTACCCCCCCCCGCATCTCGACCTTTCGAGTCTCTCGCCCTTTAGCGAGAGTGAATGTAAACATAAATGGTCTCAGCTCCTCCCTCTACTCTCTGATATCTTTCAGACAAACGGGCAGATGAATATTTAACTCATTTTCTATTAATTATGATATCTTCATATCCGATTACAAGTAGCGACATCGCGAGTACGATATCGTCTCTCTGGTTGGCTCGCGCATGGGCCATGGCTCCTAATGGAAGGAAAGAGATTTGTGAGATGTGAATCACTAACTATGAGCAAACGTGGTGAAAGTTTCTAGGCATTATTAAAGTTCATTATTTATGACTAAATAATGTATTAGAACATTCGAACGTTACACATTAGATGTGAAACGCCTAAATTTAAAGTGGAGGGAACGTCCTAGCAAAGTGGAGGGATCGTTCATGGTCGGTGGAGGAATCGTTCATGCTAGTGGAGGACCATGCAAATGTGGAGGATCATGCAAAAGTGGAGAGAACGTCCTACATCCGTAAATAGACACAATGAAGCCAGAAAAGGTTTACTTAGTAGAAGGGATAGCTGGAAAGAGGGATTCACCAAATTCTCTTGATGGTAGATCGAACTTGATTCTAGCAAAAGGACAAAGCATGTTGAGGACAACCGGAATGTAGCTGAACATTGGAAAGAGATACTGAATTCTCGAAATTGGTTGTTTCGCAAAATAGTCGACCTGAATCACCTGAATGATGAAGGCCCTGAACAATCCAGTAATCGCACCTTTGATTCTAATATATTTTATTCACGATTTCCGTAAAACATCAATGAAAATGATATGAAAGAGCAAGATGAACTACTTAAAAAAGGTGTGAACCATTTTTTAAGAGGTTGTCGTCTCTAATCTCTATTCCGGTAACAAGCTTTCCTTTCTCGTCCAGATAAAGAACATAGTTATATCTGCAAACCAAAAAAATCATAACGTTTATACACATACACACGGACAGTTTTTTTAATGGAAATGTTAAGTGCCTATTCAACACAAGTGGCAGCTCTTGGCACAGTTGGCCAGCACTTTAGCCTGCGAATAAGTGGAGCAGAATCCGTGGCGCACCCACGCAGCGCAGCTGAAACATCACGTACAGTCCGAGACATTTCAAGCTCCGCCAGTACAGCACTCATTTCAAATTTGGCGCGCATTGTTTTCGCGCACTATTTGAAATGCGCGCATTCGGGTGTTTATCGAAAACTGATTTGATCACCTAGTCGTTTCTGACCACTTTCACACACGTCACCTACTTTGCATTGATGTCGTTGCACTGATCCGGCGGCAGGAGAGTCGTCCGTGGCCCGCATCGTTGGCACGTCTTCGCACACGCCGCCGTCATCTTATTGTACCACGTCTGAACTATTTCGGTGGGACATATCAAACACACGGATAGCGGGCACACGGTGCGGACCTGACTCTCTCATTCATAGTACTCTCTTCACTTATATACGACCGTAGAATGAGAGAGAGAGAGAGAGACATGGGCGGCGCACAAACGCAAATACATTATACGGGAACCCACGGTGTTGTCGCAGAGGTACTGTTTCTCCTTGCAGTACGCGTCGCCAGCCTGGTTGAAGCAGGAGGAGGAGGTGGTGGTGATTGTGTGGTCAGTGGGCTCAGTCTTGGGCGCACCGGTTGCAGTCGCAGCGGTAGTTGGAGACAGAGAAGCTGAACGACTGGATCAGCATGGCCTCTTTCAGACCTTCCGAAATCTTACAATACATGATTGCTTTGCTGTTGTTGGAAATGGGCGAAAGAGCACAAGTTAGTCTCGATTTTCACTTGTTTTTTTGTGTATCATTTTCAAAAAAAAAGTTGTTTAAAGGATGCTACATTGAACTCACTGAGGGTGGTTGTCACTCCGGGCTCGCATATGCCGCACGTCAAAGGACAGAAAAGGGTCATGTTGAACGATTCGACCTAAGGGAGCAGAGGGAGATGAGAGATAGGAAGATAGAAAAAGAGAGAGAGAGAGAGAGAGAGAGAGAGAGAGAGAGGAAGAGAGGGAGGGTGAAGAGAGAGTGGGAGAGAGAGGGGGGGAAGGAGAGAGGGGAGGGAGAGAGAGAGGGAGAGAGAGAGGGAGAGAGAGAGAGGGAGAGGGGAGGAAAGGGCGAGAGAGAGAGGGAGAGAGAGAAGGAGGGAGGGAGAGAAAGAAGCGTACCGGATCGTTGCACAGGTCCTTTTTCTGTTGGCAGTCCTGCTCCAGATCGACACATGGCGCGTCAGTAGTGTCTGAATGCTTGCTGTGAGAACACGGATACGGCCCGGATAGCACAGCGCGCATCCACAGAAAGCGAGCGGCAAGAAATTATCGCGCTCTAGCTCTCGCTGGTAATTCGCAAAGAAGCGCGCGACGCGTGCTTCGCGTAGCCGACTGTGCAACTATCCGGGACTGCAGCTATGATGGTAGCAAATATTTCGTACAGTACACCTAAGAACACGTGAAATGTGCTGTAGTAGTTTCTGCGGTTGATTGATTGAACAAAAAAACGCACACACGGACAGTTGCAATGTGTGATACATACATACATGGTTTCGGTGAGAAGTTTGAGAAGCAGTTGCAATGTGTGATACATACATACATACATGGATAAACATGGTTTCTACAATGCATTATTCACCTGCCTGCTGCCTTTCCAACCCGTTCGATGGATCGACGAAGTTCTTTTGTGCTACTGTGGTGGGCAGAGTGGCACAAGCGAGAAGGAGGAGAACGTACAGCATCACCGCGCGCTTCACTTCCAACAATGATTATCTATTCATCACTTTCGAGGCGCGGTGATAAAAGAATGCGATAACCTGGCCGGAATATTCTCGACGTGGCGCGTATTCTTCCCTGAACCGCCTGTTTCTGTAATATATGCGGGGGTGTGTACAGCACCACTCCGTCCGATTTCTTTGTGAGTTCAGAATTAGGCACGCTCATCAGCTGTTCGACGGAAATGCGTTCGTTGTTTGGAAATTTCTTATCTGATCAAGGTCGGGCTTTCTCTAGACCCATTTTTGAAATAGAGACCTCTCTTTTGGCCATTTCATTCAAAGACATAATCACACTCGCTTTTACAAAACCACTTATTAGATAAGAACGAGATGTGGGGAGACTGGGAGGAATGTCGTTCTACGTGCTGCTAACATGTTAGACTAACATGTTAGAACTCTTAGAACAATTAATTCCGAAGTGGCTTTTATGACTTCCTGGACAGCTGTATGTTGTGAAGGGGAGAAAGATATATCACTTCCCGATTCAAAGTGGTTGTAGGTTGTTCCGTTATCAGCTATGCAAAGTCGTTCGTTGTTTGAAAACTCTTATCAGGTTTACGAAAATTCTTATCTGATCATGCGATGACTGTGTTTGAAGCATTTGAATAAGTCGTTTGATCCACCCATTCTACCGACGCCCTCCACAGAAAACCTGCTGCGTCTCTCCGTTTGCACTGTCTCTCCATTCATGAATAATGTATTAGTGGTTTAGAGCTGTCATGACGTTACGTTCTTTATCTTCTCCATCAACGAACAGAAAAGAGTTAGTTTTGATTTGTAACTACATAAAAAAAACATGCGGTGAAAACTGAACAGTGAAAGATGAACATAGTGTATGGATCAACTTTATTATCAGTCGGTGCACGGCTACAATAGGTCTGTTACAACAGAGTCGTGCAATGCTTGTTCTATCTGTGCCACATGCAGGGGTTCGTTAACGTTCTACGATGCAGAACTTGTTTTCTATATCTATATTAACAAAATCATAATATATAACCTTTATATACAGATAGAAAACCTCACAATGATTGCAGGACGATGATATATTGGGGGGGGGGGGGGCGGGGCGTAAAGCTTGCGAGGTTATGATAAGTTAGAACGAATTGAGCTGCTAAACACTGGCTGAAAGACATCGGTGTGTGCGTGTGTGGAAAGACTCGACAAATGGGATCGAACATACTAAATTGGTTCCGGGAACCAGTCGGGAACCAGTCCGGGAATCGGTCGGCGCACCAGTGGAACCAGCTCAGGGACAGAGTTGTGTGTGGCACTGTTGCTGGCAGGTAGGCATGCATTGCTGGGCGGGCATCTTCTGCTCGTTGCACTGGCTGTCGCACGAGGTGTGACAGTACTTGGCACATTCATCCGGGGACAGAGACGAGACCGACGACTGCAAGGGGGCGGCGGTCTGGAAAAAGAGTTTTTTAACGTTCCCCATTCCGACCTCTCTTTTCTGTTTCTACTATTCTATCGATCTCTACGGGCCTGGGCGTCTGTTGTATCACCCGTTATCCCTATCTGCTGATAGCTGAATCCTACCGACTCTTCTACAATCCATTTCTAATACTACAAGCAGTGACCCCTGATACCTACCTGCTGAAAGTCGAATCCTTTCTTTTCTATTTCTACTACTACAAGCGGTAATCCGTGGTCCCCACCTGCTGATAGTTGATGTTTATCTTGAGTGCTCCAGGGGTGGTGGAGTGGGTGGAAGTACAGGTGGGCAGACAGGCCGGCATACACGCAGGGACACAGGTGGGAGAGGGGGTAGAGGAGGAGGCGGAGGGGGGCCTAGAGAGCGAGGGTGAAAAGGAGGAGGGGAGAGAGGGAGAGAGAGGAAGAGAGAGGGAGAGAGAGAGAGAGGGGGAGAGAGAGAATGCTTACTTGTACATGTAGGCAGGATTGAGAGTGGCCATCAGTTGCGCACTGCTCTGTTGAACCGACGGCTGAAAGAAAGGAAAGTGAGCACACGTTTCATCTCTATGATATCAATGCGAACTAGCCGAAAGTCTTAATATCAGTTTGTGACGAATGAACTACTCTTCCCCAACAACTTAATCAACTCATACAAAGAACAGACGAAGACGGAGACGGTAATGCACGAAGTATATATGTACAAAGAGAGCAAGATAGAGAGAGAGAGAGAGAGAGAGAGAGAGAGAGAGAGAGAGAGAGAGAGAGATGGATAGAGATGGATATATGGTTCTCCCACCTGTGTGCACGCCCTGGCGCACTCTGGTCGGCAGGCTGCCTGACATCCGGGGCTCTTCTGCTGTGCCGAACAGGCCAGGTCGCACACCGAGGAGCACTCCGTCTCACAGCGCGCGGCGGCCGCCGCTGCAAACAGACCGGATGGCCAATGTATAGGATTCGACACTCGATACGTTTCAATGTGCCAATTTAGGCCAGCATTGTACCATGTTGCAATGCTGTTCTCAGACGAAGTCGAACATCTCAATCATCAGTGACATGACGCACCCTGTGGTGTGATCCTGCATACGTCGGCGCACGTGTTATCACAGCTCGCATCGCAGCCACCGGGCGGCTTGTCGGCGCGAAGGACGCACGACTGACGACAGCCAGAACCTGGAAGAGAGGGAACTAAGAGAGAGAGAGAGAGAGAGAGGGGGAGAGGGAGAGAGAGAGGAAGAGAGAGAGAGGGAGAGGGAGAGAGAGAGAGGGAGAGAGAGAGAGGGAGAGAGAGGGGGACTCTGTCTGACCGCATGCGGTGGCGCATCCGCTGCTGGGTGCGAGTGTGGCAAAGTCTGCGGGGGCGGCGGGGGCGCCAGTCACTGTCTTGATTATCACCTGAACACAATCGATAAGTTTCACACCTCGTCGCATTACGCTAACCTATACGTTTCATCCTAAACACAAAAACAATCGCGATTAATCGTGTTTCAATACCATGTCTTTTCTGCTTTTCTCTGTGTAATGTTTCCCCAAACCAAAAATAAAAATGTCGTGGCTTCCAAAGACTCCGGCTCTTTCGCGGTTCTTCGCACCATTTCATCATGGGTATCTCCACTGATGTATGCTAACATACCTGCAGTGTCTGTTGCTGGACGCAGCTGGGCTGGCAGGTCGGCATACAGGCTGGGGCACACGAGGGGGCGGTAGTGGTGGGAGGGGGCTGAACAGAGAGGTCGACCACTAGACTGCCGTTCTCCGGAGCAAGCACTACCTTCTGGAAGGCATCTAGCAAGCAAGGAGTCGGGAAATGCGAGAGGAGCAAAAGGGGGTAGGTGGCAACACATAGACCAAGCGCGAGCACTACTGTCCACCATACGGCGTCGCTTTTATATAAACGGGGGACGGGGGACCCACTATAGTTCGAGTGAGTGATGGAGGATTAAGCGCGGGTGGCAAGGGAATGTGGTCCATGCGCCGTCGATTTGTGATTGGACAAACGGGGGTTGCAGTGAATGGGTTGGCAGGGGGTACGGGGTGAGTGATGGGACCTGCAGGTACAGGGCTGCCGAGAGATAGGAGACACAGGTAGGAGAGCACAGTGGAAGACAGTGCGCGGGGCACGACTGCTGGTGGAGAAAGAAATACGGAAGAAACAAAACATAGAAGATTGGGTTGAACATAACCAGGTAACAACACAGTGCGCTGGACACGACTTCTGCTATGGAAACCGATAGGAAGGAACAAAACAGTGCACCGGACAAGACTTCTGGTCAAGAAACCGAAATGAATGGGAATGGAACGAAACATAGGGTATGGGTTCCTGGAGCGTGCGAACACGTTTTTTTCTATCTCAAAGGACCTCTCCCTACCTGCGTGGTTACCGGCTGGGGTGGCTGGACAGCTAGCTGAATGCAGACCTGCAGGCACGCCGGCTGACAAACAGACGGACACTGCTGCTGCTGTGGCTGCTAGAAAGATAAAATGACATGGATACATGTCGTCTATCGCCATCATGCGACCGTATTTAACGCATTTAGACGGAATGGACCTCGAGTCTCCGTTGAGCTATACATACAGATCGATTTGAAACAATGATTACTGTAGGTCAAGCATTGATGTTAAATTTCATAATTTCTTTTTTCCAACGTTATGAAACGTATTCGAATCTATTATATCCAACTCACCGTTGGCTGGACGCCGGTGCCGATTTTGATAGTGAGAGGCTTGCTAGTAGTCGTAGTGGTCTAGAAGGGGGCGGGATAGGGATATGAGAGAGAGGGAGAGAGAAGACAGAGAGAGACAGAGAGAGACAGAGGGAGAAAGAGAGGGAGAGAGAGAGAGAGGGAGAGAGAGAGAGAGAGAGAGAATCCTCACTTCCGGTTGAGTGCAGCTAGGCTGGCAGGCAGGCATACAAGCGGGAACACACTGCGCGGGCGCGACAGTCGTGGTGGTCACTGAAAGGCTCATCTCCCTCCCTCTCTCACTCTCTCTCTCCTCCCCTTTTTTCTTTCTCTCTCTCTCCCTCTCTCTCCCCTTTCCCCCTCCCCCTCCTCCCTCTCTCCCCCTCTCTGTCTCCCCCTCTCTCTCCCTCCCTCTTTCCTCTTTCCCTCTTCCTCTCCTTCCCTCCTTTCCTCCCTCTCTCCCCTCCCTCCCCCTCCTTCCTCCTCTCTCTCCCTCCCTCCCCTCTTTTCTCTCTTCCTCCCTCTCTCCCTCTCTCACCTGGAGTGCACAACACCATGCAGCTCTTCTGGCAGCTGGGCGCGCACTGTGGCTGTCCGACGCATGCCGACTCGCACTTGGACTGGCAGGAAGGCATGCAGGCAGTGGAGGAGGAGGAGGAGGGAGAAGAGGAGGGGTCTGCAACCATTAGGGCAAGTATAGGGAATAGTCTGCGCCTGTGCGATAGTTTTCGATCTACCTAGCTTGCAGGTCGAAATACGGTGCCATAACTGTCTGCCTCTCTTGTTTTGCGAACTATTGCCGAGAGCTGACTCTCCGTAATCCTCAACTTATTGCGAAAATAGAACTATACATTTTTCTTACCTCATTTTGTGTTAAAGATTGTAAGTAATTGCACTGGCATATTGTCTCCATGACATATTACTGTAGCAAACGCTGTCCCCATTTATCATGTTTGTGAAACGTAAGTAATGAAATTAATGTGCTGCCCCTCACTTATCGCGTCTGTGAAACGTATGTATGTATACGTATAGGTATTTGGGATACGATATTCCTGCGAACTCACTGGCGATCTTGACCTGGATGTTCAACGGGTTGCTGGTGCGCGTGGCAGAGGCGGCGGGAGACGGGCACGCCTTCAAAAGAGTCATGCAATATTTCATCTATTTCACTTTTCTATCTTTCATTGATGCGATACTGTAGCTTTCACACATTTCACGTTTCACTTGTCCCCTGATATATAAGAGTTTTGTAAACCTTGATCTTGTATAATATTTGTTGATGCAATTAGAATTAATATTAACGTCTGCCGATTCTCTAATTCAGAAGCGAATTTTGGAATATACGAAAGCAATCAATGATTGATGCTGTAGTGAATAGACACTGTGCAAATGTCGTAAATTATTTGCCAATGCCTGCGCACAAATTGTGCTCTTAAACATATTGAGG
The DNA here is from genome assembly GCA_963966185.1 of Rhabditoides inermis. NCBI lineage: Eukaryota > Metazoa > Nematoda > Chromadorea > Rhabditida > Rhabditidae > Rhabditoides > Rhabditoides inermis. Next base: position 50,332 of record CAWZYM010000323.1, read on the forward strand.
ACTTTATCGCTGCCCTATACCTGTGAGCATCCCTTGTTGCAGCTGTCGTTGCACTGGCTCGCCGGCAGTCGCTTCGCTTCGCACACCGCAGAACACTTGTCCACGCATTGGGAAGAACAGGAGGAGCCTAACGATTCATAAAATAAGTGTTGATTGAATATATTGCAAGTTTAAGCTGTCTGGAAAGTTGAACTCCACTCTACAAATGAGAACAAATTTCGCAAAACATTTGCCGCCAGCAGGGGTCGAACCTGCGACCTTGGGCTTATTAGACCCACGCTCTAACCGACTGAGCTATGGCGGCAAACGCACCATCCGGTTTGATCAGGAAATAGAGTGCGCAAAAGAGAGTAGAGATATACAAGGTGATAAGAGTCCCAACCCTCGTCTTGTCGAATAACAATGGTGAATCCACTCGGCGCGCGAGTAGTCGTCGCCACTGGGTTCGGCTGGAAAGAAGAGAAGAATCAGGGAGTGAGGTCTTTTCTGCATACCTTTGTTCTTTTATACGTTGCATAGAGTTGAGAGTCGAGAAATTGAACCAGGCAAAAGAGAAAATATAGATATGTGAGAGAGGTGAGAGACATCCATGCCTTGAATGCGGGCACATAGACATCATGCGAAGAGTGGAGGGAAAGAAGAATGATAATTTTCACGGTTTTTAAGAACACGTGAAATACAATAATGTAAAGAGAGAGATGGTAACAAGATACAAATGGACAGATACCATAGAAAGATGCGTACCTTGAACGCCGGCACATACACCGCCTGTGGGGAGGGGGTGGATGTGACGGGCGAGTAGGCGGAGGCCGAGGAGCACGCGGACCGACACGTGCCTGGGTGGGGTGGTGTTTCCATATACTATTTTGTAACACGTACCAGCAAAGCTTTTGCTAATGGTCTGCTGTGCTCTATGCTGATTACAGGTCACAGCCCTATTTTTCTTTCTTTCTATTCAACTTAACACCACTTGTAGCGTACGAGCGATGCCGAATAAATGGTTGATTCTATTTTGTTATTCTTTTTTTTATAATATGTACTTACCAGCACATGTCTGCTGGCAGGCGATGGGCGACTGTGTCTTGACGATGCAGGCGGTGTTGCACTGCTGCTGGCAGCCAGTGTTGCAGGAAGACTGCAATGGAACCTCCCTCTCCTCCTCTCTCTCCCTCTCTCTCTCCCTCTCTCCCTCTCTCCCCCCCTCTCTCTCTCTCTCCCTCTCTCTTTCCCTCTCTCTCTCTCTCCCTCCTCCTCTCACCTGTGCCGTCACAGGCTGTCGCATCATGCCGCAGTTGCAGGAGGGCTGAACACAACTTTTCACCCTCAATTCATTCCCATTTCCTATTTGCCTACTGGAAATGTTTGCGAGTCTTCAAAAAAAAACCCACATATCATTTATGTGACTCAAGCATTTCTCCGGAACCGATCATTGTTTTCACAATGTTAACCCTCAGTTTTACGATTGTTGTGAAACGTATCAGTTGTTGCGAAATGTATTGTTGTTGTGAAACGTATCCGTGGTTGTGAAACGTATATACCTGTTGTTGCTGGACGGGTGAGCAGGCGCAGCTCTGTCCGGCGCACGAACACCGCATCGGCTGGCCCATCTAGAAACGAGGACTTTAGGGGAAGTCAGACAGTTTCCGACGTGTCTTGAACAAACAGGCATTCCAAAGTATTCGGGGGTGTTAGACCGCAACTTGTATAGGTCGGGAGGGATCAGAACGGGAATGGAAGAAGTATAGTAGTGAGAAGGAAAGAAGGAAAGGGACAAGGAGTATATGTGATCGAGGCAGGGAGAACAGGGCTGAAGAATGGAGTACAGGGTTGATAAGAAGGAGCACAAGTGGAAAGGTGGACTGACCTGCAGCTGCATTCTCTGCTGAGCGCAGCACTGGCGGCGGAGACGCGCCGCGGCTGCTCGCGTCTGGAAAGTATAGTAGTATGGTATAGTAGTATACTTATAGTATTATACTTTATTATATATTTTACTTCTTGTACTCAATTAATTGTCTTTCTCACACCTACTCCTATTTGTTACTCTGTTTGCCCGCTGTCTCGCTCGCTCTGTTTGCCTTTTGACCAGTTGTTATTTTCTCTATCTCTCTCACTCTCCTGTCCGCAGGAAGTGAGAGAGAGAGAGAGAGAGAGAGAGAGAGAGAGCAAGCAAAAGTGCGCTAACAAAGGTATGTAACTTGATACATGCCAGCTAATGAATGGTCATCACATTCAGTAACTAGTCAGTACGGATATATTAAGCTACGCTGACGTCATCATGACAAGTAGCACTCATTTTCAGTGTTGCAACACTGTGTTGCAACATTGAAGATTGACAAAACGTGATTCGTCATTCAGTTCCGGTAAGAACTGTCGGCGCACCAGACTTGTGGCTATTTGAAACTTCGTTTGCCGATCAGCTAATGAGTGTGTTAACACTCCGTAGAGGGACCATTCGAAGGCGCGCGCTAGAAGCGGACCCGCCCAGAATGGGGGCTGAACAAGGGCGATGGAAAAACGATTGCAATCCGAGCCTCGAAAGGAGCGTGTCTCATTTCAGGTCGACAAACCGACAGAAAAAGAAGCTGATGTGTTCGTCGAAGCAGATCAGAGGAGCGCGACACGTGAAAAAGCAACAGTGGCCTCGCGGAGACAATCAAGAGAGAGAGAGAGAGAGAGAGAGAGAGAGAGAGAGAGAGAGAGAGAGAGAGAGAGAGAGAGCTGCTCACTCAATGTCAATCACAAATGAAGAGGGTAGGCATTTGCCCCCACTTTTCCAGCTTGCCTGTGGAAAATTGCAAAAAAATATAAATAGTTGGTAGTCCCAATTATATGGATCACTAAAACCAAAACTGGCATGAACGTGTGATGTTCTATTAAGCTACATATTCAAATTTCGAATAGTGAAGTTTTAGAACATCAGACATACGATAATTGCCTTAGCATACCTTCCTATCCTGTGCACTCGTCAATGCCAGAGATGCGAGAAGGAGACACAAAACGAGACGCATCCTCATCTGTAAACTGAGTTTGAATATCACATTGTTATCTGGTAAAATATGAACATGTTGTCGTTAGACCATCAGACAATACAGAGGCGAAGCAACACAGCACAATGAATGAAGCACAACGCTGAATAGAGTGAGAAATGCGCGCGCGGAGCGAGAGAGGGGCGGGGCCGGCGCGCGCGCTTATCTACCTCCAGAGGTCCGCTAGGGAGGGGATGGTCCCTCAGGGGATGCGACAAGAACTCGAGAGGGCAGTATTCAATGCGCACAGTGCGAAGAGGATCGCTGTGAAAAAAGTGGAATTCTCGAGTTGGGATCTCGATTCGGGAAGTCCTTATTGGAAATGGAATGTGTGCATTATTTCTTGAAAAGAATTTGTGCGAATAGATTATACAGTCTGTCACAGCCTAATCATAACAACAAGATCTGGCTGTCTGAGGTATGAGTCAGAAGACTGGACTCCTCCGGGGCTACTCTTTGACTCACGTGTATGCATAATGCATTGCTTATTTTGTGTGTATCACCACCCTCATTGTGTAATTGTTCATACCGCTTTTCACATTTTAACCCTTCCGGTTCCGTGTCTCTACCCGAACCGACTTTCTCTCTCTCTCTCTCTCTCTCTCTCTCTCTCCCTCTCTCTCTCCCTCTCCCCCCCTCTCTCACTCCACCAAAGAGACTTTGCCGAGGTGAGTCGCCATTGTCCCACGCCTCCTGTCATCTTTTTCGGGATCTGCCCCTCCATTCCGGAAGAAATGTGTGTGGAAAAAGTGTCAAAAGCCCGTGCGAACCGTCTGTACCCCGTCCGGCCGTTCATACACACACATTCTGCAGTCTACACCAAATAACCTGATGTGCAGCCAGACCATTAGATTGTTATCAAGACATGTCGTATGTCTGCCTTCAGTTTACAGTACGCTCGAGTTTCAATGTCCGGTCAGTCATCAGCATTGTGCGGATATCCCTGTTCCACTCCAGTTCGAGTACCTTGTTCCCGGATCATCAGGCTATCCGCCTATCACTCCAGCCTGCGAGCGTGTTTGCCGACCATCAGTTGTTCTCCCCCCCCCTCCCTGGGTGTCTTCTCGTCTTGCAACAAATGGGTCGTGCGAACTGCTGCGAGAGAGAGAGAGAGAGAGAGAGAGAGAGAGAGAGAGAGAATGTGTTTGTCCCCGCTGGTCGGTTGATCACCCGGGAGGCTTTGACAGATCGCTCACTAACGATGTGAGGATGTGTGACTCACTTGTGAAGAGAAATGTGAACATATTTTTGATCCTATTTTTGTTACAAACATAATTATAAAAATCAAAAGCTGATCACGTCTTTCAAAAACGTATAACGAAGTACAACAACTTCGTGACTCGAAACAAAATAGCATAAGATTCAGGGATTCTATCTATTATTATTATTATTATTTCTTCCTCTCTCGCATCGCGCGGTCGGGTCGAAATGATCTTCCCCCAGTACCCTTGAGCAAGGCGGGGAATAGCTCATTGAGAACGCTGTCTTCCTAGCCCGCGGAGTTACTATTGTGGATTATAATGGAAGGAAAGGAACACCCGGAGCCCCACTATCGTCTATAATGGTATCTAATTCTAATGGATTATGGAAAGGAAATCGAATGATTATCGACTGAATACCGATCTAATATCGACTTTCGACCTTCGACCCTACCATCCCCGTTGCTAAACTGTGTTTCTCCCAGCGCTTAGCCCTTGTGGCGTACCGTATGCACTTGTTGTATAGTCAGGATATAGCGATTCTGGATAAATGATTGATTGATTGATTGATTGATTGATTGATTGATTGATTCAGGGATTCATCCTAATCGTAACGTACACGTTGTTTGCGCGGAACACTCTCAGTCAAGCATGCGAGAAGTGGAGATTCCGGCGCGATATTCTCGTATTACCGACATCCTGCTTTGATGGATACTCACGCAGAATTTTTCTGAGGCAAGCACAGTGATTGTGGCCGTAATCGAATTACCAGTACACTCTCTTTACAGGAGTAACCAGCCTGCAACGTCGAGTGGCCAAGCGCCGAGTCTCGGGTTTCCTCCGGGATCTGGTCGGGAGGAGGTGGAGGAGGAGGATAGAGGGAGCAGGAGGAGGAGGAGAGACTACCGGTATGGCTGCGACAGTCGAGAGCGAGGGGGACAACAAACAAACAAACACATTCGCACTCTCCAGTAGAGCGGAAGTGATTGAGGGGATAATGAGCGAGCGAGTGAGATGAGGGTCAACAGTAGTGAGTGAATATGAAAACTTGAAATATGTACTGCTTCGTTTTTGTAAGTAAGACGTTTTCGTCTCACAGCTATATAGCGTAATGAAGCGTTCCACAAACAGTCGACAGTTCATGCGTTCGACTCTCAGAGGGGCGCTAATGAAACTGTTTGTCGAGCACTTACCGTGTGTTCACTCGGCTCCCGCCACGCTTTTTCGCACCTCCGTTCCCTTGGCTTTCAAGAGGGTGTATCCGAACGCCTCCCCCCCACTCCCCACACACCTTCAAAAAGAGTTGGCGGACCACTCAAGAACTATCTCGAGAGAACCGCCTGAAACTGACCCTAGAACGCTATAACTGGACCATTGTTCCCCCCTTACTTATGTGTTTGCATCAGTGTTTAACACAACATGTTTCAAGATGGAAAGACGACAACAAACGATAAATCATTTTCAGGTTTTTTTTTCGCGATAATAAAAACGAAGAGCAGTGGTTTCGTGTTCTTTTGGGCTTGCAGGCGATTTCCTGTGTACCAAGGGAGTTATGTGTCGTTTTTGCCTGTGTATTCGCGCTAGCTTCTTATTCATGCCCTGAGGCGCAAAGTCTCTCCCCCGAAACAACGAGCAAACACCAATCAAACACGGGGCAGAAAGGGGGCGAGAGACAGTGCGAAATGAGAGACGCAGACGGGAGCTGTCCGACAAGCGGGAGACAGGGCGGATCGAATAACGTATTCAAATGCGGGGGCGACACAATGCCGGTCAGATAAGAACTTTTCAAACCAGATAAGAGTTCTCAAAGTTCAAACAACGAAAGCATGCAACTTTGCATACATAGCTGATTACAGTGAATACGGAACAAACTAACTAAAACCACAAAGAAAACGGGAAGTAATGCTCACTATACACTCCTCATAGTATACAGTGGTCGAGAAAGTAAAGCCACGTCCGATAACAGGGATTAGATACTATAAAGAACAATTTGTTTCCCCACCTTTCCCCCGTCAATATATCTATACATAGACGGCTACTTCATTGTGATTTCAAAACCCTCCTCCTCCTCCTCCACTGCCTGCATGCCTTCCTGCCAGTCCAAGTGCGAGTCGGCATGCGTCGGACAGCCACAGTGCGCGCCCAGCTGCCAGAAGAGCTGCATCGTGTTGTGCACTCCAGGTGAGAGAGGGAGAGAGGGAAGAAGAGAGAAAAGAGGGGAGAGAAGGAGAGATAGGGAGAAGGAGGGAGAGGGAGGGGGTGAGAGGGAGGAAAAGAGGGAAAGAGAGATAGAGGGAAAGAGGGAAAAGGGAGGGGGAGAGAGGGGGAAGGAGGGGGAGGGAGGGGGAGAGAGGGAGGAAAGAAGGGAAGGAGAGAGAGAGGGAATGAGGAATGAGGGAGGGAGAGAGAGGGGGAAGGAGGGGGAGGGAGGGGGAGAGAGGGGGAAGGAGGGGGAGGGAGGGGGAAAGAGGAAGGAAAGGAGGGAAGGAGAGAAAGAGGGAAAGAGGAATGAGGGAGGGAAAGAGGGGGGGAAGGAGGGGGAGGGAGGGGGAGAGAGGGAGGAAAGAAGGGAAGGAGAGAGAGAGGGAATGAGGGAGGAGGGAGGGAGAGAGAGAGGGGGGGAGACAGAGAGGGGGAGAGAGGGAAAAGGGGGGAGGGGGGAAGGGGGAGAGAGAGGGAGAGGGAGAGAGAGAGAAAAAGGGGAGGAGAGAGAGTAAGAGAGGGAGGACTCTTTCAGTTACCACCACGACGGTCGCTCCCTTGCCGTGCGTTCCTGCGTGTATGCCCGCCTGCCAGCCGAGCTGCACTCAACCGGAAGTGAGGATTCACTGTCTCATCCCATCCTATCCCTTCTAGACCACAACGACTCGCAAGCCTCTCACCATCAAAAATCGGCACAGGCGTCCAGCCGACGGTGAGTTGTGTGAGAAATTGATTCTAATACGTTTCAAATGTTGGAGAAAAGTGAGGATGAGATCGAACATCAATCTATTCATTGGTTTAATTAATGTGTACAATGTACATTCTCAGTATCCGAGTTTACGAGTATCCAGATACTTCCCCAGCCGAAACAGTGTCTATCATAGGTTCATAAGAGGGCAGATGTCAGACAGAATAAGGCGTTCGACTTGCCACCACTGTATGAATTATCTTTCAAAAGTACTTCCAAGTAAAAGTAGTTGGTTTGTACTGTTGTCTCAGTTGAGCAAAAGGACTGACATGTTTTCAATGGAGACATGTGCCAACAGGCTCTCTCTCTCTCATACCAGTGCAAAGCGGCCATATCCCATATTATAATGAACGCGTTTACAAAGTTATGCAGTTATTATCTAAAAACACAACTTCTGTTGTAACATAACACGTCGAATAATGCTGAGAGCCTGTTTGCACATGTCTCCATTGAAAACATGTCAGTCCTTTTGCTCAACTGAGACAACAGTACAAACCAACTACTTTTACTTGGAAGTACTTTTGAAAGATAATATCTGTCCTTTTCTTAAGTTTTGTTTCACAAAATTATATTTTCATACACGTTCGCGATTCGCTGCGAGGATACCGACGCGCACCCGCTATTCGCCTCTCTCTCTCACTCACACACAGAGGGGGCGGGGCGAAAGCGATTGTCCGACGCCCGACACCAATCTCAATCCGCACTCGAATGCGGACTCTCCGTATCTCGCTTCAAATTCAATCAAACTCAATACAACTTTCTATAACTCTATCGAATAGAGATGTGAATGCAATGTAACAGTGGAAATCACTTCAAAATGAGGAAAAGTGCTTCATCCGGGAAAAGTCGTTTTTGAGCATTCTAGCGCGCGGGGACATCCAGTACAAACGAGAGGGCGCTGGCGCGCCCTCTCTAATTCATGTACCATCTCTTCTCTTCTTTTCCAGCAGCAGCATTGTCTTTGGAGAAAAAGAGAACGAGAGAGAGAGAGAGAGAGAGATAAAAAGAAAAAAAGAAAAGTAGAGAGCGGGAGAGTGAACAACCCCTGTCTTCCAGCAGCAGCAGCAGTGTCCGTCTGCCTGTCAGCCGGCGTGCCTGCAGGTCTGCATCCAGCTAGCCGTCCAGCCACCCCAGCCGACCACTACTCAGGTAGGAAGGGGTTCTAGGATACAGAAACTTGTGTACGCGCGCTCCAGGAACCTATACCCTATGTTTTGTTCAATTCCCATTTATTTCGGTTTCTTGACCAGAAGTCTTGTCCGGTGCACTGTTTTGTTCCTTCCTATCGGTTTTCATAGCAGAAGTCGTGTTCAGCGCACTGTGTTGCTCTCTGGTTATGTTTATGTTCAATCCCAAGAAACTCGCGGTTTTGTTCCTTCATATCGGTTTCCTCCCAGCAGAATTCGTGCCCCGCGCCCTGTCTTCCACTGTGCTCTCCTACCTGTGTCTCCTATCTCTCGGCAGCCCTGTACCTGCAGGTCCCATCACTCACCCCGTACCCCCTGCCAACCCATTCACTGCAACCCCCGTTTGTCCAATCACAAATCGACGGCGCGTGGACCACATCCCCTTGCCACCCGCGCTTAATCCTCCATCACTCACTCGAACTATAAAAGCGACGCCGCATGGTGGACAGTAGTGCTCGCGCTTGGTCTATGCGTTGCCACTGCGTTGCCCTTTCGCTCCTCTCGCATTTCACAACTCCTTGCTTGCTAGATGCCTTCTAAAAGGTGGACAGTAGTGCTTGCTTCAGAGAATGGCAGTCTAGTGGTTGACCTCTCTGTTCAGCCCCCTCCCACCACTACCGCCCCCTCGTGTGCCCCAGCCTGTATGCCGACCTGCCAGCCCAGCTGCGTCCAGCAACAGACACTGCAGGTATGTTAGCATGCATCAGTGGAGATACCCATGATGAAATGGTGCGAAGAACCGCGAAAGAGCCGGAGTCTTTGGAAGCCACGACATTTTTATTTTTGGTTTGGGGAAACATTACACATTACACAGAGAAAAGCAGAAAAGACATGGTATTGAAACACGATTAATCGCGATTGTTTTTGTGTTTAGGATGAAACGTATAGGTTAGCGTAATGCGACGAGGTGTGAAACTTATCGATTGTGTTCAGGTGATAATCAAGACAGTGACGGGCGCGCCCGCCGCCCCCGCAGACTTTGCCACACTCGCACCCAGCAGCGGATGCGCCACCGCATGCGGTCAGACAGAGTCCCCCTCTCTCTCCCTCTCTCTCCCTCTCTCTCTCCCTCTCTCTCTCTCCCTCTCTCCCTCTCTCTCTCTCTCCCTCTCTCTCTCTCTCCCTCTCTCTCTCTCCCTCTCTCCCTCTCTCTCTCTCTCTCTCAGTTCTCCCCTTGCAGGTTCTGGCTGTCGTCAGTCGTGCGTCCTTCGCGCCGACAAGCCGCCCGGTGGCTGCGATGCGAGCTGTGATAACACGTGCGCTGACGTATGCAGGATCACACCACAGGGTGCGTCATGTCACTGATGATTGAGATGTTCGACTTCGTCTGAGAACAGCATTACATCATGGTACAATGCTGGCCTAAATTGGCACATTGAAACGTATCGAGTGTCGAATCCTATACATTGGCTTGGCCATCCCGTCTGTTTGCATACGTCGTGCATTACCGTCTTTGTCTCTTCTTTGTATGAATTGATTAAGTTGTTGGGAAAGAGTAATTCAGTCTTCAAATATGACGTTCTGAAGGTGATATTAAGACTTTCGGCTAGTTCGCATTAATATCATAGAGATGAAACGTATGCTCACTTCCCTTTCTTTCAGCCGTCGGTTCAACAGAGCAGTGCGCAACTGATGGCCACTCTCAATCCTGCCTACATGTACAAGTAAGCATTCTCTCTCTCCCCCTCTCTCTCTCTCTCTCTCTCTCCCTCTCTCTCCCCTTTCCCCCCTCTCTCCCCCCTCCTCCCTCTCACCCTCCCTCTTTAGGAATCCCTTCCCTCCCTCCTCCTCTACCCCCTCTCCCACCTGTGTCCCTGCGTGTATGCCGGCCTGTCTGCCCACCTGTACTTCCACCCACTCCACCACCCCTGGAGCACTCGAGATAAACATCAATTATCAGCAGTTGGGGATTACAAAAACACATTGGTTTGTACATAGCAGTGGAAATGGATTATAGAAAGATCGGCAGGAAGGGATTCCAGGTGACACAACAAAGAGGACAGGATTGAGAAACGCTGAGCAATTCCCTGTTCAGACCCCATCCTGGCAGAGATTAGTAGAAACGGAAAAGAGAGGACGTTGTTAACAAGTACTTAAGTTTCAGACCCTCGCCCCCGCACAGTCCGCCGTCTCGTCTCTGTCCCCGGATGAGTGTGCCAAGTACTGTCACACCTCGTGCGACAGCCAGTGCAACGAGCAGAAGATGCCCGCCCAGCAATGCATGCCTACCTGCCAGCAACAGTGCCACACACAACTCTGTCCCTGAGCTGGTTCCACTGGTGCGCCGACTGGTTCCAGAGAGAACCTGGTTCAGTGTGATCCCATTTGTCTTCCATTTGTCGAGTCTTTCAACACACGCAACACACACCGATGTCTTTCAGCCAGTGTTTAGCAAGCTCAATTCGTTCTAACTTATCATAACCTCGCAAGCTTTACGCCCCGCCCCCTAATATCATTGTCCAACAACATTTGTGAGGTTATGTACCTGTATATAAAGGTTATATATTATAATTATGTAATTGTAGACATAAAATATAAGTTCTGCTTCGTAGAACGCTAACGAACCCCTGCATGTGGCACAGATAGAACAAGCATTGCACGACTCTGTTGTAACCGATCTATTTGTAACCGTGCACCGACTGATAATAAAGTTGATCTTTACACGTTTCACTATGTTCATCTTTCACCTTTCAGTTTCCACCGCATGTTTTCTGACAATCAATTGCAAGTTGAAATTAACTGTTTTCTGTTCCTGAATTGAGAGATAAAGAACGTAACAGCTAATTATGACAGCTCTAAACAACTAATACATGAGAAATGATAATCTTTAATACACTCACATTGCACATTGTTTGAATCAGGAAAAGTGTGCTGAATGTTTGTGTGTATCTTGTATTAGAAATGTACATACGTTTCACATTGGACAACTAATGTCATCATTTTGTTTTGTTTCAATGGTGGTCATCTTTTTGTTCTATGGTCTCTTAACTTGAAATATCATAATTGTCTTTTCAATACGATCTTCGTTTATACCCATTCAAACACAGAAACATGCGAAATTCGTAAGGCAGTGGCAAAGTTCAAGGAAAAGGAAAGGCACACCGACAACAAAAAGCCAAGAGAAGAAGAAGAGAATGACGGAAGGAAGTCGAGATTACAAAAAAACATAGTGTAGGTTGTGTTCCGTCGTGCAACACCCACTCTAGTACACTACGTCACACGTCGCTGTGCTTGTGTTTCGGCGGCTTCGATTGGAAGAGTAGTCTGGATGAGGAAAGATCTTCCGAGACAGTAGGCTCCTCCTCATCAACTCCCTCGCTCTTAGAGTTCTGTAAACAATCGATAATCAATAATAAAAAAATCAATATCTCACATTATTGTCCTCCTCAGCAATCACTCCGTCGATAGAGCTTCGGACAACGGCAGGGAACGACGGTTCCTGCTGCTAAATAAGAGAATGCGTATGATAGAATGGATTCATCCGGACAATAATTTATAATGACATTGTATTACTTTTAAAGTGGCGGAATATAATTAGAATTAGAAAAAAAAGTACTCACCAACAAAGGATCGATCGGGATAGCAGTCATGGGCGAGTCTCCGGATGGCCGACCACCGGAGAAGACCGGACGGGGCTCCTCCCCCTTCTGTCCCATTCCCAGATGTGTCGGTCGCTCCGGGGTGCTCTCATTGAGGGGTCTTGTCTGTGGGGGATGGGTGAGAGGCCACTCCTCCCCATCCAACACTGCCTCCTCCGGGCGAGTCGGCAGAGAGTTGTTGTGGGGAATGGAGAACTCCTGGAAAAGAGTTGTGTCAATAATATGACTTGAAGCTATGATCTTGGGTGAATGAATATTGTTTGCACATTTGCAGAAATGCAAGAAAATGAGATAAGAAGATAAGAAGATTGAATATATACCTTGTCCATACCGGCCAGATCACCGGTGGTCTGTGGTCTATCGGCCCGAAGGCCCATCCTCGGAAGCCGACGCTCCTTCCTACCCCTTCTCTGGGGAGACTCCTCGTCCGTCGACCACAGGTCGTTCGTCTGGAAGGAGAGGGGATAGAGAGAGAGAGAGAGAAGGAGAGGGAAAGGGGAGGGGAAGAGAGAACCCACGTCTCCATCAGCGTCGTTCACCAACGGCTGGTAGTCTGGCGCGGGTCGGCTGGAAATGATAATGCCATACGATTTGAGATGAATCTTTTCAATCAAAATCTTTCTCACCCCTTGCTCCTGATACTTCTATTTCTACTCGTCCTCGGTCCTCCATCCGCTCTCCTATCCGACTTTCGGGATACGATCGAACCGCGAGAGCGCGATCTGAAAAGAAACTCTTACTGCGGGCTTGTAAAGAAGGCAGGACGTGTGAGAGTGATGGATTTTTGCGCTAAAAAACGTTATATCGTAGCGCAGTTAAGTTAAAACGATGTTTCACATAATCAATTGTGTCACCCCGAACACTCGCCTCGGTCTGGCGCCTCCTCTCCCGTCTTCGCCAGTCTCATCCTCGCTGTACCAGATAGACTTCTTCGGACTGCAAGTAAACAAGTAAACAAACACGAGCAAGTCTACAAACCAGTAAACATTCACGGAAAGTCAGCTCGTGTACTATATAGTAAACAAGTAAACAAAACGTGAACAAATCACTCACCCCGTCATCTCGTGCAGCAGTTCGTTCCGCTGTCCCGGGGTGTGTGCCCTATCCAGGAGGGATTCCGTGGAGCCTCCCGAAGAGTTGTGGGATCTGGTGAGAGATTGCTTCACTGGTTCTGATTCCGACTGGTTCCAACTCACAAGAACGGCGCGCGCTTGCTTGTCTTGTGGACTGCCTTGGGCGTTTGAGGGGTGGATTTGGGTTGCGTCTGACCCTTTAGGTCTATCAAATCCGCCACCTCTTTGTTAGTGTTGTAGCTGATCTGTTAAAAAACAACGTACACCTGAACACTTGCTTCGATCTACCTTTGACGAGACGCTTTTGCCGTCTGCCTCGCTCTTCTTCTGGCCCCGCCCCCGCTCGCCCCGCCCCCTCTCGCCATCCTCGCCTCCACACGAGAACCAGCTGCGTGCGTGCTTCTTGCGGTCGGACCTGTTTCAAGTACAATGTACGATATATAATCAGATTCAAATGCTATCACACAGTTATACTTCTAAAACGTACATATCTAAAAATACATTTTCTCTTCGTTCGACCTTCTGTCGTATGTGCACACCGTTTCACACTGTCCTATCACAGGAACTAAATCTCATTCAAACTATAGTAACTCCATCCATATCCAGACTACCGTAACCCATCATTCACTCAGACTACCGTAACCCACCACCACATCCTGGTGCGGGCGCCGAGGTTCTCACAGGCCCCATGCTGGATGGCGAGGTATACGAGTTCGATGACAGTCAGGAGAGACGCTCCCAGGAACAACCCCAGGGCACCGCCGATATCGCCTGAGGGGGGGGGGGGTGAGAGAGGGAGGAGAGAGAGGGAAGGGAGGGAGGGAGAGAGAGAGAGAGAGACTCACACGCGAGACTCCAAATCGAATAGGTGTTCTGCTGTATCCAGTGTTCCAGGTGCATTTTGTGTAGGAATACGTTCACTTGCGCAAAGTTCTCCCTGACAGAAAGTATTTTAGAAAAGTGCAAGTTGGCATTGAACCTAATTAAGTTCGATAACATATGTGATGTCAATAAAACGTATCGCTTCCATACTTTTTGTTTTGTGGGAACAATATTCTTCAAGTGGTCTCACCTCACAAACTGTGCTCCGAACTCGAATCTATCCATGTAGTGTTTCATCTCCCTGACGTACAGATTGTTGTAAGCCGACTGTAAAAAGACACGTTTGGAAAACAAAACACATATCAAAATTAATACGAATCCGGTGGTGGTCCAACCGTTTCTGAACTAGAAAACAAGCGAACAGCTTATTGCGATATTGAACGTTTCCTAAACCACTGATATAGTTTCCGGCACCCACCGTGAGTTCTCTGTGCGCGTGTTTGAACGTCTTGAGGAGGTGTTCCGACTCGGCCCGCAGATCGCCCGAAGTACACGAGCGGAGGTCCTGCAAAGCAGTGGGGGTAAAGTGTTCTCTCACGGAACTCTAAGACAACTGGACAAACACAGAAACATACATACAGACACAAAACATTTTCGAGGTCGTGGAAAAGGTTTGACGCAAAAAATTTCTCTTCTCTCCAATCTGCTCCTTTGCAAATTCTCTCGCACAAAAAGTTCAAGACAAAATGCATACCTCAAGAAACTCTCGGAAGAGTTTCTCGTTGTCTTCGCTCGCTTCGCCGAGGTATAGGAGAGCACCGGTCTGTAAAGAAGGCTCTCTCTTTCTCTCTCTCTCTCTATCTATCTCTCTCTTTCTTTCTCTCTCTCTCTCTCTCTCTCTCTCTCTCTCTTTCCCCCTCTCTCACCCACCCTCTCCACTTCTCCTCCTCCCTTCTCCATCCTCTCCTCTATCCTCTTCCACTCCTCCTCATTTGCATATATCACACTGGACAGTGTCTCGTCCAAATCTTGCATGATCGGATCGTACCACGACTGAAAAGAGGATTTTTATAAAGTACTTACGTACTTACATTTCACTGAAGTTGTATATCGATGTTGTGTTAATTGACTCTAATCGCTCAAGCCAACGGTACTCTTTACTGCATGTTGCAAATGATAGTATACTTGAAACCTATAATCACCTTAGCGAATTCTTCGTGGAAGAATCCGCGCATCTTTCGCGATTGCATCTTATCCGCCCACGCCTTGCGCTGTAGACGGCCACCCTCGTACTGAGAAAGTTATTATTATTATTGAATGATTTATCGATTGAATGATGTTTTATCGATTGAATAAATTATACTTATCGATTGCTTTATATTTATCGATTGATTGATTTACACTTAACTATGGATTGATTTATCGATTGGAGGCTCACCTGACCAGCCAGCTCTAGAATCCTGTCCATTCTGCCGAGGTCCTTCTCGATGCCTCCGGAATAGGTGTCCTCCTGATAGAGGGAGAACGTCGACTCTACAGCGGATTGTACCTAAATTTTCGAAGCAGTGCTATGATATTGACGAATTCATTCACGCGCAGCTTATCAAAAAAAAAAAACAGTCCGCGCGTATGGCGTATACTTTGACTTCTAGTTCTCGTGTTTCTGTTCTCAATGTTCCAAAAACTAGTGTGACCTCGATTCGTAATCAGTCTATCAGTCTCACCAATTTGATGAGTTCTCCGACTTGATCTGCTTTGTCCCCGTGCGCAGACTTCACATCGGCGACTGTGAGAAGGCGAGGAATGGAGTTGGGAGAGAGTAGCTGTAAATAGGGGCTCATCCCCCCCCCTCTCTCTCTCTCTATAAATATAAATATATATAGAGATTCACTCTGCGGAGGGGGTCGATGGAGGTCTATGGCACTACACCATAGCCCAACGATTTTCCAACGACGGTATCTGGCCTATTTTCGCAATAATGCGCCCGTGGGTGGCCTACCCTGCGGGTTAACTTCGCAGCAGACTGCTACCAATTTATCACCTTGGTACGGTCAAGCGCCCGGGAGGGGATCGAACCCCCGACCCACCGAGTATAGCGGACATCGCTAACCACTACACTACGCGGTGCTCATATATATATATATATATATATATATATATATATATATATATATATATATATATATATATATATATATATATATATTTACCTTCTGCATGATAGCCGCCCTCCTCTCTTCGCTCTTCTTCTCTGCCGCAAGAATCGCTGACGTCACTTTCTCGTGGCGTGAACTGAAATGATTGGAGGCATACGTTTCACAACTTCTTGATCTAGAGTATCGTTGTGAAAGGTGTTAATTTGGAATGATACGCCACCAATACCCCAGTGATATTCCATTAGAAATTCAGAAATTCACTAAGGTGTGACGTGTCGTGTCATCAATCTTTCGTCGAACCCGCAGAGTACTCATACGTCTTTTGAATCGGCTACCTTCATCTTTTAAATCATTTTTATCATCACAAATACATCACATAATTACATTTCTTCATATGATCGCTGTCTCACTACCTTTACTTTACTCACCTGAAGTTTGCGAAGCAGTCCACCTCTTGCCGCAGCCGCTCGAATGTCGGCTGGAAGGTCGTCGCATTCCAGCCCCAGCCGAGAGATTGCAGCCTGCGAGAGATTAATCACATAACTCAATTGTGAACTTTCCTCCAGATTGAATCCGTTGGTATGTAATATGAACCAGCAGTTGCAGACGTCAATGATCACGACATTGAGAAGGGATATACCATTCAGCCAATCACTCAAAGACATACGTTTCAGTATAACTATAAAACCGAGGAGATAAGCAATACAACAATGATCACATTGGATGAAAACCTAATCGAAAAAAGGAGAGTGGAGGAAATGCATAGTTCGTTTTATTTGAGAAATTGCATTTCAACATAAACTACGGTATTCTTTTTTGCTATCGACTACATGATTTGTCGGCATTAGATGCCTTCAGGAATGAGACCACTACATCCCAATCAGACGGGTGTCTACATTCACATGAATTCACAACAAAACGTGAAAGTGACCAAGTGACACTCTCGAAAGAACACATTACATGATGTGTTTGTCTATAATAGTCTGCTCACCTCTCAGTAGCATTGAACAGCTTTCCGATGAGGCGTCGATTGCGCAACACGATGTCTTCCTAAATATGTTTCAAACAATTTAAATGAACATAAAAAATTACAGCTACTCGCTACAGTTATTCACTACTTTTTTCTTAGTTACTATCAACTGCTCCAAGACATCCTATCAACGGTATCAACACATTACGCAATTATCACTGCTCTGAAACGTATCTGATATTTTCTCTCAAAAAATATACCACTCACGTGTTTCATTATCGTTCTATTGTGAAGCTGGACATGTATAAAATACATAAATATAAAAGTTTTCAAGTTTCTAACCTGGAAGCGGCTCTGCTTCTCGTACGCGAGCTGCGCCTCGTGTTTGATGCGACGGATCTGTAAAGTAAATTTGTTTTATAAAACAAACTTTAAAGTAAAACACCTGAAACAAGAGATCTCTCTGCATTTTGTAATAGATTTTAGACATGTGATGTAACCCTGCACTACTCGAGGTTATGCTTCCCCAGAGGTCACACACTAGCCAGTGGCAGCTGTTGCATGCGGGGTCAGCGCAGCAACATTGTGTATTGATTGATATTATATCGATTGCAAAACATGACAAATGCAGAATTCGTTGACCCACTTTGGAATCATCCAGGTACTTGTTCTCGGCACACTCGTAGTGTTCCTCTCCGTCGATGTCTTTGTACACCTGAAACACTCGAATGTCATGTTAAAATATGCTATAAAATAGTTTAAATTCAGTTTTAGTCGACTATATGGAGTGAATACGCACCAAAGAAATCCCAATAACTTTCCCGAAATTCGCAAAACTATCGCAACGAGCAGGGTTCGAACCTACGCGGGCAATGCCCATTGGATTTCAAGTCCAACTCCTTAACCACTCGGACATCGTTGCACACCGCGAGCGCGCTCAATAGCCGAAGCGAGGCCGCGGGAAATGTGGGGCAAACAAACGCGGCCCGATTAGGGAAAGGGGTCTATTCGCATTATACTTCACCATTTACCATTATAAAATAAAATAAACATAAATAAACTCACATCCTCTTCCAAGAACTCTTCTCCCACGTCGTTCTCGTCGTCGTCCTCTTTTTCATCGATGAGAGCCGGCATGATAGAAGCAGGGAGAACATTCATGTCCTACACGAAAATTTGTGTATAAGGTCAAACAACAATAATGTTACCTGCCATGCGGTGTAGTCTATACTCTCGCACGGCGGCAGACACCCGTTCGCTGCACCCGTCTCTCGAACCTGACAGGACTTTTTTTCTTTCATTTTCATGATACGTTTCACACAGAACTTATGAATGTAATGAAAAGATCTTTTTGTAAACACCTATATACCATGAAATTGAGCACGAACCTTCTCCAATACACCTGCACACAGCTGAAGTACTGATCGACATTGCAGAAGGGGTAGTCTTCTGGAATCGACTCTCTCTCTCTCTCTCTCTCTCTCTCTCTCTCTCTTCCTCTCTCTCTCCCTCTCTCTCTCCCTCTCTCCTCCCCTCTCTCTCTTTCTCTTTCTCTCTCCCTCCCCTCTCTCTCTCTCTCTCTCTCTCTCTCTCTCTCTTTCTCTTCACCCACCTCTGGGATTGGGATTGTACGCTTGCGCAGGCTGCAGCCACATTTGTCCTCGATCTGAACAGTTCACATGAGAGAGAGAAATACAGAGAGAGAGAGAGAGAGAGAGAGAGAGAGAGAGAGAGAGAGAGCGAGAGAGAGAGAGAGAGAGAGAGAGAGAGAGCTTACCTGCCGCATATACCCTCTCAGCGTGCACGTACGCACGTTCTTCTCACTGTCAAAATCGTTCCGAGCCTGAAGTTTTACTTACAGTTATTTTTTTGTCATTCGTGAAGATAGAACTATTACATTTCACACTCAAAACTATGTAACGAAAGTGAAACGTATGACGTGTCAAACTTTTCACTTCTTCTCTCTACCCCTCTTTTTTTTTCTATCTCGCTCTCTTCTCACCTTTACATGCTCTTCTTCCTCCGTCACACAGTTGGCGCCAGCGATTTTGTGCCTCTAAAAAGATCATCCATCCTATGCTCACTTCACAAACATCAAAAACGATCAGAAACAAGTGGATCGCATTGCAAGGCTCACTGGTTGCCCGCCATATTACTTTCTTCAATACATGGAATGATGTGGGCACAGAAGGAGTGATGTGATACATATCTTTTCTCACATTGATTGCTTTTGTGTGACGTGGAATCATTCAAGTTAAAAAATACACAACTTCACCACTCACATGCTGCATCATATAGAATAAGGAAATCATAGAAGAAAGAAATCACTTTTCACATTACTTTCGTTCATAAAATTCACAGTGAAGAGGGGGAATGGTGTGATATAGCATCACTCACGTGCTGCATCTTGAACGGGATGTCCATGGAGTAGCCGGCCGGCACGTTCACTCCGTTCAGACTCGACTCCGGCACGTCCGTCTGGTTGTAGATGAGGATCTTCACTCCCGAGAGCGACTTGGTCCTGCAAGCGAGGGGATCTTGTTTATCTGTGTTTGCCTCTTTTCTCTCTTAGCTTTTTCTTTGTTAAAAATGTTGGTAAAACGGCAAATTGAGGTGGATAGAAGAGGAGAGCGAGAGGGGAAAGGAGAGAGAGAGAGAGAGAACGCGAGAGAACTGAGCCTCACTTG
>CAWZYM010000324.1:0-105703 GCA_963966185.1 Rhabditoides inermis
AGAGAGAGAGAGAGAGAGAGAGAGAGAGAGAGAGAGAGAGAGAGAGAAGAACTGGCAAGTATAGAGGTTGCTGAAACCTGACACTCAACTACGTTTCACCGTGTACTTATGAAAGAAATCGTGTTGATACTACAATAAACAATAAACGCAAGGTTCGAAACTTTCACGATAACATTGGAAGAGAGCACAAGAAAAGGACAGGTCGAAAGAGAGAGAGAGAGAGAGAGAGAGAGAGAGAGAGAGAGAGAGAGAGAGAGAGGGGGAGAGAGAGAGAGAGAGAGAGAGAGAGAGAGAGGGAGAGAGAGAGAGAGAGAGAAAGAGAGAGAGAGAGATGCCACTCACTTGAGTATCATCCTACTTTTCCAGTGGGCCGCGTTCCGCATGAACTTGACCGCATCAATGTCCCAATTCCTCTTCACCACCTGAAAACGTACTTTACAATACGTTTTTACAATACGTTTCACTTATTGATTAGTTTCTTTCCTCTAACATATTCTATAATTTTTATCCATTGGACAACAATCTATCAGATACGCTTCACGTTCGCCCTATGGCGTTCACATAGCCAATTGTTCATGCACCAAAAATCATTGAAAAACAAAGTTGCCATATCTATTCTGTCCTAAGTCTTTTTTTGTCAAATATACTATATGCGTACACATCCATACTTCCTCGAACACTCAATAATATTATTAGTTATATTATATTAGTAAATTACCTCCTCGAACACGTTGCTGTCGTTGCCCCTGTCGTCGCGGTAGAGCTTCACTCGCGGAGTGCGCTTCAACACCCGAGAACCAGTGATGTACGAGAGACTGGAAGAATAATGAATGTTTATGTTACACAATTCTTCGAACCAGATATTTCCAAACACCAAACCAAATACACAATTATTATTTATAGAGATACAGATCTACTCGGCGCCAGAGCGATATTAGTTCGAACTACGGTGCCATAACCGCCTGCCTCTCTTGTTTTGCGCGGTATTGCCGAAAGCTGACTCTTCGTCTTCCCCCCACCGCGCGCAACTTATCGCGAGCATAGAGCTATAGATGATTTGAATGAACCTCACCGGAACTGGTTGTTGTTGCATATAGCCACAGTGGGGAAGGCGATCTTGGAGGGGTACTCGGCCTCGATATTCGTCGCGATCGGGTTCTGGTAGTAGAGTTGCACCTGAACCAGATGGAATTACATTTCGTTTCCCATTTTTCTTTTTGTGTGATATTAAAAAAAAGAAATGTACTTGTCTGTAGATCTGGAAAAGAGCGAGAAGTAGGAAGAGAAGAATCACGGCGCACCACGTCATCCTAAAAAAAGGAGTTGAGAGAGAAAGAGAGAGAGAGAGAGAGGGGAGATAAGAGAGAGAGAGGAGATAAGAGAGAGAAAGAGACCCACTTGACGCATTTGTTGGTGCTGTTAAGATGCCGGACTCCGTCCATGTTGGCATCCTAAAAGTTTTTGTTCGAACGTCATTATCAAAAATCAATATTCATCAATCATTACCTGGAGTATATCGATCAGCTGAGCCTCCCGCACTTCGTACCCATCCTCCGTCTCGTGCACGGAAATCTGCACAAAACAAGTAAACAAACAAACAAACAAACAAACAAACAAACAAACAACAACAAATTCAATAAAACTACCTCCAGTTCTTCTCTTTTTGAAATTCTCTTTTTTTAAATTGAAAAGCATTTACGTTTCAAGATCAATACATAACTCATGAGGAATGCCATGATGCAATAAATTGTTGTAACAAATATTAGTTTTAAAAAACCATTAAAAACGCACCCTTCTGGTCCGCGAGGATCGCCTCGTACTCTCGGCAGACCGGGAAGAGTTGGAGGACCTGCGGAAAAAGACCATGATTCATTGCCACACAAATCAAGTGCAGAGAAATGGAAAGCTCAGTGAAAAATCGACCATTACCCTACCGCCGCACACTTTGGCAAAAACCGTGAGACAAATCACTCAGCTGTCTGAGCTGCATATATCACCTTGATTTTCTTGATCTTCCAAAGACCAATGAATCAATCGATATAGATGAGTACTAATCGATACCTGAATAGTGATATGAGGGCGAGCATAGTTGGGTGGTGAGAGTGTCAGTCAGTGGTCAGTCATAGGGGGGTGGAAGAAAACAACAATCTCATAAACGCGAGAGATTGAGGGATACAACAGCACACGACTGCCTCTCGGACCAACTTGTCGCGGGAGTAATCTGATTGCATGTGTTCTTCCTGCTTGTAACATGCCATTCGATTGATTGCATTCCAGTGCTTCCCTCTTCTCTCTTTCTATTTTCTCTCCGCCGCCCGGCTGGCCCGAGGCTAATTTATGAGCTATATACCACATCCAACGTTTCCCTCCCCGTCTCTCCCATCTCTCATCCATTTTCCATAGGTTCCTTCTCTATTCTTTCTCTCTCTCTTTCTCCCGACTGACTCACTCTATTAATCGAATTTTGATGCAAGGACAATGTAAAGACCACATATTTATACAAGCTACATTTTCTGTGATGGAGAACCCCCATATTTCAAGAAAACTTTAGTTTATTAGTTAGAACTCGCGAATGTTATGGTATTACCATCGTTCCGATCAAACGCTGAGTGAAACATAAATAGTGAACTTATTGGAACAGTTATAGACGAAATGTACAAAAAATACAAAAAAACACAACAATCACAACATCACATAACAAATGTCTACATGTCACATGAATAGTATGCGAACTCACGGATCATTCTTCTTGCGGAGCACTATGCGAACTTCTGAGTCGGTACGACGCTGCAAACCATCAAATTTTACTGATCGGTAACTGAATATTGTGTCTATTCTTCTTTTTTCCCGTGACGTGCGGTCGGGTCTTCTTTTTTTCTCGCCGCCGCCGAATGTTCGGTCAGCGACAAGAATCCTTTCCGAGAAACCAGTAAGGCGGCGGGAAGTATCCTTATGTGGAAGCAGCTATTGCTGCGAGGAGATACTAATTGGCACGAAAACAAAGGAAATCCCGGAGCTCTTCACGTCAAAAATGGTACTCTAATAGTCCAGGAATGATTATCGATCAAGTATCTTCTTTCCATCACTAACCTCGTCAGCCTTATCTGTCTTTCCCCGGCGTTAGCCTATGTATATAGCATCTTATTAGACACTACTGTATGCTTCATCTTGAACTTTACAAAACGTAATGAAAGTTGTAGAGATGTGATAAATACGGTATGATCAAATGTCCTCATAACCTTAACAAAACGGAACAAAAAAAAATGAACTCACCCTGCCTCCCGGCGTTCCGGCAAACGCACCGGCGATCGTATCCGCCGAGCGAGGCATCGATTATCGATTAATTGATTTATTGATTACTACTACTTATCTATATAGTGGGTCGATCTGAAAAAGTGTTACATTTACACCGAGCGTCAAGCGATTGAAGTGTGAAAAAAAAGAAGCGAGGCTGTGAAAAATAAAAACACGTCGGTCACTCACAATGCCACGCTTCTCCAATTATTTCGAAGAGGAAGAGAAACACACCCGCTTCTTTCCCTCCGTTCACCTGCTCCCTTCTCTGACCCTCTCGCATCCGCGCGCTCTCTCTGCTCTCTCTGCCCTGCGAGTGGAGGAAACCCATTGAATATTACATCGAGCGCATCAAGAAAGATCTCGCACTGACACAACACATATCAATTCAGAATGGAAAAGTATACTTATTTTTGAGGTTTGAATTGTAGTGTGGTGATATTGTGAATTTGTGTGTTCGTCAGTCAAGTTACCACGTCATCCGCAACCTTACATTCACAGGATATGAGATGTCAATGTGAGATGTGTCAATGAAGTAAAATCGAACTCCACTGTTTTTTGGTGTAAAAACAGTAAATTGTTATTAGAAACAAATGATTTACCAATATATCTGAACATGTAAACCACATGAAGTTGTCACTTTATGTGTGTGACCGATGAAAGCTAATAAAATAATCTTCGAGCAGTCTGCTATACTTGGAGAAACGAGTAAAAAGTAAAGACAACAAGGGAGAAGAAAAAAAAAGTAAAAAGAGAAAGGGAGCACATTTCAACTTTCCAATTTAGCATAATAATACGCAATATATGTACATACAGATACAAGAATTATAAAGTCCTCTCAAATTGTCTATAAACCTTCTGAAACGCCCCATGATCTTCTTGCAAAGCTGAAATCGCATAGTGAGTACAAATCAATCACACATTCGAACAAAAATTAATCATGACACAAATACTCACCTGATCGAAAGCAATTTCCTCTGCGAGTGTTTATCTGTTCATCGGCACAGCTCTCATATCAGTATTGGTGAGATCAACCAGGCCTTCTACCGTACCCTCGCCAGCCGCTGTCCGATGTTTTATGACAAAGGATTCTACCTAGAGTGCAACCGCAATCTCAACATGCTTCCTCTTCAAACGATCCACTCAAACATGGCGCGTTCCATGCAGGGACAGCTCGGAAAGAATGCCAAGAAGCTGACTGTGAAGTGCGAGGTTGGCGAGAAGGCGAAGGTGAAGGGCTCTGCTGCTGACAGACTGCCCTGTTACGTCTCCCTCAGTCACAGAGGCATCCACGTCAACTGCTCTCTCAAGAAGCTCAAGAACTGATGAAACACGTGACGGAGTGCTTGAAGGCTACAGTCGACACGGGGCTACGATTCCGGTCATCAGAATGCAGAAGACGCAGGCCGCCTGTAGAAGATAAGGAAAATTGATAAGGGATAGTCAAGCACAGCATCGCTTCTTTTTTTCACACGATTCTTAAATGACGTCACTTACATACACAAAGTTATTCACTCAAAAACGACTTTAGACTATCATGGGCTTTTCGCAATTATTCCAACTCGTACTCGCGGCTCTCATGAATTTAGGATTGTTCCCTCATTCGATCACACAGGCCGTACTAGCACTTTTTTAAGCAGAACCTTCGTAATTTGGAACTCCCTTCCTCATGACTTAGTTTCCGTCAACGACCCTTCCGTCTTCAAATCACAACTCTCTACATTAGATATTATGCCACCTAGCAAATTGCGCAACCTATAGAGACCATATTTTCTTGTTTCGTATATTATTATGTTATTATTCCTTATTTATATTCAACCCCATCCATATCTGCCGTTTTCCATGTTTTCACTTTTTGTTGCTATGTCGATTTTCTCATGTTATCGGTAATAAATCTATCTAAGCACTCACTTGACGATGGAGAGACATCATCCATTCAGAGAAGATCTGTCCAAGCGGGAGGGAGGAACCGACATACTCGATACTCTGAGAGAGTGACGCATCCTCTACGGGTGGTTCCCTTATGTACAGCTGTTGACTTCACCCCTCGCAGTCTGTTGGTCCGTTTACGATCCATCTCCATGCTACCGGCATTAGAGAGGGAGAGAGGAAGGCACCTGGGTTGTAAAAGGGGATCATGCATGATTTCTCAGAATGCGATTGCGAATATGGTTGAGTCGATGACTGAGCTGTGTAGAACATGTACAATCAGTTCGAAATATTGATAATGGTTCAGAATATTACTTCAAAAGATCAATTAGTTTAAAAATTAAAATCCTGTTTAGACTCCCGTGAGTGTAGAGTCTTTTCATTGATCCGCAAACTCAAGCGTCTTGTGTGATCTTCTTTGGCGTGTTCCGATCGATGACACGCGAATGATGACGTGGCGAAGGGATCTGCACTCTCTTGCCCACGCACCCACGCTCGTCCTTTTCTCGTATCCACTGTCATTCATGCACCCGACAGCTGAGCACACCTGGATCTCGGACCAGACTAACTGCCTAATCGCACAGTAGCCGATACGGTACTCTAATACACTCATTAATTCATACTGTTCCTTCATGAAAGGGTTTCAAGTGAACTCGATAGCAATATGATATCGAACTGTGAATGGGACAAGATTACTGTAAAAGGGCTTTCCTGCACTACCATCGTATGTGAAGATCATTAGAGATCATGCGCAAATAAGTCGGCTTTAGGATAGTAATTTGCACTTTTGCATAAAATGATCCCGAGACCACTGAAATGTTTGACTGATCCGGGTCCATGGAGAATGGATGATGGTATAAAAAGGGACTGCGCGTGTCTTCCTCACACCTCCACTCGCCATGCAGCTCTTCCTTATCGCAGTCCTTCTCTCGGCCGCAGCCGCCACTGACACCACCACAGTCGCCCCAACCACCACCACCACCGCACCAGGCGGAACCACCGCTCCCGGTGCCGTCACGGTAAACGCACCACTGTTTCTCGAACTCACGCACTCCTTCAGACGGGCGCGGCGGGTGGGGCGACAACGGGATCGACGACGAGTGAGTAGAGGGGAGGGGGGGGGGGGTTGTGCTACGAATGACTGTTGTCGTTCAGCGTGCGTGGACTCGAATGTGGCCGACTGCACGCGGGCCGCCGCCTACTGCAACAAGCCCAGCTACTTCAACTTCATGACAGCGGCAAGCATACGCATCTGATATCTTGTAGAACGCAGGACTAGAACGGTCTCAGTATCTGTGTGGAGCACGATCAAAAGTGTGCCACTTATGCCTTATCGTAGTTGCTCTTAGACACTGTGGACTGTGTAGAGCACGATAGTCCACTTTCTGTCCTCATCTAGTGTCAAACTTTTTGATTTCAGCAGTGCCCGAACACGTGTGGTCGTTGTGCCCCGCCCCCTTCGACTGGCTGTGTAGACAAGGTGCATCCGAGGACGGGAGTCAGCGACTGTCCCCGACTCGCGTACCTGTGCAACAACAACGCCTACTTCGCTCTCATGACAGAGGTTGGCTCCAGTGAGATTCCCCCATTCACCCTTCCGTTCCAGCAATGTCCTCTTACCTGCGGCCGCTGCTGAGCGGACAAGAACAATATGCACTAGTCAACTAATATATGTATCGCTTATATTAATAAATCCTGTAATCACATAGAGTTGAGTCAGAATCGAGTTAGTAATAATGACAATTGGCTATGTGCTTGCTGCCGCGCGAGAATGATGGGCAATCGCCGTGCACCTGGCTCTTTCATAGACCATACAATTCACATTGACACGTATACTCCAAGTGCGCCTGTGTTCTGTCACACCGACGAATAAGTGACAGAACGCGGGTGATAGCCGGGCACATATCCGGGAAGACAAAACTATGAGAGGAAAACTATGAATGAATGTTATTACAGTAATAATCTGCGTCACACATCAATAATCAACGTTTCAAACCAAAGGAAAGAGGATATTGGATAAAGCACGTGTCATCGTAGATAGAGGAATGGTATCACCCCGCCTGGATGGTGGGAGTGGAGCGGCGGAGGGAACCGCTTGCTACGCCGCTCCACTTTGTATTTACCCGCGTGCGATATGTTTTGCTAACAAATTATCATAGATTCCATTGAGTACAGTGGTGCAGAAGTTCTTCCGAGAGGGCGGGTCCTTGAAGGAGTTGAACTTGATTGGATGTATGACGCTGAGGGTGGTGTTATAGTAGTCCTCCCAGTGACCCCGCTTGCCATCGTACCACAGGAACAAGTGACTGGCAGTACTGGCACTGCGTCGAGCCAATATTAGGCTTCGTTATTTTTTCTGAGCACCTAGCCTGGTACAGTGCCCTGAAACATTATCAACACCTATTGATAATTACGAACATGATCACAACAAACTAACAAACACTACTGATAATCACCTGTCCGACAAAGTGATTGTCCACAAGGGACACGTGCACCTGGAGAGAGAAAGAGATCCGGCAGCTGCTTTTCTCGCCCTTCCTTGCGGCAAGGAGTAGCCTCAACGGTGTCGATGACGTCAGTCTGAAGTAGGTCGGCGATCTGTGATTTATTACATGATGTGTCACTGTCACAGCATAACAATGAACGATGACAATGAAGTGCAATAAGCTCCAACAGCTCTGAGCCGAGGTTGAAGTGAGCCTGAAAGATGTAAGTATGCAAAACAAATAGACCCTTGTATCCCAATGGTGTATAATGGTGTATAATGGTGTAATGGTTTATACATTTGTTGTAATCATTATCTCACCATTTTGCCCGAATCCTGCATCTCCTTTCCCATCGTCTCGAGAACTAGAAAAGATCAATTATGAATCAATTTAGATTTGAAAATCATTCAAACAATCATCCAGAATCGCTATATTCTGACTCCTGGCATTTGTATGAAATCAATGATGACTGAGAAGTCGTAATGAAAACGAGAGGAAAAGATGTATGCCTCAAAAACAAAACGAATAATGCGCAAATGACAGAACTTACAATGGTTCAAAGAAATATAGTATCAACTCTTACCTAGAAATCGTGACACTGGTCAATGCCGCACAGTCGCCATAATGACGCAATCACCCGCCTCTCAAGGAGATCTCTCTCTCTCTCTCTCTCTCTCTCTCTCTCTCTCTCTCTCTCTTTCTCGCTCTCTCTTCTCTCTTTGTTCCTTTCTGTGTTCATGTGCCTGTATTCATCACTCTTGCGAGACTATATGTATAGTCCTATCGCGTCATTTTCAACGGAAGTGAGAAGTTGGTGATGGATGATATTTTCTACTTGGGTAGGTATTATTCACAAATTGAGAAACACTTGTTCAGATTACACTTTGCGGTTTATAACGAGCAAAATGCCTTGTTCATCACGTGTTGTGAGTATAATGTCTCGGGTTCGATTCGTGACCACACTTTTGACGACACTTTGCTGCTCCACATTCAATCCATGACAAACCGTCGGCACATAATGATACGAAGAGCTATACTTTCGATACCAAACGGTGAGACAGAGACGCTCGTTCGAAAACGTTTTGTCAAGACATCCGCGTGCGCCTGCCTCACCTGCGAATAGTCAATGTCGTTCCCGATAATCCCGATCACTCTTACACTTATGTCAACCCAATCATAGTCAGTCTATTTGCCCGTATCACCTACCAATATTGTTATTGAAGCGTGACACCACCGAAGACAGCTGCTTCTTTTACGTGAGTCTCTGTCAACCATCCACTTACGCAAGTCTAATCAGGCTCCGTATGTGAATGACGTCATAAAGACACACGACGTCTTCTTCGAATCTATTCGCCTCGAGGACGTCGAAGACGCGACCGTACTACGAAATCTTCGCTGCAAGCGCATTCACGCAGTGATTCGAATCGAATCTTGCAGAAGTGTGTGTCTTTTACGGGCGCGATTCAAACTACAGATCGATAAAAAGACTTTTTGCGAACCAAAGAGGAAGTGTCATACATATTTTATTCAGCTTCTGACCTCTCTCGCTCGCGACTGAGTTTTGCTGACTGGCCCCTGCTGTCAATATCAGAAACTATCCGCCAGGCGGCGACCATAAGAAGTACCCTCAAGGTGCGGTCAGTCTCTTCGAAAGCCATTTGGGAGTGTTTCGAAGGCATAGCAAGGCATTCCGAAGTGTTCTGGAGTGTTCGGGAGTATTCCGAAGGCAGTTCGGGAGTGTTCTGAGGGCGATTCGAAAGGCCATTCCGAAGTGTTTCGGAGGCATTCGGGAGTGTTTCGAAGAGACTGACCGCTACTTCAGAAAGGTCCTCGCGGAAATGTCGGAACGCGGTCATCTTTTTGTCATCTCAAAACTACTTTTTTGTTATAAAAATACATTATCGAGCCTTCATGTAACGTTGTTTCAGACGATGCGCTGACTGAACTGAACGAGACGGTGAATAATCTACGATATTTGGTAGAGGTAGTTTTCTCCCTAGATATGTTTCAAATACAACTTGAAGGTGGCGAGCGTACGAGTTCTTCCCATTCATTCGGTGCGAGTCAAGGGGAACGAGTCCGTTCTTCCAGCCGAACCACCCCTTCACATATTCGACGGTAAGGATTTTCTTTACACTTTTATAATTAAAAAAAATACAGTGACCATACTCAGTCAGTGTGTATTATGAATAAACTTGCGCACAACAACAACGTTTCGGTATGAATGAACTTGCGCGCGACAAAAAAACACAACAACGTTTCAGACTGGCCTGCTTCCGTTCCTATCTCTTTCTTCGATTGGCAGAGTAATGCGGATTTCCAGTATATTTGCGTTGAGGGACAATGGCTCAAGGAAGACGAGCATATCGGAAAAGTTTCCACGAATTGAGTTTATTGTTCATTGATTTTCAGCAATTTCATGATCTATAATTAATAAATAAATCAACTTTTTGCAAACGGTCTTGCCAAAATGTTATCCTCTTTGAAATGAAATGATTGGTTAATAGTAACAAATACTATTGATTTATCCGAACATGTAATTTATCTGAAATTGTCACTTCAAAATAGTTCTGTCTTACAAATCATGAGTCGGTACTACTGATTCTTCTGAATGTCTAGTGTATTTGAAAATGTTAGGTAATGGTTTAATGCCCGGTGTATATTAATGTAGGTGACCCAGGTCTACTTTGACATGCTATTGTTTAGTGCACACTTAGTTAGTGGTGTAGTGTTTTGTAAAAGCTAAAGCGCACTCAGCATCTAAACTTTGATATTAATGTGTCAATGATGTGTAGTGTACATTCATAGTTTGAAACTGTATTTTTCGAGATGGTTGAGATTCGAAAACAAATAAGCCTCAGCGCTCTCGCGTGATGGCAAGCTGATTTACGACTCAAAAAAGTTCATTTTTCTCTCTCGTAATTTTCTGTTTGTTTAGTTGGGCAGGAAACGATGCTACACGATGAAAATGAGGTTTCGGCTGATAAAGTGCGTTCTCCAATTCATACTCAAAATTTACACTTTCAATTTCCCTTACATTTCAAACACTTTCCGTTTTCGGTCATTATAACTTTCGACTTTTCGTTGTTCTGTTCACTCAGAAGTGTCGTTGTAGTGTTCAGAAACTAAACTTGAATCGCACTCTTATACATATAATCACACACACACATTCCGAAGATGTCGATGAAATAATTTTGAAAAACGACAGTACCGACGAACTTAATTTTTTTCCATAATGAAAACTCCATAATGAATGCTTTTCCACATTCTTTGAAGTTATCAGGAAGAAATACTATGTATGTAGTTACACATAGTGTTTTCATCGAATATTGTTTCCGTCTCTATGCATGTGCTTCTCCACCAGTTCGTTGGATCCTCTCCGAATCCAATGCAATCTCCATCCTACTCCACTGTGTTCCGTTGAAAGCACAGTGGCCACATAGTTCTGCAACTATCATATTATTCAGGAAGATTGTTCGCCGGGTCACGGTAAGAAATCGTTCTACCCTCTAGTCGCGCGGAGACCCAAACGCGCGCCGCGCTGCCTCTCTCGCTCGCGACTGAGTTTCGCTAACTGACCTCGGTTGTCAATAGCTGAAACTTTTCTCTAGGCGGCGACTATAGCTCTCTATTCCCACTCGTGCAAAACATTTCCCATAGAGATGATTGGCGAGGTCTGCGCAGGAAATGTTGTAACAATTTGAAAGCAAAGGAGAATCGTATTGACTCTAGGTTAAAATTTATTTGAAAAGTACCTAAAGTTCAAAATAGGTCGCTGTTGTACCTTCAATTTTTTAACACCGCCATCTTCTCATTTGAGTGTCTTTTCCCGTCTTTTCGCCTCTGTGAACCTTCACTCTCTCACGCACATCCCATTTTTTCTCGAAAAACGTTTTTGCGCGGTAACCATTTATGACAATGTCCCTGACCATAACGCTATCCGATCCTTTCGAAACAGTTCATTCGTTCTCAGTTCGTATATCTCTACTCCCTGATATGTACAAAGTTGAATTTTGTACTACAAGTACACGCGGTTGTACTAAAAGTACATGTGGTCCGTCAGCCTTCTTACAGGTTTATCTTTCCTCTCATTCCAGTGTTAGTCCGTGATATCATGCGCACACTCACTTTCTACGATAATCAGCTTTTCTCATTACGTAACGAGGAACATGTTTAGTTTCGATTCGCGCGACTCTTACTGTTTTGTTTAGCAGGTCAAATGGGGGGGGGGAGAGATCGAACGGGGGGGGGGGATCGAACCATCGACTGTTTGTAGTAACAGACCTGAAGATATGAAAACAATGTATCACACGATATATTCTATCCAGCCGTAGTTTTATGTTTTCACATTGTAAACTATTTTGCAACACATCTTACTGTTTCTAAACTATACACTTTTGAATAGTGTTTACTAACATGGAGCTCACACATTTGTCTGGGTCGATTCTAAAAAACGGGTACAAATGTAAAATCGAAAACTCACCCGTTGGTGAATGCTAACGAATAGAACGCTATTAAACATGTGGGTAACATTGCGTCCACTCTCCGCTCCGTGAATGCAATGCCTTTCGTTGCTTGTCGTTACTTTGTACAGTGGTGGTCAATCGAACGGCCCCCTGCGACCGAACTCGGCCGAAATCGGACAAAATGGACACAAAGACCTTTCTCGAGTCTCCGTTGAACTATATAGTTCTAGTTTAGTGGAATCGAACGCCTTTCAAGTGATCTATCCACCTGCATAGTTGGTTTCAGTGAAAAATCCTTATACCCGTTTTGAAACTTCTAATTTTGACCCTTTCGATGGCGCGGTGAGACTCGCATTTGCATATCCACGCGAGAGATTCATCTTCATCGATAACGAACGATATCAGCCAATCAGCGTAATATTCTGGTGACATTGTCATCCAGAAACTATACCTACCGCACAAAGAGGCCGCTGATTACACCCGCTCGCCATTCGAATGCGAGTCTCGCCGCGAAACAGGAAGGCGTTGAAATCGAGGGTACGAAATCGGCATTTGGAAACCTTTTCACCTGGAACAAACTATACAGTTAAAAAGACCACTCAAAGAGCGTTCGAGTTCACTAAACTAAAACTTTGTAGCGCAACGGAGACTCTAGAAAGGGCTTTGTGTCCATTTTGTCCAATTTCGGCCGAATTCGGTCGCAGGGGGCCGTTTGCTGGCCACCACTGTATTTTAAGCTATGTCCTATATTTCATTTCTGACGTGTTTTGTTCCGTATTCGTATTCATTCTTCGCAACTTCTTTTGTAAAGCAAATTGAATACTGTCTTTCTCTTCATACTCTTGTTATTCTACCCTTGTTATTACAGTCTACTGATACATCTTTGTTATTCTCTTCAGAATCCAAAATAGCTTCTTACAGACAAATATGTTGTTTCATACATAGCTACAATCGTTTCACCGGAATGTTCTTTCGTCACTTTCGCGGGCTTTACACGTACCTATTCAAGTATTTAATTTCAAAAGAGATATGACAGGTAACAGGTTATATCACGCGTAGATAGGTTTAGCGTGGAAGTCTTGCTCGGTCCATGATGATCAATCATAATGATCGTGCCACCCTCTGCCAGTTTCTTCCGTAGATCGGGTGCAGCCGGTTCCTCCTTCCTCGGCCAGAGTACAGAATCTTTTTTGTCACGAAAATTGACGTGAATACTATAGGTTTGTGAACTCATAGAATCTCTGCATAACACAGTACTTGTCTTTCTTTCTTCCCGTTCTCGACTATGAATAAGACGCGGGTTTGAAACAGCTTCACAAATAAACTCTGACCTGATAGTTGATAGAAGTTGGAGAGACACATCGACGCTCATCTTCTTCTCTTTTTTTGTAGACTCGCTGTGTTCTCTACTTTTGGGCTCGTTGTTTTTCTAGCTGTTGGTGTTGTTGGTGATCCGCGTGACGAAAGTTTGGTGAAGTTCCCCTTCAGCGCTCAGGCTCAGAAAACTCAGAACGGAGGACGATGGGGTTTCGATAGCGTATCTGCTTTTGCGAAAGAGCTTCTCACTTTTTAGAAGAGATTGTTTTCATTTAGAGTTTCGTTTTTCACGATTTTTTGGTCGTCATTTTGGTTTAAAAAAGTCATTTCGGTAAAAAAAAGATCATTTCGGTAAAAAAGACCAATTCGTTCGGCCGAACTTTTCGGTAATGCCAAAAATAATAATGCCGAAAAAATACATGTTATGAAATGAGGGTTTCCCGAGTTCGACCGTGTTCACGAGTTGATAGTAGTAGAATGGGTGAGGTTACATATCATCATTACTAAATGTGTTTTTTTTTTTGATTTTTCGAAATGACGCGGCCCGAGTTCGGTGATTGTCGATTCGGCACGAGCCGAACAGGGTGTCGTTCGTTTCGCAAATCCCGAGAAGTGTTTGACTTTTCAGAATCGGTCATTTCAAAGTCGTCATTTTTCGGAATTAACCGTTTCAAAAATCGAACGATCCTCTATTTCTGTCTTAGCTCGTCCTCGGCACTCAAATAAGTGGGGGTGTTAGATAGACCGTCGTCGTCGTAGGCGCCGCCACCTCAAATTTTCCTCAAGTAGTATTTGGAGCTAATCTTGAGAATGTAAAAAGTGATGCATGGTCAATGTTCGCAAGATTCGGGTGTTCGGTAGGGCCGTCGTCCATCGACACTCCGTCGCTCCGGATAGACCGCGCATGGTGAGGGTCAACACTGACCCTACGGTTGATAGAAATTGCCTCGTCTTGGGAACATACCCACAGGGTGGATTCGCAGGCAGCGACGCGCGTGCGCAAATGGAAACGCCCCGCGACCCCGGTGCGCAGCGGTTTTCCTCTCATCTCGCCGTCACCACTGTGGGCTTGCAGATCATACGCAAATCAACCCCCGCGCGGCGCGACGCGAAATGTGTGGCCGGCTGTCTATTTATTGCCAGCGTTTCCGCGCGATCCACCCGTATTACCGTTGGCTTTCTGAAATTTGTTGAACGTGTGTTTTTTTGAACTGAGTACTACTGAGAAAGGTTCGCTCGAGACGGCAGCGGCTTCGGCGGCACACTGGCTAATGGCCGCAGTGTCTAAATCGGTGATGGTTCTCGATCTCCGGTTGTTCTGCGTTAGGGAACGTGCGGACCCATCGACTGTGCGTATGGTCTATGAACGCTCTTTTCGTGGTGTATGTTGATTCTATTTCTATACGTGATGCACAACAATCGAACCCTCCGAGAACGTCTCCCCTATACCCTATACGCCTATGTCCACTTTTTGCGTGGGTTCATACATTTCATAAATTGTTACGCATCTCATTTGCTACATAGGTGTTTTTCAATGATAGTCATTTGACTCACATGGGCCCTACAATCGTTCGTTGTTTTTAGAGTTTGTGTTTCACATCTAATTTCGGTATTTCTTCCTACAATTTGAATTCTCAGTCAGAACTTCACGAAGTGTTATAGTCATTTTCAACAAACAGTTGAATTATGAGAAAGTGAGTAGCATTGTTTCTGACTGTGTGACTTGCTAGTGATATGAACTCACATGCTACATTCTTATAAAAAACCGTTACTCGTAAAACGGTCAGCTCAAAGTGTTCACTCAGCTGCCACTTTGTTTTTGCGTGAATCTGTACAACTGCTAATGTGCCTACTGACTAAAACTATACCTTTTGGCTGTCAACGTCTCATCTCATTCATAAACAGAAAAGTTGGGTCTCCTAACTTTCGCGAAAAAAAAACATTCTAACATTCTAACTCGACCAGGAGCGCGTGAATCGAAATTTCGTTATCAAAGATAAATGGTTGCTGTATGCTCATTCGCTACACGAACACGCGCTGCAATTCCGCTGAAACGCGACAGAGAGGGCTCCCCAATAAACGGAATAAATGACGTCAAAGTGAAGATTAATCGATATGTCTTATCAAAACTGCGAATACTATTGCACGAAATCAGTATTGTTGCAACCAGGATATCAGTTCGGAACATTTCATACTAAACACAAATAGAACGCGTCATATTGATATGTTGATAACGATTACGGCTGGAGCGAATAATTAGCTGTTAGGGTCTCTAGATTTGGCGGGGTTGCGAATGTTTTCTCTCTCTGCTCTCTCGTTTTTGCCAACTCTCTAGCTGATCGAGTCATCTCTGGAGGCCCCGCCTCACGAGTTTCGAAATACTATGAAAGGAGCGAGCTGCGAAAAGAAGATTAGTTCAGAGTATTCCGGAATGCACTGTATGTACATACATTCACGGTTTCATGTTTCTCATGAGTGGAGCCTGTTCACCTGACTGCTCTGCTTCTTTTGACACAACTTCAAAGAGATGTTTTCAGTAGTCGTTCATTATAGTACACACTCCCCAACAACACAATAATATACATTCAAACCATATAATCGCATTCCTAGGTAACTCCCTAGTCCCTCTTTCCTGAATTAGATGAATGCTCACTTAAAAAACTGTATTATATGTTTCGCCATGTTTGTAGTTTGTGTTTATTTGTTTTCCAATCACACTTGCCTAGTCCGGTAAAACGCATATTTGACGTGTGAGGAGTGAAACAAAGACATCTTTTAGTTTATCACTTCATATTCCTCTT
This sequence comes from Rhabditoides inermis, assembly GCA_963966185.1. Classification (NCBI taxonomy): domain Eukaryota; kingdom Metazoa; phylum Nematoda; class Chromadorea; order Rhabditida; family Rhabditidae; genus Rhabditoides; species Rhabditoides inermis. The sequence goes on from CAWZYM010000324.1 coordinate 16,294, forward strand.
TCTACGATTTCTCTGTCTACATTGACATGTGCTTTGTATCCTCTTTCATTTTGGCTGTTTTATGAGTGTGTTTTTAAACGTTGATCATTTATTGTTTATATGCGACGCAACTTATTATTGTAATAAATTTGGTTCAGTTCAACTTTCAGAAGATTTCTATAATTTTCTTCAGGGAGATAGTTGGGGGCATTGCACATTTGACTACAGAAATGAAGATACTCATTTTCCGTGTGGGACCACGCACCAGGCAGTCGGTGAAAATGATCTCGTGCCCTTCCAATCGCGCCCAGAAATGAACATGTGCTTTCAGAATTGCAGTATTCGAGATCATTTTCATCGACTGCCCGGTGTGCGGTCCCGCACGGAAAATGAGTATCTTCATTTCTGTAGTCAAATGCACAGAGGCCCCAACTATCTTCCTGAATAAAACTATAATAAGATTCCTGTTTCAGCGATGTCTCGACCAATAGTGGAAGTGTTGATGAGAACGAATTCGTATGTCGTCGGAACAGTTTCTATCGTTCTTAACTTTGTTTTACTTGCTCTCATTCTCAAGTAAGTTGTAATCAAAAACATATTCATCTTCAAGAACACGTTCATCTTCTTGTAACAGGTTCAGCAGTAAAGAAATGCGCAACTACCAATGGCTTCTTTTCTTGTACGCTTGTATTGACATTGCTTATTCCTGCTTCCATATCATTGTTATACCGGTATTTTTGTTGTCTTTCGAGAACATATATCAAAAGTACGTTTTTCAGGCTAGTTTGTATAACGATGGAGTATTTGTCTTCTTCTCATTCCAACTATGGTCCAGTGAACTGATGGGAAGAGTGTTTTTGATTGTTTTCACTTCATTCTTCATACAAGTGAGTTCGTTAGAAGTTTTCGTGAAATCATTGTATCAATAACGTTCAATACGCGATTTCCGTACACGCATTGTGAATATGCAGGTGTAGAAACAACAAACATCTTTTTTTGGGAGGGATCACAAATAACTGTTCATTTTTATTTTTCTTTTACATTATTGTTTACATTGTGTTGTTTTAGGTGACCACACTGCTGACCATCCTGTTCTGTTGCCGTTTTCTAATTGCTTGCAGGTTTGTGATTAGTTCTCGTGTTCATAACACGCAGTCACAGACAGAATCGGACTTGGCCCTGAAAAACATAATGTTTTGGTGTTTGTAAGGGCATTCCTGTATTGAGCCTAACTATATAAATTGGGTGCAAGAGCTTCTTATGCAAAATGACTTAGAAATCATAAAAAAACAGTGTTTGTATCATTTTACAACCAATTTTTTTGGCTTTGTGGAGACGAGTTCACGAGTATTCGAAGAACGAAGCTCATCGCCGCGTTATGAGAAACAAAACATAACATTCACAGTGAGAGATGAAATTCGGCGTTTTTCCAGTTCCGACCAACTGCGCTGGTTCTCGAATTTTCTCCGCTACCTGCTCCCGCCGGCCTTCTATGTGTTCTGTATTGTCTACTACTGTGTACCCGTGTATATCGCACTCTGGGACAATCCGGGGACGAGCGAAGAGGAGAGAGTGGAGCTCAAGGTGAGGAAGATACATAGTGGTCTCATCGACGTTGTTTTTATTAGAACATTCAACTTTCATGTCGCTAGTCCATTTCAGGCACAGTTGAGTCGCGAACCGAACGATACACTCGCATTCTTTGCTGCTAGAGTGAGTACATAATACATAAAGTTTTCTCCAATTCTCCAGGAGCACAATTTGTGCGCATTCATGTTGTTTACGCTGTGGCAAACAATTTACGAGCTTTGCATCATGTTGGATGACTAGGGCATCGATCAAGAATTGCTTTCGTATATTCCAAATTGCGCTGCTTTCGCGCGACCGGTGCGGGGTTATTTGAACTGGAGAATTGGCGGGAACTTTATGTATTTTAGATGAAAGACCAGATGAAACAAGTTTTCATGATTTTATACACTGTGGTGAATTCAGTTGTCTGCGTTTTTTCAGGTGTCTATCTTGAGCGTTCGCATCTCGTTTGCAAACGCTATGATTTTGTTGAGTGAGTTCATATCTATGTCTCATCCTGATTCGGGTTTCTCTTGTGACCGTCCGGGTTCAGCATCAAAGAACCAGTTCTTTTAACATTCATGATGAATTTCTAAAAACCAGTTCTTCTACCGTATAGCACCACCAAATGTATTGATGTGTTGTTTGCAGACGCACAAGTGGCTGTGATGTCGTTGTGCGGTCTGCGAGTTCGCTCCACCCTCCGAGGAGTCGCGTTCAGTGACAAAACCAAGAGAATGCAAGCACAGCTACTCAGGAGTCTCTTCTACCAGGTTGGTATATGGCCAAGATGATTAACTGCGATAAATGCCGTATATTAAAGGCACAGCGGCGACTTATTTATGCCACAACCTGCCACAACTCCTCATTTACGCAAGCGCAAATTTTTTGGCGTAAACGGAAATAGAACCCCCGAGCTCGGAGCTTCACCGCGGCGCACATGCACTGAGCAATGAAGCAAGTGAAATGGTATCGTTCATTTGCGCGTATGTCTCCGAGCGCAATGTTGGCAGTATTGAAGGGTTGAGCGGTAGGTCGCTCGTGTTGCGGCCAGTTTTGAATTCGGAAAATCTTCTGCATCACACGCAGTTGCAGACTTGAAACTAACGTAGAATCGTCGTTCGTTTGCACAAAATGCTATCGTGTTAGGTTTATATGATTTCTAATAATACTCCGAGTCAAAAACAGGTCCCCACTGTTCCTTTAATCAAACCAGTTAAAATGTATACAACAGTCGTAATCGTAATGCATTCAGACACTCTCGCCGCTTACCTGCTGCTGTTTCCCAGTTGTCCTTTACACGCTCGCTTCCGTGTTCGATATCGGACTGGGCAAGGCCGACGGGTGAGTGAAACAGTGTGCAACAAATGCTCCACTGATCTATCTGATAGCTTTTGTACCCCGTGTTTGGACACACACGAGTCTTAAGTAGACACTGATGTCAGCTAGATGTTTTTTTTCATGGAAACAATGTGTTACAGTGCCCTGTTCTCTGCGTTCTTCGCCTGGTTCCCTCTGTTCGATGCGATTATTGTGATTTACTTCGTGGGAGGCTACAGAAGAGCGGCTAGAAGTCTGATCAGAGGACAGAAGCCTGAAACGAATATCAGTGAGTCCGATACGGCAATCCTATTTCTTTTCGATTAGTCAGTTTAAATTAAAGTACTGTTGAAATAACGTTCTGAATCCTTGACACTCTCGCGTCTTGCGATGATTTGAACCAAATCCAAAACCAGAACTCGATCAAGAAAAAAAAAATGCTTTTTGAATAATTCAGTCCGATTCCGAGTGACAAATAGAGAATTCAAACACCTTAACTAGTTGTTGTAGTTGCACCAATTTGTTGGGGCAAAAGGGCGATCATGCGCATTTTTATCGATTAAGTACTTCTCTCGCTGGAATTCGCCCCAAAACATTGAACAGGGCGAAGAGAAGAGCTCGCAGAGTGACGGTAATAAATAAACACTCAAGAACTTAAAAAAAAACGCGTCAGATTTGATTAGTAGGTGTTCAAGCAACAACAGTATACTGAACAAGTATAGAGTACTTGGACTTGTGAAGTAAAGTATAATCAGCAACAACCGCTCAGCGAGCACGACATGTACAAAACATAATTACATTCGCTACGCTACAGCTAGTATGCCAAATGCAAACATATAAGTGATTCATTCTGTGACAGAGCAACCATTATTACTTTCTTATTTATGTTTCTGTATATAATTATTGATGCAAACAACACTGAATAGCAATGAATTATGAATCTAACACCTCGAAAACTGAACAGCAATTAAAAATACTGTGATGATGATTGTGAACATATGTGATCGATCTCTTTTCAGGTGAACGACGCGTGTCTCCCTCTTTTGCTCCTCGCATCATAACAAATTCGTTCTGATGTTCTGAACGAGTTGTCCGAATAAATGCATTCAAAATCCTGTTTTCAATATAGTGAGTGTGTTTTGCACTGTGTTTTTATTCAGAACGCATAGCATGAGCGGTGTTCAACTAGCGTCTGTGACGATTCGTCTCCATTCTTTTGTTACTATTCGGCAGTTGCATAGCCTATGCGCATGTATTTGTAAGGTCGGCATTGGCAAGCAATCTTTTCGGCCCAGTTTACCATTGATTCTACACACATCGTTTGTTCCCTTTTGTGACCGACAAATTTGGAAAGCCGGAATAACAGACGAACAATGTGATTTTCTATGTAAATGCTCAATTTTTCGTGTCATTTCGTTTGCTCATTCACGCGATCGGATTTACGACGTACAGATGAACACAGCCGCCGTACCAAAGCCCCCCTCTACGCACGATCTTCTTCGCATGTTATAGTTATTCGTGTGTTAAGTTCTTTGCAGGCAATCTGAAATGATGAAATTCGAAAAAAAAAGAATTTGTATTAGGTCACCTGTATGAAGACGTGTACTCGTACGATCGCACGTCCGGTGCAGTTATGAGGCGCCCACGCAAAGAGTACGCTAAAACAACGATTAAAGTAAATAATAAAACACATTCGAACATACTTTGAGAATCGTTCTTTTGGAGGTGTAGAATCTCTCCGATGATAGAGTTGTGAATACACTCATTCGCTGCAGTGAGCAGGCGTCGGCAGATTTCTTTTGAACAAAGAAAGTCATACCAGACAGACAATAAATGACCTACCTGACCAATGTGTTAAAGCTGCTTGTGAGTAAGGAGCCTCGTCAATCCACAACGGCGGCAGCGCAGCTCGTGCAGTGAAGACGTTCGTGGCAGGGTAGTGCCACGCTTTCAGAACGTCTAGCACATCCTGTCTCAGTTGCTCCACACAGTCGTCGGGGTCTGCTGTCGTCTCCACCATCGGTAGATGGAACGACGCCTGCATGGGCACATAAATCGAATACAATCATGCCAACGCCTACATACCTTAATACGAGCTAGTTGAAAAGGAACAGGGCGAACAACTTGGCGATGAACACCAGATAGAAGTGCTCCTTGCAGCATACCGACGTCGCCGTGCAGGTGAGCGACCCTCTGACCTTCATTTTCTTCTAAATTTGAGGAAGTCATTTGTTTTTCACGTAAAACAATTAGACAAAAAAATTAACCTACGAAGATCGTAAGAATTTGGAGTGAGCGTCCTCTCCTACACACCTCATCTGTCAGAATTTTTCACGAATGAGCAGAACTCTATTGCACACAACGTAAGGCGTGCAATTCAAGAAAACATAATCATCTCAAATCCAACTATACCACATTGAAAACAACCACTTCACAAATAATTGCATTCAACAAACAAATAAAATTATATATTGCATTATGAAAATGTTTTTGAACAGTTAAAACTTTTGAGTGGAACAAAAATCAGCTGAAAACTATTCATACTCACTACCGTATATTTTATTAGTACGCTATTCAAGCGTTATTCCTGTTGACATGTGAAAAGCAACGGGTGCGTGTCACTTTTTCTCGCCGTCTGCCTCTCTCGAGAGCGCGCGCTCTCTGCGCACCCTCTCACTTTCCCGCGCGATTCGAGTAGTCGATAATCAAGCAGCCGGTAGGGGTGATAGGGCGAAAAAGTGGCCATTTTCATCGCGCAACGAAAGGCCATAGAAGGAATACGGTTGAGAATTTTGGAAAACAATTGTGAATTATGAGACCATACACCATACACACATCAGACAATCAAATGAGCCTGTGGGTCGATTTTGACCAAGTTGAAAAATCAGCTTGGACCCGGTAGCAGTAAGCTTTGTTTTTCAGTTCCCTGTTCTCCGCTTTCTACTGTTGGTTTCCTCTGTTCGATTCAATTATTGTAATTTACTTCGTTGGATGCTACAGAAGAGCAGCCAAAAGTCTGATGCAATGAAAGCCTAACACGCTAATAAGTTTCTGACGATATTTTGTAGTTCCATTTCATTCAAAGGTCAATGTTAAACCGACAAACAACGTTAGCGATAATACGTATACGTGAAAGAACGTGAAATAAACTGTGTTTGTGAAAACACGGTACAGGACAAAGCGTTATTTTCGACTCTGCCTATACAGGGTTCACAGTGTAATAAATGGATGAGACTGACTTATCATATTACAAGAAATTCAAAGAAGTAATGCATTGAAAAATCATAGTACACATTCGGTTTCGGTCCCTTCCACCAGACCGAATGTGTAAACCTACCAGCCGGGACCATCATCAGTGATGAACCGGTAGGCAAGTGTACAAAGTAGTATTACAAGAAAAAGGGGAAAATATTTCTAGAGGGTTATCGATCGTCTACGACGCTTAGGGATAGGGGTCAACAAAAATTGGGAGCAACCTAACGAGAGAGGGGAATGCGACACGACTGATTTGAGAGCGGCGACTGCGAGTCACATAGACTTTTAGTGCAGATCGGTAGATCAGACAGAGCGCAGAGAAAGAGGGGATGAGATCAATTCAGTGTGTCAATGAAATGTTTGAATTTATTTTTGGCCTTCAGTTTGTATTTCAATAATAATTGTTTATTACTAAGAATAGTTTTTGAAATTTGAAAAGTAATTTTGTGAGAAGTATAACCATTTGCGAGATAAGTTTTGAACAGTTGTTGGCATCTTTGTTTAAAAGTTGACTTCATAGTGCAACATCTGAATATTCGTATGATTTCTCCATGCAAACAATTCATAGCAATGCTTGACTTGATATTACTTTCGTAGTGTGGGTATCTGATGACATCGAACGAGTAATCATCTGTTTTATTGTAGAGTTCTGTTGTTATTGAATTATGTTCCATTTTGATGTTCAAATCTAAGAATTCCGTTTCTTTGTTCTGTGTACTAGTTTGTTCAAGAGTCAGAGAGTTGTGATATATTTCGCTATTTATTTTAGAAACAATAGTGGACTTGTTCCTGTATATGATTAGAATATCATCCATGTATCTGCATATTTTTGACTGAGTATTTCGGAAATATTCCGAGTTTCGCATTACGTAAGTGTATTCCATGAAGGATAGTGTCAAATCGGCTAGAAGAGGTGAACAATTATTACCTTGAGGGATACCGGATATTTGTTTGAAAATTAATCCTCCATAGAGAGCATAACTGTTTTTCAATATATATTCGAGCATAAATTTAATGTCACTTATATCATATGAATTTCCCGACTTTGTATCTGTAGCGCTGTAATAAACTTTCTTGTATCCAACCACAATGAACTCTTTTTTGCTGTTTTTGAAACATAGATCAATCAATCCGAAGATATTTTTGATAACGGATTCGTGCGGTAAGTTTGTGAAAAGGCTACTGAAGTCCGCAGAAAACAGATTGAATTGACTAGGCTCTTTTATCGAATTACACATTTCAAGAACTTGCAGGCTGTTATTTATGGACCAGATAGGATTAATATTTGTGCGCTGTGTTATTGATTTACAATAATTAATGAAATGGTGTTTTAAAAAGGTGAGTATTTTTTGCATTTCTAGTGAAACTGGTTTTAAACTGCTGTTAAAAGCTCCGGTTATGAAACGAAACTTTACTGGGTTTTTGTGCATTTTTGGTATAGCATAGATTTTCGGTAGAGCTTTATCATTTACATCTGTTGTTAACTTCAGTGATTTAGTTGTTATCAGATGTCTGTTAATAATCTCGTCTTCTTTTTCATTCTGGTAGATAGTGTAAGTTGGATTCGAATTGTTGGTTGTGTTTGTGATATGATCATATCCTAATTCTTTGTTCATAAATTGTAAATATAGGTTTTTGCACGTGATAGCATAATTTCCAGAAGCTTTGTCCACACATGTGATTACAAATTGGTCTTGCAACGTTTTCAATTCTAGTGGCATTCTTTTTTCGTTTATAAAATTAGGTTTGCAATCTTCATATCGTTTCAAAAGTTTTGTTTTTATTTTGTTTTCAATATCCATAACTATGTTGCCGGGTATTTTATATATAGTCGATAGCTTTTCTAGGTGTTCTGTAACTAATTGCAATAGATCTGTGGTAATTTCTTCATCGTTTACAGATTTAGGAGATCGATATTTTGTTCCGTTCAGAATAATATTTCTCAGATCATTACTTTGTATCATATTATCATTTCCAGTAACAATGTGTTTATAGTGCGAGTCTATGAACGATGGATAGTGGTTACAGTAACAGGCCGATGACAGTATTCTTTTAATTTGGCCAGTAGTCAAATTGCGTAGGAATTTATTGTAGTTCATAATTTGTGTGCTATCTGGCAAATCATAAGTGTATAAAATTCTTGTTTTATAGTGTTTCTCATCCGTTGTTTTGAAGTAAGTATTTATTGATCTGTTTATTAACTTGGCTAAATTGATTTCTTCCATGAATTTACCATAATATTGTACTTTCAGATTGTGATATTTCTGCGGTAGGATTTCGTTCATTTTCTTTGAAACTAGTGACTTAGCAATTATACAGAAAACTTTGAGTTGAAGAGATTTACTCAGAAGGTTATAGGTTTCGTCGTTCACCATGTAATCCAAGAGATTTTCTATTGCATGTTTGTTAAGCGAATTGTAGTATTGATATAGTTGTTTTCCTTCGAGGGTTTCCACTGCACTTAGAATTGTAGAATTTGTCATCGTATTTTTGTAAGCAGGGATACTCCTTCTTCTTTTTCCTCGATATTTATGTTTATTTCTAGAGTTCGATATTTTAAGGCTAGTGAATGGATTATTTTCTATTTTACATTTATGAAAGTCAATAACTGAGATATTTCCAAAAGTTTTGATTTGATCATTCAGTCCAAGCGGATATGCAGATTTAATCAAGTTTATCCAGAAGTGCTCTTTTTGCAATCTCACTTCAGTGACACAATTTTCTGACTGATTATCCAAGATAGTGATTTTGAATTCTTCGCAATCATGATCTGAGAGTTTGAAATGTTTGCTAAGAAAAGTGTTTAACTTGTTGGTTTTGAAACTATTCCTATGCGCGGACATTCTTTGTTTGAGTGTTTGTTTAGTTTCACCGACATATTGCATGTTGCATTTATTGCATGTTATTAGGTAAACTAAGTTCTTTGAGAGACAATTAGCATCATTTGATTTGAATGTAGGTATAGTCATTGAAGTGCATGAACTTGTTGTTTGTGATTTGAATTCTATTTTCGGACAAATAACACATCGTTTGTTATCACATCGTTTTCCAGTAAAAACTGTGTTTCCGGGAAGATCAGCCGTTGTTTGCTTTCTATCTGTCTGCACACGTTGAATTTCCTTAAGTAAGTAGTATGGTTTATCGTTGTTTTTGTACAGCATTTAGAGGCAGCTGCGCCTGTTTTTGGGTAAAGGGTGAGAGTGGAACTGGGGAATACAAGAGTATTTCATGAGTATTGTGCGAGGCCAGGACCTGTCATCCCACCTTACAGCAATGGCAGTGAGTACCAACTCTCGTGCATCAGCGGGGTGTCTGCCCCATCCCACTGCCAACCTGAGTTCGGGGTGGGACCGCTTTGTTGGTCAACACCAGAGTTTAACCTCTCTTTCGTTACTGTAGACTCTGGGTAGCATGAGTGATCACATGAGTGATGTGTTTGTAGTCTGATGGGTCACAAGAGGTTGGGTGGTGTGTTGGCGGCGGAGAGAGGCGAGTGATCGACCGCGAGTGTTCTTTGATCCCGCTGCCCACACCGATTGTTCGCTTGAGTGTTCATCGTGATGTGCTTTGCGCTCCAACCTGCCAACCGGCAAGCACATCTAGTGTTCATTGATTGGTGCAAGAGGAGATCCGAGGATCAGTGTTCACAGACTTGGGTCATAGTGCGACTTATATCAGTCACTTAGTGGTCGCGCGTACAAACAGACTAATTTGTGCAGGAAAAGGCGTTGTAGACATGAAATGGTTCGGAAACATATTGGTTAGTGTGTTTGTGCGTATTACAATCTTTATAGATAAGATAGTAGAAAAAAGGGTTATATGTGGGGTAGTTGCGTCAAAAGACGAATAGAGTCCCATAAGGGACTGGGTGCGTCAAAAAGACGTAAAATTCGTCCCATAAGGGACGCGGGTTGGTCTTGCGACCAAAGTGTACGAGTAAGATAAGACAGGTCATACTGGGGAGAGGGTAATTTCTCCCCCCGAATCACCCAGCATCACTGCCATATCGAATTACAAGAAATTCAAAGAAGTAATGCATTGAAAAATCATAGTACACATTCGGTTTCGGTCCCTTCCACCAGACCGAATGTGTAAACCTACCAGCCGGGACCATCATCAGTGATGAACCGGTAGGCAAGTGTACAAAGTAGTATTACAAGAAAAAGGGGAAAATATTTCTAGAGGGTTATCGATCGTCTACGACGCTTAGGGATAGGGGTCAACAAAAATTGGGAGCAACCTAACGAGAGAGGGGAATGCGACACGACTGATTTGAGAGCGGCGACTGCGAGTCACATAGACTTTTAGTGCAGATCGGTAGATCAGACAGAGCGCAGAGAAAGAGGGGATGACGGATGAGATCAATTCAGTGTGTCAATGAAATGTTTGAATTTATTTTTGGCCTTCAGTTTGTATTTCAATAATAATTGTTTATTACTAAGAATAGTTTTTGAAATTTGAAAAGTAATTTTGTGAGAAGTATAACCATTTGCGAGATAAGTTTTGAACAGTTGTTGGCATCTTTGTTTAAAAGTTGACTTCATAGTGCAACATCTGAATATTCGTATGATTTCTCCATGCAAACAATTCATAGCAATGCTTGACTTGATATTACTTTCGTAGTGTGGGTATCTGATGACATCGAACGAGTAATCATCTGTTTTATTGTAGAGTTCTGTTGTTATTGAATTATGTTCCATTTTGATGTTCAAATCTAAGAATTCCGTTTCTTTGTTCTGTGTACTAGTTTGTTCAAGAGTCAGAGAGTTGTGATATATTTCGCTATTTATTTTAGAAACAATAGTGGACTTGTTCCTGTATATGATTAGAATATCATCCATGTATCTGCATATTTTTGACTGAGTATTTCGGAAATATTCCGAGTTTCGCATTACGTCCAAACTCATTTCAGGTGAGCGACGCGTCTCCCCTCGGTCGCTTCTCACCGCCAATGCTTAACCATGTTCTCAATGAGTTTTCCGAATAAATACATATAATAGAGCGAGTGTGCTTGTACAGTTTTGAGTTTTTTTTCGAAGGTTAATGTTTTTGCCGCGAAATGGCTAAAAAATGTATTAGCAGCCAGTACAGCTTGATGGATGCCACAGTATTATCATTGTAGCAGAGCTCACCAAGATCAAGATGAACAAAGCGCTTTTATCCAGTACTATCATCTAACATTAGAGACAATAATTCGCGGTTAGAAAACTGTTCAAGTCTTTAAAATAGCTTGAAAATGGCAGTGATGAAGGAGAGTGAGACTTTGAAGAGGTCGACTGTCTTTGTGGGCTTGAGCTTGCGCGATCGCTGGGCAGCGGGCGGCAGGGTGATCTTTTTAGAGACGCCAGTGTCCAGTGTTTTCGCAGACACGGCGGCAGCGAATGTGGTGGGAATATTGGTAGTGGATGGGGTGGTAGATTGGGTAGTCGTCGTTGGTTGGGTAGTCGTTGGGTCGGCAGGATCCCTGTCGTACTTGTCCTTCGGGCACACCTCACCATAAGCAGGACAGAGCAACGCGCCACTGTAGCTCGTGCCGTCTTTCGTCTGAAGCAAATTGTTCACAACTCCTAGGCAGCACTGTGTACCGTTTCGATGGCGATCTTTTTTGCCTCGTCAGTCTTGAGGCATTTGTGCGCCGTGCCAGCGACTGTGATGTACAGGTAGTTCGAGTAACACGTCACCTCAACATGATACCAGTCAAACGGACAGAATGTGATCAAACCTTGTAGCATCCACCATGATGTTGATCCGATTTGACAGCAACAACCTTTCCGTTTTTCTTCCACCTCGACTCGAAGTCGATACAGCGCGAAGTGGTACCGTACTCCTGAAACATGTATGTGCCAACATCTGTTCAGTCGTTTTTAATCACTTGTAGGTACTCGACAGTCTTGCTTTCGTCCGCAGTGAAACAGTATTTGTCGACATCGTCCTTAACAAACACATCGTAATGGACTTTTCTGTCAACTCACCTTCACAAACGGACAGTCATTTGCAAAAAGTGATCTATGAAGAGGACCGTAGTTGGCAACATCAGTATCGTTGACACCATCGATATGTTCGAAATATTGATATTTTGGTTTAGGTTTGTCGTGCATAGTTCTATCCACCAAATCACAACCACCGATGCTCTCGCGATTGGCCGAGCACCTGATTAAACAGTCACTAGGTGAAAAAATGTATATTAATAGGTACCTCTTATGTTGTTTGACAAACAAGGTTGAATTCAATGACTTCAATCGCATATCCTCTTGATCGCAGAACGGAGAGGGTTGCTTGCCAGCCGCCCTTCGGTCCTTGATCCACTCGCCACAGCTCTTTTCCGCAAATTTGCAGCCAAGATTGCGGCCCCAGTGAAGAAGATCGGCACGTCTGAAAATCATAGTGCTTCTTTTGATATGCAAGTCAATCACGCACTTGTAATCAACACGATACCAGCCACTATCTTCCATCAACGCCAAAGTGACTCTGGATACAGGAACCGAGATTTGAGAAAGCCTGCGACAACAAGTACAACATCGAAACAGATACGATCTACACACGAGGCTGTCATGAGCTCGTTTCGGAAGAGACGAGTTTCCCAGTGGCTTCCGGCAGATCCTTCGTTACCTTCGTTTTCCAGCTCCATGCCTGATTAATTTCATTCAATAGTTTGCGAAAACCGGATCGTCTACCAGATAAACAAAAGAAAAGAGATTGAGAGGAAGAGTGAGAGAGAGGTGTAGTTTGACCTTGTAGTGTGTCACATCCAAAGTGGCGGCGGGTCTCTCGTACGACGCGCGGCGTAATAATCTTGGAGGAGACGTGCAGGAATTTGCGCTTGACAGTCCACCAGTCGTATGTCACCGTCGTCTTCAACACTTGATGCAGCGAGCTGCTCGCCAGACCGCCTTGTTCGTCCCTCAAACCCGAGTGACGGTCAACAACCAGTACCAACTATCGTATCTCGTGCAATGAGCAAAGATGCAGGTATATGAGCACAAGTATGATTACCTCTTGATGTAGGGCGTGCCGTCGTCTTTCCGATAGTAGGGAAAGAGAGATTTGCTGAATGCGAGCGCATGTGCCAATTCGTGGGTCATTATGTCCTTCCACTTCTTAACACAACATACGTCAGCACATGTTTACTTCTACTTTTTAAGCGAATCGATAATCTCTTTTTCTCCATTTTAATATCACAGTCATGAGATAAAAATCCCGATCCGTTAGCATAAACTCATGTACTCGTCCTAGCAATTGTGTTTGCGAAGAAGTTGAACTAATCATCTAGTAACCACATATCGATGTTTGCCGTGAATCGAGAGGAAAGAAGGGCGCCATGCTGATGCACACATTTTACAGTCCACTTTGCTATTGCTCACCTTAGCGGAATTGTCTGGAAGCGGCGCGCATACTCTGGCCCATCCCGCAATCGGACGATCGAACGTCGCCTCCAGCTGACAGTGCGCCGCACTAGCGAGCACCCTCTGCAACACATTCGATATATTTTCATCATTGTCACTCGATAGATTTTCATCATTGTCATCAAGGAATATACATCAAAAGTAATCGATTTGAAATGTCTTGAATGTAGCGGAACGGACAGTGGCCAGTGGCATTGTATTGACGGGGATCATACCTCCGGGCACTGTGCGGTGACCACGTACAGCACGAAGTCGGCGTTGGGAATGCCGGCCGTCTTCTCCAGCTCCTCCTTCACATTCTTGTTGTTCCATGGAAGAGCCTGCAACACGTGGACACATGGACAGGCCACACACAAGGCGCGCTCACATTGACTTTACACGAGGCGAGGTCGCGCGCGCCGCCGTTTCTGCGATCACAGTGCTCACACGGCTGAAAACAGAAAAATTATCAATTGATATGAGATACATAGCCGCATCATACTTGTAAGTAATCACTGGTACATCAGCACCCCCTGCTAGATGTGAGGGGTCAGGAGTTAGGGCGGGGCCAAAAGAGGAGACCGCGACGCGAGCCGCACGCGTTCTTCAAAAACGGCGTGGGTGGCATGAATGTTCGCGCCAATTTGCATATTCGCACTTCAGACTATGTATGAGCGGTAGTACATTTCACAGAAAATGGAAGTACTTGGAACACTTTTTATTTTTGGAATGCGCATTTCACAAGGAATCCGTTGGTGATACAGTCATGTGGAAATAAGAAAGCGAAAAAGATTCACCCAGTATTTGCGTAAACGTTTACTGTTTTTGTTGTTTATTTATGGACTTGTACGTGATAATGGAGTCTTTCTTTAGAGACAACTTCAAGAATATGTCTAGTTTAATTAGTCGTATCATTCCCCCGAGGTGTGGCTGTGCAGTGATATCGCCAGAATACCGTAGGTTATGTACGGACTGGTATGGTCAGAATACCCTAGGCTATGCGCTGTAATTGCATGCAACTGAAGAGTGAAGTGTGCGAGAATGCGAGGCGGGTCGAAAATCACTCAAATTCGAAATTTGGCGCGCACGCGAAAACTTCAAACATTAGGGTGTTGTGGTGGAACTAACTAACTATTCCTTTGGATTGTATCTGACCCTGAGATGTTCTTGGGGAATGTCGACGTAGGAGCACTTGTTCCCGCTGTAACAGTCGCCTAGGCACATCATCCGACCCGACACCAGCCAGCCGTAGTCGCACTTCCTGAATCGATGTGTTAGAGATCGAGTCACGACCCGGCGCGCGTTCACTGATTTGCGTGACGGTAGCCGCACGCGACGCACACGTCGGTTTCGGAGAATAAGCGAACATGATCTCATGGTTCAGTGGCTAGCGAGCGCGGCCAGTCTGTTTATCGCAGGTCCGATTCCTTTCGCTGCCACACGTTTCGTTTTCGACAGTGGATTTCACGTTTGTTATTTTGTGGGTTGCACGTTTGTTATTTCGCGTGAAATCAATAAACCGCGCTATTTGCGTGCTTTGCGCTCTTTTTGAGAAATCAAAGTTCATTTGTCCGATGAAGGTCATGTGTCCTTAGTCAGCGCTCGTATTCTCAGCAGCACTCAAGAAATTCTCAAATGTCTACCTGGCGAGACGAAGGGGCTCCGTCAGTCGGCGCACCTTCAACACGCTCGACCAATACGCGACTGCCGCCTCGGTCGCGTTCTTGACGAGGTCACTAAACGGGAAGTGAGTATCAATCGATAATCAATCGATAACGCACGCATCCGCGACGCTGAGAGCATCGATGGATGGGTCGTAGTGGACGTGGATTCGAATGGGCTGCCACTCTTCGGAAAGTGGCGGGGCGCCGGCAGCAGTGACGTAAGAGACATCAACGTGTCTGGTGATCGAAGACGCCGGCGGCGACTGGAATCGAAAGTGGTTTGTCAGGATGCGAATGAAGTTTCGAGAAGACCTGCTCACCACGTATCCACAGTTGGAGTCGACTCCGAAATCGAAAGCGGCGACACAGGCGAGGAGACAGGCGGCGAGTAGCCACGCGCGCCGCATCCTACACAAGACATGGGGAACCATCAAAACAAGGCAACCACACGAAAGGAAAGCGAGACAAGAAATGACATGTGGTCAGTCGACAGCAGCGGATAGCGGCAACGACTCACTGCATAAAGAGACTCGTTAACGAGCGGGCTCAACTTTGACGTGAAAAGCGTGAGAAATTTGAATTACTACCAGCGCGGCAGCGCTGGTTGGTTTGTGTTAACCCTAGTCGCGCGCTAGAATCGGCAAAACGCGACTGAACGAAAGGTCCCTTAGAATCTTTGCGAGAACAATGTGATGCTGATAGATGTTATCAGGATGTTAGAAAATGGTTAAGTTTCGATTTTGGTAACGCTAGCTGTTGTAGGAAGCGAGATACGCGCGCGCGCCCCCTGAGGGGCAGGCAATCCCCCGTGTACGGAACGTTTTCTAGGGGGGGGGGGGGGTGGCGCGCACCGGCTGCCCCCAGCAGACAGGAGGTGCACAATCCGCATTGCCTGTGGATTGCACTAATATCGTTTAGATCGCGTGCTCTGCCGTGCGCACGGTAGTGTTGTGGTTAGTGATTGCGCCCGTTGAGACACATGGCTCGAGTTCGGCTCCGGCTGGTGGCAACCCTTTTGTAATATATGATTTTACATAGAAATGACATTGGAATTGTAAATTTTCCCATCAGCATTACCTAAACTCTTTTTTTGCAAATTTAATACAATTTTGGACTCAACAAGGTGGGTGAACTGTTGGATTTCTTTTAAAAAATGTTTTGTGGTTCATGTTAATGTAGATGGAATTATATGAAATATAATAAAAGTACATTCATTATCTTTTAAAAGGACTTCCGTAAGAGAAGAGTTTGTGTTACTCAACGTAATGCAACAAAAGCTCATGCATTTTATCAATCGAAATAGTACACAAACCTGCTCCAATAGTTCAACAAGTTATATATAATCGATCGGATACAGAAATCAATTTCCCGACATACAACATTTGCTCGCATTAGTTTTAATTGCAGAAAGAGCAGGTTTGTTTACTATTTCGATTGATAAAATGCATGAGCTTTTGTTGCATTACGTTGAGTAACACAAACTCTTCTCTTACGGAAGTCCTTTTAAAAGATAATTTGAGTTTTAGTTTTCACAAAATATCAAACAATTGAGACATTTTCAATTATGAAAATCATATATTTTCTGAAAGTTCGTTTTCTACTGAATTTATTAAAGCAGTAATAACGCTCAAATAACTTTTAGAAAAACCGAACATATGACGCGCGCGATGAAACAACCATTTTCCCAAATGAAGAAACATTTTCTGATAGCGGGAGGTAGCCTTCAATAAATTGTATACAAACTTGCGTGTGAGCTTCTGGGCGAGCGCTTGCACTCGAAGCTGAACTGATAGGCGCGAATCTCTGCTCGGCCGCTCGGCGTGGTGCTGGTGTGTGTCGTCCCTCCTTATCCTGTCCCTTGTGCCCTTGTCTGCCTTCTTTCTTCAGTACACTCACTGTGCATATACAGTAAACCTACAGTATATCTACAGTATACCTACAGAAGGCATCAGGCTTCAGAGACATCAGACTATAAATGTTTAATCGCGCCTAATTCGCCAAGTCATATTCACGCTACTCACCCACATCATACATCGAGTGTTTGTACAAGATACCAAATATCAAATATAAGCAAAATCATTATCACCATCCGATTCATCGCAAGACGCAAGTTTCCGGTTCGAATAATATATAATGTTAGGTAGTTTATTCACCTTTCAATTCGTCTGAGTTTTTTCTGAACTTTATTTTTTTCCATTTTCAAACAGTCTCATTCACAATGAGTTTATACGGTGGCGTCTGTTGCTTTATAATAATAATAATAATTGTTTATCCATAAAACAATCAAGCACTGAATGAGGATAGTGGGGATGATTTGGTCGGTCGATGTGTCGAGCAATCCAAGTCCACACACCGCAAGGCGAGACTGCAGCGCGCCCCTCAGAGGCACACACAAGTGCTTGTGTGAGACACGCGCTCCCGGTAGGAAGCGCGTGTCTCTTTCTCCGTTGACACGCGCGCGCCGGTTGTGAATACCCGCCGCGCGCTAACACCGATAGTAGGAAGGGAGTGCACATGGTAGAGGCTGCTGGGCTAGCAAGGAGCTGCTTTTGCCGGAGTTGCACCGCATGAGGAAGGAGTTGCACGTTGACCAGTTCAGTAAAAGATTAGCATTTTTGCACAATGTTGGACACAGAAGGGTGTTTTCGACCGTATTTGATCGAATACAGTGAAACTGTAAGTACCAGCCGGAAATCTGAATTCATTAGTGATCTGATGTTTAGCTCATATCGGGGATTAATGCACTCTTGTGGTACTGTTAAAGATCATACACCTGATTATACTGTAATATATGCGAAACACACATCACACTACTCATGTAGGCTGATTAATGTACTGTTTCCGCGCCTACACCTTAATGTCTACTGGCATAGTACCTATATCTCAATATGCATTTCTAGAAGGCTGTAGTATTAGAACTTTCTTGTATATGATATTGTGAACATACAATACATCATAGAGAGAAGATATATGTACATACTTATGCAATGTTCCAAGACTACTAAAGTAGTTCAAGTGCAACTCCTTCCCATAGTAGTGTAGCTCCTTCCGGAGCAGCTTCTACCATGTTCACTTGCTTCCTCCTATCGCTAACGCCGCGCGATGTCACTGACCCCGCCCCCTAGTTGGGACCTCTTGTAGTGAATCCACCAACGGATATCAACACATGTACGCATTTACGGGACCACCGGAAACCGCTACTTGTTTCTAACTAAACATTCAGATTCTGATTCTGAATGCTGAATGATAAACGGTTGTTCTCCGTACATACTTCACCCTCAAAAAATCTTAAGAGAGACGAGGTGACTTCATAGTCTCTCCACATACATACGTGCCACAATCGGTGTCAGTCCAGAGAACATCTTTCGGTTTTATAGTTCACCAAATTACGTCAAAACCAAATTACCAAATTATGGATATGCTACTCGGCACTGCACACATTCTTGCCTTGTTTTCGTTCGAAATGATCGCACGGCTGAACACCAAGTGTCGTGGATTTTACTGAACGAATACTGTACTTTCGGTCGCTGTTCGCATGATGGATGTGAAAAAGAAGCGTCGTTGTGATTTCGTCTGCTCCGTCTTCGCGTGTCTGGAGCCGGCACTTTCGTCTCCCAATCACCCGCCCTCGTCTTCCACACACCCGCCACACACCTGCGCGGAGACGCCATACGCTCCGAATTCTAGCTCTTCCTCCTCCTTTTCGTATTGTCTCATTGTTCGGTGATAGCGATGCTTGAGAAAATTTGGTCCCGTTTCACGGTTTTGCCCGTGTAGGGTATGATATTAGCGGAATGCAAAAGTCCCTTATTTCCTAGTTGCGACTAGTGTGTGTTATGATTGAAGTCATGCTCCCTTGTCTTGTTGTCGTGGACAGAATCCCTGACAACGACATTCGCCATCCGGTGTACATCGACGGCCACCGACTCTCCCACCTGAGGTTTGCCGACGACATCGTATCATTCGCTGAGTCGACGTCGGAGACTGAACAGATGCTGAACGAACTGAACGACGCCAGCAAGGAGGCCAAGCAGCGCATCAACCGCCGACCCAGTTCATCCGCACTGACATTGAGTTCACCCCGGACGCAGTGATAAGGATGGACGGCGAGCTGGTGGAGTTTGTGGAGAGCTCGGCAGGCTCATCAACGGCACCAACACGCTCGAGGAGAAAATAAGCAGGAAGACACGCGCTGGCTGGGCTGAATTCTGTAGCATGAAGAAGACGCTCGCTACTCTGACATCGATGGGCCGGGCACATCTTCAGGAGGGATGATGGGCGATGGACACGTGCCGTCACTGAGTGGTACCCACGACACGTTAAACGGACACTCGGGAGACCACCTACCCGCTGGTTAGATTCTATCCGTACCTCTTCGAAACAGTTGAATATGAGCAACGGCACCGCATGGGCAACGTTCGCGCGAGACCGAACTACCTGGAGGAAGATGGGAACCGCGCTACCTTTAACGAATCGAGTCGCTCAAGTAATCGAGTGAGTGAAGGTATACTCAGAGTACCATCATCTCCAAGACGGCAAATCGGAAGAACACTGGAAGCGACGCCAGCGAGGCTCTGCAGTAGATGGTCGATCAATCACGCCCACACCCTTCTGTTTCGTAGGAACATATAAACACATATACTTCGCACACCACCATCACTTACACTTTAACCTTTCTTTTTATCATTATTCTTGCGTTTTGAAATGTGTTTTTTTTTCTTTTCCATTTCGAGATCACTCATATTTCCCCTTCAGAAATGCAAAACGGAAGTTTCACCTCTGTTCGAAGACGGAGGAGCCACTACTTATCGATCCGAAATAATCAATAACACCGAATTGAAAGACTTTCGAATTACTGGATTCGAATATGAACGCGATTCCACCACGGTTATAGTTATGTCATATCTGAACCCTTTATAAACGCAGCACATGTTATCAACAATAAGGCTTCACAAAGTTGTGAAGTATAATTCGAGGTTAGGGGAAAATTCAGATAAGCATAAGAATGGCGGGGATGAATGAGAGTGCAAGTTGGAAGAAGGCGCCACTGTTTGTGGGCTTGGGCATTCGCTGGGCCGCGGTCGGCAGGGTGACCGTCTTGTTGCCCGCGCTGCCCTGGGTCTTCGCAGCGATGGTGGTGGTATTTGGGGCTAGCGTGGTAGACAGAGTAGTCGTCGTGGGTTGGGTAGTCGTCGTGTCGGCAGGATCCCTGTCGTACTTGTCCTTCGGGCACACCTCGCCATAGGCAGGACAGAGCAACGCGCCACTGTAGCTCGTGCCGTCTTTCGTCTGAAGCAAAGTGTTCACAACTCCCAGGCAGCACTGTGTACCGTTTCGATGGCGAGCTTTTTTGCCTCGTCAGTCTTGAGGCATTTGTGCGCCGTGCCAGCGACTGTGATGTACAGGTGGTTCGAGTAGCACGTGACCTCAACATGATACCAGTCAAACGGACAGAATGCGATCAAACCTTGTAGCATCCTCC
This sequence comes from Rhabditoides inermis, assembly GCA_963966185.1. Taxonomy (NCBI): domain Eukaryota; kingdom Metazoa; phylum Nematoda; class Chromadorea; order Rhabditida; family Rhabditidae; genus Rhabditoides; species Rhabditoides inermis. Next base: position 36,945 of record CAWZYM010000324.1, read on the forward strand.
ATGGTGTTGGGTCGGTTTGACAGCAGCAGCCGTTCCGTTTTTCTTCCAAGTCGACTCAAAGTCGATACAGCGCGAAGTGGTACCGTACTCCTGAAACATAAATGTGCCAACATCTGTCTTTTCGTCGTCAATCACTTGTAGGTACTCGACAGTCTTGCTTTCGTCAGCAGTGAAACAGTATTTGTATTTGTCGCTATCGTCCTTAACAAACAAATCGTAATGGACTTTCACATATATTGTTAACTCACCACCACAAACGGACATCCATCTGCAAAAAGTGATCTGTAATAAGCACCATAGTTGGCAACATCAGTATCTTTGACACCAGCAATGTGTTCAAAGTACTGATGGGTTGGTGCAGGTTTTTTGAACATAATTAGATCCACCAAATCACAACCACCGATGCTCTCGCGATTGGCCGAGCACCTTATTGAACAGTTATTGTGTAAGAAGTGGTAAAATGAAAAAAAAACAGATACCTTTTATGTAGTTTGACGAAAAATTTTGGGTTCAATGACTTCAATCGCATATCCTCTTGATCGCAGAATGGAGAGGGTTGCTTGCCAGCCGCCCTTCGGTCCTTGATCCACTCGCCACAGCTCTTCTCCGCAAATTTGCAGCCAAGATTGCGACCCCAGTGCAGAAGATCGGCACGTCTGAAAATCATAGTGCTTCTTTTGATATGCAAGTCAACCACGCACTTGTAATCAACACGGTACCAGCCACTGTCTTCCATCAACGCTAGCATAACTCTGGATACAGGAACCGAGATTTGTGAAATCCTGCAACAACCAGTACACTATCGAGAAATATACATACGATTCACTCACGTGGCTGTCATAAGCTCGTTTCGAAAGAGACGAGTCTCCCAGTGGCTGCCGGCCGATCCAGCGCCACCGCCGTTTTCCAGCTCCATGCCTGAATGAATATTCATCCGCAAACCGTTTGCGAATACCAGGTCGTCCACCAGATAGAAGAGAGAGGGGTAGGAGTGAGAAAAAGAGGTGTGACCTTTGAGTGTGTCACATCCAAAGTGGCGGCGGGTCTCGCGTGCGACGCGTGGCGTGGCTATTATGAAGGAGGTGCGCGAGACGTTGCCCTTGGCCGTCCACCAGTCGTCCCTCTTCTGCCTCTTCACTACCGGATACATCGAGCCGCTCGCCAGACGGCCTTGTTCGTCTCTCAAACCCAACAACACAGTTTCGGTTCGGCATTGCAGTCGCGTAAAATGTTAATGGAAACACATGAAATGTTAATGGAAACATCAAATAAGATCTACTAAAAAACTAGAGGTTTTTTTTGGTTTTAAACTATTTTTTGCCCCGAAACTAGAGGTTTCCTGAAAACTAGAGTTTTTTTTCTTGATTTTAAACTATTTTTTGCCCCAAAAAATAGTTGATTTTGATAGCCTTGTGGGTAAAAAGTGAGGTTACATCACAGATAAGTGTCTAAAACGTCTTGAATGACGGGAATTTTAAAGTAAAATTTTGAGTTGAAAATCAGTTTCTAGCATAAACTTAGGTCGTATAAGCCGATAAACACATCCCTATGTGATACGCATCTCGAGTTCAATAGTTATAGCCAGAAATCGAAAAGCGCGCTAATTCAAAGTTCAAAATTTTTCCGATTGCGGATCAAGAAAATTGTCACTTTAAATAGCGGTCAGTATCTTCAAAAGACTTCAAAATCAAACTACTTCCGGAATGCGATAGAAAAATGACTTCGGATTACTTTAGAGGTTGACCGAGTCTTTACCTCTTGATGTATGGAGTGCCGTCGTTTTTCCGATAGTAGGGATAGAGTTTGTTGCTGAATGCGAGCGCGTGTGCCAATTCGTGAATCATTATGTCCTTCCACTTCTAAACACAACATCCGTCAGTACATGTTTACTTCTTCGTTTTTTTATCGAGTCGAGAATCGCATTTTCTCAATTTAATTGTCACTAACATGAGACGAGAAGACCGATCTCATAACATCCAACAACATACACTACTCAATTTTCATTCGCCGTTAATCGAGCGGGAAGATACGTGGGTGCGCCATGCTGACTCACTTAATTCACAATGCCCTGTGCTCTTCTCACCTTGACGGACGTTTCTCGAAGAGGCGCGCACACTTCGGCGTTTCCCGCAATTGGACGATCGAACGTCGCCTCCAGCTGACAGTGCGCCGCACTAGCGAGCGCCGAACTCTGCAACGCATTCAAGATAGTCGAATCGAGTCACAGAAATAAGACGTCACGGATGCCACAGAAACAAAAAAGAAGGGGCAAGTGGTTATAATTGAGACAAGTTGAATGATGACCTGAGACAGCAGGTAGAATCACCCTAACAGTGTAGCGTAGAGCCGTAGAGAAACGTTACCAAAGGGGCGTAGCACCAATTGGCTGTCCGACGTTTGACATGTCTCCATCAACGCTCTCAAACTGACTAGAGAAACGAATTTTGTGTGTTTCCGGTGCACTTCTGCCAACTGTTCGCCTCTTTTGTCTTAGGATAGGGCTCGCGCCAGAAATTTAAATAAGCGATATACCTTATTGCACTGTTTCGCATTCACGTACAGCACGAAGTCGGCGTTGGGAATGCCGGCCGTCTTCTCCAGCTCCTCCTTCACATTCTTCTTGTTCCATGGAAGAGCCTGCAACACGTGGACACATGGACAGGCCACACACAAGGCGCGCTCACATTGACTTTACACGAGGCGAGGTCGCGCGCGCCGCCGTTTCTGCGATCACAGTGCTCACACGGCTGGAAACCGATGAAGCATCGAGTGAGTACATAGTAGCTTACTAGTGAGTAAGTAAGTAGTATGCAATTGAGTACATATCGACATTAATAAAGAAAAGACTAGCTGACCCTGAGATGTTTTCTGGGGATGTCGACGTCGTGACACTTGTTCCCGCTGTAACAGTCGCCTAGGCACATCATCCGACCCGACACCAGCCAGCCGTAGTCGCACTTCCTGAATCCATGTGTTAGAGATCGAGTCACGACCCGGCGCGCGTTCACTGATTTGCGTGACGGTAGCCGCACGCGACGCACACGTCGGTTTCGGAGAATAAGCGAACATGATCTCATGGTTCAGTGGCTAGCGAGCGCGGCCAGTCTGTTTATCGCAGGTCCGATTCCTTTCGCAGCCACATGTTTTGCTAAAATGCTTGAGCCAACCGCGACGCGGAACTGATGCGTAGCGTACGTCTGGGTTCACCGGTCAGTGAACAAATGAGTGACACTACGGCCGGGCCGTGCAAGTTCGCTGTTATTGTTCGTTAAAGGAGCGCGCAGACCGGGGACAATTCCATACACTACGAAAAGCTGTCGGTCGCACGTTTCGTTTTCGACAACGGGTTTCATGTTTGTTATTTTGTATTCTCAATATCTAATATATTTTTCTTGTTCACAGTTTCTCTGAACCATGTAGAAGTGAAAAGATACTTTGCTCAACTCGTTTTCTGGAAGAGTACGAAAGTTTGAGATCCATTAGATTATTGTTCACTAATAATAAATTGTAACGTTCAGTTTTGTAAATTGAGAAATACATTCTTGTATTCACCGATATTTGACATGTTCATACTACAAATTCAAAAAAAAAATCATGACATGAAATTTTGATTGGTACATTCCTTTAAAGGCACAGTGGCGCTTAGTTTTGACTTTGGAACATTGCTTGAGCCATATATACACGAAACAATCAAAGAAAACGCGAAAGAACGGCGTTTCCGCGTTATCTACACGCTTACCAACATCTGCACGTGCGAAGCTTGGTAAGGCGAATTCGAACTTCGCGCCGAAATGCTTATCCAAAAGTTTAGCTCTGTGCGCATCACGTCGATATGAGTTCGACAGCACGTGTCGTTGTAGTGTTGTGGTAACGCTCATGATTCACGGACCAAGCTACGCCGGTTCGATTCCCGCTACGTGCAAACAGTTTTGCCAAGTTCTCAAAAGTGAACTTCGATCAACCATGGTAACACTAAACGCCCCTGTGCCTTTAAAACTGTTGTTTTGAATGATAATTTTAGATCATTCTCTCCGTTTTCATCGTACGGCTGAACAAGATGAACAAGACAATGAGGACATGACGGAACTGTGATGCTAAAACAACGATATTTTTTTGGCTTTTGTCTTGTGTTACTGTAGGCGATTTCAACTATTCGGTCCGCGTGAAATCAATAAAGCGCGCTATTTGCGTGCTTTGCGCTCTTTTTTGGGGAATCAAAGTTCATTTGTCCGATGAAGGTCATGTGTCCTTAGTCAGCGCTCGTATTCTCACGAGGAGTGTCGTTAGAGCCACACTCTCGGATCCGAACCAAATTGATAGGATACCTTAGTTAGGACCCCAGACATCAATTTCTGGTGTTACTTTTTCCTACGCGCCATATACGTTTCCAGTACGAAAACGTACAGGGCTTGGTTTTGGCTACCTCATTCCACCTCTGGCGGTCAAAAACCGAGCCGTTGTGGCTTAGTGGTTAGCGCATCAGTCTGTCAGACCAGAGGCTGGGGTTCGAGTCCGCGCACATGATTTTTGTTTTGCCAGCAGTTCCTGGACTTGCATTTCTTGTTGATGGAAAAAAAACACAGATTACAAATGTTCACGCTTTGTTATAACTGTTTTCAAACTAAACGTTTCAGCCAAAACAATATCTTAAGTGTAAAGAAACACAATATAGTTGAACGATATTGGACAAAAATGTTTTTAAAAAAGAAGAAGAACGTATTTGTAGTTACAAACAGAAGCACTTCGCAACAAAAAACTTCAAGTCCAAGTCCAGAAACTGCTGGCAAAACAAAAATCGTGTGCGCGGACTCGAACCCCAGCCTTTCGTCTGACAGACTGATGCGCTAACCACTACGCCACAACGGCTCGGTCTTTAACCGCCATAGATGAAATGAGGTAGCCAAAAAACCAGCCCTGTACGTTTTCGTACTGGAAACGTATATGGCGCGTAGGAAAAAGTAACATCAGAAATCGATGTATGGGGTCCTAACTAAGGTATCCTATCAATTTGGTTCGGATCCGAGAGTGTGGCTCTAACGACACTCCTCGTCAGCAGCACTCACGAAATTCTCAAATGTCTACCTGGCGAGACGAAGGGGCTCCGTCAGTCGGCGCACCTTCAACACGCCCGACCAATACGCGACTGCCGCCTCGGTCGCGTTCTTGACGAGGTCACTAAACGGGAAGTGAGTATCAATCGATAATCAATCGATAACGCACGCATCCGCGACGCTGAGAGCATCGATGGATGGGTCGTAGTGGACGTGGATTCGAATGGGCTGCCACTCTTCGGAAAGTGGCGGGGTGCCGGCAGCAGTGACGTAAGAGACATCAACGTGTCTGGTAATGGAAGATGCCGGCGGCGACTGGAATTAAAAGTGGTTTGTCAGGATGCAAATGAAGTTTCGAAAAGACCTGCTCACCACGTATCCACAGTTGGAGTCGACTCCGAAATCGAAAGCGGCGACACAGGCGAGGAGACAGGCGGCGAGTAGCCACGCGCGCCGCATCCTACAGAAGACATGGGGAACCATCAAAACAAGGCAACCACACGAAAGGAAAGCGAGACAAGAAATGACATGTGGTCAGTGAGCGGCAGACGCCGCAACTCACATCTCCAAACGAAGAAGTAGACCGATTAACGAGTTTAGAAACAATAGTTCGTACAGAATTGATGAGAAACAATTGTACTTCTACAGATGTCAATGGGAAGACGAGGTGGATTCACATTCGTCTCGCAGTCCAGGGAACATAAACACGGATCGGTTTTAGATTTCACGAAATCACGTCAAAATGAATCTTTATTGAAAATCACTTTTATGCCAATATTTTAGATCGACACATATGTGAGCAGGGCACAATCCAAATTATTCATGACGTCATCATGATTGTCTAATCAATACTCGAACTCCTTGTTGACGACGGCGTTGTAGGTGTCATCCGAGTAGTCAACCACCACCTCCAGATCCGCGATGTGCTCGTTGTCGATGTCGTAGCCTGGAAAAGGAAGGATGGAGAGAGAGAGGTGGGAGGCAGAGAGAGAGAGAGAGAGAGAGAGAGAGAGGGGGGAGAGGGAGAGAGAGAGAGAGAGAGAGAGAGAGGGTGTGTGTGTGTGAAAGAGAGAGAGAGACTCACATGCGAGTGACACGAGTCCGTGCGTGGGCAGACGTCGCATGTCGATCTGCGCCGACGCCAGCTCGTCGCTGTTCGCGCCGTCCTGAATTCATGATGACGTAATGACTTATGACGTCATAACAGCTATGACGTCACCGCACTCACATCGCTGATGATGGTGAAGTTGAATCGATTCGCGAGCTCCGCCCACTGTTCCAAGAGGGCGACGCGACGGCGAGACAGGACGTAGGCTGAAAGGTGGCATATCTCTGTGTCTCTATTTCTCTATCTCCCTCTCTCTCTCCCTCCCTCCTTCTCTCTCTCCCTCCCTCTCTCTCACTCACTCTTTGTAAACCCGAATTCCACAGCATCGTCTGGAGTTCGTGGAAGCTCTAGCGACCCGGGCACGCTGCACTCCTCCTGACAAAACGTAGCGATTTGTGAAACAAATTTTCACTGCTTCAAATTACAACCAGCGCGCAGCGGTGGTTGGTTTTTGTAAAGAATACCCGCGCGCTAGAATCCGCAAGAAGCACTCTTGCTTTACTTCATGTAATGATGTATGTTATCAAGACGCACTTTCGCTCCCGGCAGTCAGAGGTGCATTTACCGGCACTGCTTGTGGGTGTGGGTCGCACTGATATCTCTCGATTCGCTTTTCGCTTCGTGTGCACTGTGGTTAGGGATTGCGCCCGTTGATACGCCAGGCTCGAGTTCGACTCCGGGTGGTGGCAAAGTTTTTGTACTATATGGTTTTACAATGAAATGACATTGGAATGGAAAACTTCCCTATCAGCGTTAACCAAAAACTTCTTTGCAAAATTTACACGATTTTAGATTCAACAAGAGGAGTGAAATGTTTATTCTGTTAAAAAAAGTGTTTTGTGGTTTATGCTAACGTAATTGTATTTCCACAAAATTCAATAAAAGTGCATTCATTATCTTTAAAAAGGACTGGCGTAAAAGATGAGTTTGTGTTATTGTTTATTCGACGTAATGCAACAAAAGCTCATACATTATTCTATCAGTCGAAATAGTACACAAACCTGCTCGAATCGTTGAACCAGATATAGTCTATAGTCGATGTCTCAACGTTAATACGGAGATGTAACATAATTGCTGTCCTACATTTCAATGCCGAAAGAGGTTTGTTGACTATTTCGACTGATAGAATAATGTAGAGCTTTTGTTGCATTACGTCGAATGAACAAAAACGCAAAACTCTACTTTCACGCCAGTCCTTTTTAAAGATAATAATACCTGCGGGAAGTCGAGGAACAGCCAGTCGACCGACACGCGTAGACCGGCGAGACCTGGAGAAGTTGTTAGAACTAACATGTCAGATTCAAGCTTTTCGGAATCGACAAACTGCTTGAGTAACGACAAACGACATACAACTGTATAATAACAACTGTATGGCCATATAATATACGGTATTGTACGGAATGTACGGTATGATCGGTACTCACTCGGTCTGAGCAACGGTGAATTTGGTGTGAGGAACAGTCGCTGCACCTGTACCGTCACCGTGTGCCGAGCATCCGCCGGCGAGTCGGGCTGAATAGAAAAGTTACAAATTTATCAAACCATAAGGATGCTTCACAAAGGGGTTGTAGTAGAGTATAGTAGAGTACAAGATAGAGTATTACTTCCATTTACCTGAACCGGTTGTATGTAGTGTTCGGGTATGTTGCTCTTTCCGGGCGACCTGGGTGGTAGGGGCACGGCGGGTTTCGGAGAGCGCGGAGAAGAGGACGACGCCTCGGAAGCTAGAAGCATCTATTTGTTTTGTTCCTGAGAGTTGAGTTGGGTGGCTTCGGATGTTTTGAATCTACTCAAGAACTCACGTGGTATGCTGTGATGGAGTGGCTCCTTGAAAAAGAGATGTCGGCCGTCCTGCGAGGGATCTTTTTTTAGCGGCTCCGGCGGCTGAATGTTTCACGTTTATTCTCTCTGTGTCTTCATCTATGTTTTTTTTCGAATGTCTCCTCACCTTTGACAGTCGCGGTTTGGCTAGCGGCGGCAGAGGACCGAGCATCGAGCGGATCTCATCTCTGAAAAAAAACACGAATCAACGCGTCATCTTTTCGTTCACCGATTCCAATCACATTCGCCGTGATCACTCTGTTAATGACGTCATATTTCTTTTATTAAAGTGTACAATGTCCACGGTAATAAATATTATTACTTCATACCTGTCCCGCTCTTTTTGCTCCTCAGACGACACCGACTGCCTCTCGTCCTTGGAGCCTTTCTCTTCTGATCGAACGGATGACTTTTCCGACTTGTCACTCTTCTCACTCCTCTCCGATTTCCCTGATTTCTCGGAATGCACCGACTGCTCGGACCGGACGGATTGGCGATCGGACTGCCAAAAACCCATTGTGTGAACTGTGCCTCTTCCTAACCTGATTGTCATATTCTCCGGATGGCACTCTTTTCGGCTCTTCTCTCTCCTCCTCCTTCTTATCTTCTTCTCTCGGCGGTGACCCTCCCAGACGGCCAATGTCCACGTCGTCGTCATCGTACGACTAAAAGGTATACTGTATTTATAATAATTAGGTTCATTTCACAGTATGATAGTCACCCGCATACCTTTTGTTTGGGCTTTGGCAGCGGAACAGGCTCGACGCGTCTGTCGGTGTCAGAGTTCCTCTCGAATACGTCATCCGAAGTGCCACTAGTCACACTCACGCCTTGCCGCTGGAATGATCAGCAAAAATAAATTAAGAACGTGGAATAGATTAAAAGAAAATGATGGTGAACAACACAGTGAGATGTGGCAATGGTTACATAGCCATGGTGGATAAGTTTTCACTTCATGTCAGCAATACGTTTCAGCTAATACAAAAACTGTTCATTGTATGAGAGTGGTCAAGGAGAGTTATTTGTGGTCATATTGCTCTTTCTTAAAAGTGGTGTACTCTCTGGTTTTCGAAGTTGAGTTAGTATCAGAATATTGAAATATGTCATTAATAGCGTACTTTTTCATAGAAAAGTTATGCTCAAGTCGCCTTGAAGTTTGTTTTATTTTCGCTCGATTACGATCTTTTTAGAGAAAAGTGTGCAGAAATGTGCACAAACGTGCACAGTTGATGATGATTTCTCCAACTTCCCGCAATTTGCGGCATATGGTCCAATTGACAAAAGTGTATCATATTTTTAATGTATTTTCACATTCCGATGCTAACTCTTCGAAAACCAACTTCGAAAACCAGAGGGTACACTCCCTTTAAAGAAGAACTCCGGGGAAAATAGGAATGCCGGTCAATAGGGGCAAAATGATACTTAGGAACACGACTCTGGCAATGAAAATTTTGAGAGGCTTCAAAAAGTTACGTTTTTGAATTATTTATTACGGTTCCTTTGTCCGAATAGCCTAATTGGACGAGGGCTGCCCACCGCTGCCGTACTCGCGGTTTCCCGCCAAAATATGGTTCCGGGCGCGCTAATGTTTTTGGCCGGTAACTCTTTCCCCGGAGTTCTTCTTTAAATGGTTATCCGAACAGTGTAATCTTGCCTGATCTTCAGGTTGGATTCGCTTTTGTTCTCGTCAATGAAACCTGTGTTTGAAATTGTGTAAACGTGGAAAAAATGTTTGTATTTTTAACAAGTTTTCTGCGCAAACAGAACTTCAAAACTCGTCTTCATTGAAGAGAACGAAAGCGACCCCATCCTGAAGATCAGGGAATATTACATTGTCCGGATACATCCTTTAACCCACCTCAATCGGCTGGTGCACGGGCAGTCGCATCGCGGAGTCGCTAGATGCGGACGAGGACGACCTGACATCATGTTACTGTCACAATGTCCCATGTCATTGTCACACTGACACATGTCACTGTCACACTCTCACATGTCATCGTCACACTGGCAAGGTGTCATTGTCACTCTGTCACATGGCATTGTCACACTGGCAAGGTGTCATTGGCACTCTCCCATATGTCATTGTCACTCTGTCACACTGTCACTCACTCATCGCTGCTCGCCAGTCCAGGCATATCCGCCGGCGGTTCCATGTCCTCTTTCGGGTCCCGTCTTATCACCGACGCCACTGATCCCTCGCTGGACACGGAGCGTTGCTGCTGCACGAGAGGTGGCTGCTCCGACGACTCCGACGGCCTCGACACGTCTTCTTCCGATGTGACGGACGAGGAGGAGGAGGGGGAGGAAGAAGAAGAGGAGGAGGAAGGCTTGTTGACTGGAGGAGGCATTCTTGCTGGTTGAACGGTAGGCGGTTGTACGGGTTGCATGGGAGGTTTGACATGAACCGGTTTGTCCTGATCGTCCCAGTTTGCTGCGCCATGCTTCCACGCTATCGAAACGTCGATTGAGACTCCGCTCGCCTCGCCGGTTGCCTGAACGACATACGTTTCATTATTTTGATATAACAATTTTTGATTTTAATCATCAATGCGCAAATCGGCTGAAATTTAAAAAAAAAAAGTACATACCGTGATCATATTGAATGTCCCGACGATCTTTCTGTCCCGATCCAGTGGCGAGAGAGACAGACCGACCTGCAAAAAAGGCGTCATTGATTTTTCAGGCGAGTAGGAAATCACACCATCACACCACCACACCACCACACCATCAAACCACCACACCACCACACCACCACACAACCCACTTCACCATATTACCACACCATCAACATAATCAGTCGTAGAGAATAGTGTGGTTGTTTTAAGTTGTGATGGTGTGATGGTGTGGTTGTGTGGTTGTGTGGTTGTATGGTTGTGTGGTGGTGTGGTGATGTGGTGGTGTGATGTTGTGATGGTGTGAACTCCATATTGCCGATTTTTCATGGCCAAATTTTTCAAGAAGTTACCACTTACCATGCATATCACTCCGTCTCCATCTGCCGATGACGTGTTTTCCACCAGGAACAGCGAAATGTCCTGGAAAAAGAACAGTAATCGAACTGCAAACGTGATACGTTGCAGGAATCAAATAAAGTCGTATCACATCACCGGGCGCGCGGCTCAATGGATAGAGCGTTCGTCTCTCAATCTCACGGTCGCTGATTCGATCCCCCTCGGAGTCAACCATTCTTGCAAAATTCACCCAGCTCCTGTGGTGTGGAAAACCACTCTCATGGTAGCCAGAAGGCGTCACAGCACCATCTACGGACTCAAGAACGGAATTCAAGACGTCCGACGCCACCCAACCCAACTACCTCTGCTGACGTCGTCATAATCCAAGAACCCCATCTTGTTCTCGACTAGGAGGACCCCGGATTCAACCGGCTTAACAACATACGACGTATCTTCTAGTAAATGATTTTTCTCACCCCCGATCTGAGATGATTCCTCGTCGCTGAGCTGCGCGGAAGCATCCACGTCTTCGAAGAGGCAAATTCCAGGGTGGATAGGTTCTGAGAAAGATTGGGAATCGGATGGAGAATGTACCAACACTACCTTGGCGTCGATAAAGTCAGTGAAATAGGGCGAGAACGAGAACAGCTCGTAGACGACGCAGACGGGAGTGGATACTGTAATGCGATATTGGTACTGTACTAAATACGGAGTACAGTACATATTATGTGCGCTACCAGAAAACCCATCATGCTCACATTTATCTGCACATCGGAATCAGGCTGGTAAACAACAAACCAACAACAGTAACACTCACATTTTGCTCCCTTGATATGAACGCGGTTCACGGTGACGGTCAGCTCGTTGAATGACGGCTCGACTGGGATAGTGAGGGGAACGAGACGCTGCGCGGCTTCTTGGCGCTGGAAAACGATGCTCACACAATGTTGGAAGCAGCTGACACTATGTTTTACAGTATGTCTACATATTATTAGTGAGCGAAATCTAGTCAGTAGCACAGATTGGATAGAGAAAGAGAGAGAGGGGGGAGGGACAGAGAGAGAGAGAGAGAGAGAGAGAGAGAGAGAGAGAGAGAGAGAGAGAGAGAGATGCCTACCTGATAGGCGGTGATAGCCTCTCCAAGTGCCTGACTGCATGTCACCTCGCACTCGATGTTCGCTGCCGGCTTGCCCGTCGAGAGATGCACGAGGCGCAGTGTGGTCTGAACGAATCGATTGGCAAAAAGACGACCAAAAAGACACGGCTGATCCTCCATGCACATCCAAGAGTGATTCTGCGCTTCTCACTCTATGTGGCTAGATACTCGATGTTCACGCCCAGTCTGCTGTGTAACGATTGACTTGGTGTGTGTTTGTGTGTCTGTGTCTGTGTCTGTGTCCTTCATTTGTTGTACTCGATCTCACCGTGAACCGTGTCCTCTTCCTCCCACCCAGCAGCTGTCGCAGACTGAGGCTGCCGGCGGCCACCAGCTCGTAGGCGGTGCCCAGTGGACGGTACAGCTCCACCGTCACTCCGTTCTGAAAAAAAGGAACATGAATTCAGTGGTGTCGCTCCTTAGGGTTATGATAGGATATTGATTTGAACTGCTGTTACTCCGTAGGATTGCGATAGGAGAATCATTTCATTTTCTGTCGCTCCCTAGGCTTACGATAGGTGATTAATTTGATTTGTTGTCATTCCCTAGGGTTACGATAGGAGAATAATTTGATCTGCTGTCGCTCCTTAGGATTACGATAGGAAAATAGTTTGATCTGCTGTCGCTCCTTAGGGTTACGATAGGAGAATGATTTGACGTGTTTTTGTGCCTTAAGATTACGATAGGAGAATAATTTGATCTGCTGTCGCTTCTTAGGAATACGATAGGAGAATGATTTGATCTGCTGTCGCTTTTGCTCCTTAGGGTTACGATAAAAAATATTTTGATTTTCTGTCGCTTCTTAGGGTTACGATAGAAAAATAGTTTGATCTGCTGTCGCTTCTTAGGCTTACGATAGAAGAATAATTTGATATGTTGTCGCTCCTTAGGGTTACGACAGGATAATAATGAACTGACCGACTGCAGATAGTGGAGGAACAACTGGCTGACGAGCACACTGTACACCGTCTGGAAGTCGACCGACAGAGACGGCTTGCAGAGAATCGGGGTGGTCTGAAACAGAGTAGGAGTACTTACTTACCCACAGTATCAATAATACCGTACCTGCAGCTCAAAATCGTAGAACTCTGTGGACAAGAAGTACTGCGGGCAATCCTCGGCGGTTGCAGAGTGAAGTTGAATCGAGGAGAAGCGGACAGTGAGTTCGGCAGAAGAAGAGGAGGTCACGGGCTGAAACTGATTTTAATCAGTGTTCTATTGAATTTATCAATTGATTGATAGAACTAGAGCCACGATATTGACTTTTCAGCTCACTCGTTTATTTACAGCGCGCGTAAAACAAAACACAAATCTTCAAATGTTTATTCTCATTGATTTAATCAATCTCTTTCAATTTATTAAACAGTATCGTTACTCGTAACCCTACCTTGCTCTCTCCACTCGAAATCATCTTCTGTTTCCCGTACGCGATCGACCGGATCTGCTCCTCCAGTACGCTGATCCTGGAATAATCTTACTAGTACAGTGGTTCATTGAAAGCTACTCAATGAACGTACAGAAAGAACATATTCTCCTTTTTTGGGTAAAGGAACAGTGGCGCTTTATTTTCCACTTTGAATCATAACTTTACCCATCGGAATGTAAAACAAACGAAAAAATAACGATTCCAAGCTGTTACCGCGTTACCACACCAATTACCACAAACCGTCCCGTTACCACACGAAAATAGGCGTTCAAATGCGTAATTTGGCGGAAAGTTTCATTGTCGCGAGGCTGCTATCTGCAGATCGATATTGTGATCGCTTTCGCAAAGGAGTCAGTTCTCGGGAACGGCTGCGGTCTTTGCGCTGGATGACCCAGTAAGTATCAAGCATCTTAGGCACTACTGTATGCTTCATATCATTATGATTGTGTTGTCATATACAGATATAACGATTTCGGATAAACGATTGATTGATTGATTGATTGATTGATTGATTGATTGATTGATTGATGGACCCAGTAAGCTGCGTGGCGCAGTGGAAAAGATTCTGGGCTGTCACTCTCGCGGCCACGGGTTCGATCCCTGTTTGCAACTTTGCATGAGACCATTCATGCACCTCGGTGCGTGGTGATTTCGTGCGAATTTGAAAGTTTCATTACCACACGATTCTGATATATGCCACTGATCCTTTAACAGAAGCGCGTCAGAAACATGTTACATATTACAGGTATCATATTACAGTTCGGCGTACCTGTTCTCCTTATGTGCCACCACCTGACGCATCTCGGCCAGTCCGGTCTTGTAGCGAGTCTGCGCCGACGAGGACTCTTCTCGGAGAAGCGCGATCTGGAGGAGGTCAGCTAGTTATCATCGTCATTTTATCATAGAAACATATGCTGCCTCGCTGTCTGCCCGCGCACCCAACTCGCCCGCACAAAAAGAGATGTTGTACTTTTTTGGCCAAATCATATTATGATATCAACAAGGAGTAATACCGAAAAACCCCATCTACTCTCACATGTTCCTTAATTTATTTTTACCACCATTGCCATTCTGGAATTCATGGAGACAGAAAAGTACCTCCTGCGCCTGTTTCTGGTTGATGTCGTGCTGGAGGAGAAGCATGTTGCGCACCTTCTCCAGCTCCTCGTAGAGCTCGGCGTACATGCGCTGCCATCTGGAAAGAGCACCTCTCTCTTTCTCCCTCCCTCTCTCTCTCTCTTTCTCTTTCGCTCTCCCTCTCTCTTCCTCTCTTTCTCTCACTCACTTGGCCAGCTTCTCTCCGACTCCCAGTCCATCGTCTGCCAGCGCGTCCGTCGGACCAGGGTCGTGTGCCTAAAAAGATTAAAAGTTACTGTTATATAGATAGTTGACAGTACATGAACATAATGTACATCTTCATGAGAAATGGTATACACTTTCCAATTGTTTACCTGAATAATACCCGCCACGTCCCTATAGAGCCGCATGAGCACATCGTCCTGCTGCGCGGCCGCTTTCTGAAAGATGTGGGTTCGGAAAAGGCCCAACAAGTGACCTGACCTTCTTCTCCCTCCTCCTCTTCCTCTCCTCCCTGTAGCTCGTCTCCTCCTCGTCAGAGAGTGGAGGAGGGGGAGGGGCGGAAGCAGATGGGGTGGATGGGTTCCGGCGAAGCGCTGCGATCTCCTTTCTGCATAGGAGAGATGATAGAGAGAGAGAGGGAGAGAGAGAGAGAGAGAGAGAGAGAGAATGAGAGACTGAGAGAGAGAGAGAGAATGGGAGAATGAGAGACTGAGAGAGAGAGAGAGAGAAAATGAGAGAATGAGAGACTGAGAGAGAGAGAGAGAGAGAGAGAGAAAGAGAGATTCCACGCACTTCATCGCACCCAGCATCCTCTCCTTCTCCTTGATAGTGTGCTCCAGATGGTGTCTCTCTGTCTTCGATCGACGAATCTCCTCGGACGCGGAGCGCTCGCATTCCTGGAAAATTATATGTTACTACTAATACTAAAACATATTATGCATTAAGTTTGACAAAGCATTGTACGTATGGCTTACGTGAAACGTATACTCAAAAGATCGGTGTTTTTTTTCAAAGACGTGAACCATACAAGAATACTAGCTTCACAATATCCACCCACCTTCAACTGCTCCTCCAACTCCGCGCACCGCCGCTCCACCTCCAGCAGCTGATCGCCCCCGGAGTCGAACTCGCGCTCAAGCGATCTGAAAGAGCGAAGGTACTCACTGTCTATCAAAGGTAAAGGTGAAAAGTGAAGGTATCCCCCCGATTCAAAGGATTCACTCCGCGGAGGGGTCGAAGGAGGGCAAGGTACTACACTGTCTAGCATAAACCAACATTCTCTGATAAGCTGTGGTTGATGAATGCTCTTTGCCGCGCGCCTATATCGCTTGTCACAGTCGCGCGCCGCGCCGCGTGGGAATCTTCAAAGGCGGCAAGCACTGATTTTGCACTTTGCAATGGCGGCCGCGCTGCGCGGGCTCATGCGGCGCGTGCCACTCGCTGTGACAGCGGCGAGCGATCAGCGGGCCGAGCCGTGGAATGGATGTGCATGTGCAGTGAAAACTGCAGATTCAAAACAAATTCAAGATTCAAAAGATTCAAACAGATTCAAAACTGCAGACTCACTCTCTGACGAGTCAAGGACCAAGATACTCGCAAATACAATACAACTGCTGTTCGTGCTATACGCATTCTAGTAACTTACTTCTCACCAGGGAAAGGTAAAATCATAAGCTATAAATGGTGCATACTCACTCTCTAACGAGTCGTTCATTGGCCGCCTTGAGCACTCCGATCTCCTGTCTGGCCATGTCCAACTCCCGCGCACTCATCTCCTCCGAAGAGGCGGGGACCGGGTGGCTGACGGGAGGAGAGGAGGAGGACGAGCGCTGCAATGTTTTTCATATGAGAAAAGCTCTGGTATAATTTTGATTGGATTGTTCTAGTAGAGAAAGAGGTGGAGTCGGTGTGTTAGTCAGTGTGTTAGTTTTTGAGAGATGCGTAATTGTAACTAGCAATTGTCATCTGTCATCTTATTAGTTTGACTAGCGCTCCGGCGCGCTGTCGCGCGCCTCCGCGCTAGATCATGAAAATTAGAAGAATAGAAATTCATACAAGTTTTTGTTTTGATCAATAATACTGTTTATCTACAATTTGATAACATTTTGAGTGAAACAATTTATTAATATAGAGAAGATTAGTCTGATTAGTCGATTGATGTATTGATTGCACTGATATGTATGTGGTCTAGGGGCGAGGTCAATTGTTCCTATGGGAATATGAATCGAATCAAACATATTGTTCTCATGTCAGTTTTGTTTCTGCAAAACGTACTGTAGAAATTTGAAAATTATTAGACAGATACGAGGAATATTTATATCAACCGTGAAATTGAAAGTACACTCTTTCCACGGCTGATATATTAGAAGTGAAACATGTTCGATCGATGATTGTCTACCTGCGAGTCGCTGCGCTGTGTGGTATTGGCAGTGTCGCTCCGTCCGCTCTCCCCTCCCCTCCCACTCTCTCCCTCTCCCCTCTCTTCGGCCTTCCTCCTCTTGATACTCTGCTTGACAGACGTCTTCGAGGAGAGTTCCAACTTGGCACGCAGCTCGTGCACTTTCTGAAAAATAACGTATTTCCAGGAGAGATACGTTCCAAGCGGGTGTGATAACACAGTTCACAGCGAAGTCGATAATACCAGTACACCTTTTGCCGAATGCCTAATGACGCAGCGTGGAACGACGATCCGATCATGTTTTGCGCCTTCACACTCCGCCCATCTCACATCAACGCCCCCCCCCCAAGAGGATAAAAAAAATTGTTCTCCCATCCGTCACTCACTCGATACGCTTTTACATGATTTCGTTTCTCTTATTTTGGTTCTCTCTCTCTCTCTCTCTCTCTCTCTCTCTCTCTCTGTCTGTTTCTCTCTCTCTTTCTCTCTCTCTCTCTCTCTCTCCCTTCACCCCCCCCCCCCCCCCTCCCCCCCCCTACCTTGCTCATGCTCTCCAGCTCGTACTGCTGCTCTGCGAGCGCATCGTTCCTCTCTCGAAGGGCGCGGTTCAGCTTGATGATCGTGGCCTTCTCGGTTAGAGACGCCTCCGAGAACCGGACGGACGACCTGCACCACCTCTCTCTATCTCTCTCTCTCTCTCTCTCTCTCTCTCTCTCTCTCTCTCTCTCTCTCTTTATCTCTCTCTCTCTCTCTCTCGATTTCTCTCTATCTCCTCTCTCTCTCCCCTTCTCTCTCTCTCTCTCTCTCTGTCTCTACATCTCTCTCTCTCTCTCTCTCTCTCTCTCTACCTGTCCCCCTCCTCCTCTCCCCTCGGTCTCGATGTGCCCCGTCTGCCAGTAGACATGGGACGGAAGGTGGAGCGCCCCTGAATAGTGTTTTGATCAGCTGGGAACAAGTTGTGAATTGGAATTTCGAAAAGTCTTATCGTGATATGCTCGGTGTGAATTCGTATTTTTTTTTACGTATTCGCATTTTTTTATGTGTTGGTGTATTTCAACTTGTTGGGATATCAAACAATCAAATTAAAATTCGTATGAGGCAGCGGTAATACACATAGATCATATGAAACGTACTAATCAATATCGTCAATATCCTTCCCCTCACCGTCATTGCGTTGCTCGTTTGCTGTCTCGCGGAAGGCGTCGTGTAAATCAGCAACTGATGCTTCAGAGATTTCAACTGCAAATCGATAAATCAATAAGCTACGAAATCGATAATCAACAATAATAGGTTTATTCAGAATCGGCCATCACATTAACACAGACAGACAGATTCTAACAAACTACCGGTCAAAGACCCGTGAGGACAAAGTGACGACTGTTACGAACGACTTCATTCCCAACCTTCATTGCCATGAGCTGGTTCTCCTTCTCCAGTGTGTTCATGCGGTCCTCGTCGGCCGAGGAGGGCTTGCCGCTCTGCGACAGACGCCGGATACGAGACATCAGTCTGGTAAGTGGTGTACGTGAATGGGTTCCATGGGGCAGTGACGGTTATGATGTGTCAGCAACGAATGATGTAGGAATCCGTGGAGAGAGAGAGAGAGAGAGAGAGAGAGAGAACTCACTGCGTCAGCTTCTTCTCATAGTCGTTGCACTTGCTCTTCAGTTCCAGGTTGCTCTGGTGGACCTGAATGGAAGTCCATCATCTTGATTGGTGTGGGCACCCTACCTTGTGATAGTTGTCCTCAAGCTGTGGCCGGGTCCATGTCTCCACGGGTGGACGCACCACCATCCTGGCCTGTACGGGTAGGGAAAAACGTTTCAACGAGAGCATATAACAATTCGAAACGGTGAGCGAACCACAGACACGGCGTTGCCGCGCCTGCGCGTCTCTCGCGCGGTTTAGAGACATTTGCCGCTCTGGGGCAGCTTAGGCGCGGCTCTCGCGCACTTCTCGCGCGCGGCTGCCCGGTGGCTGGTAGAGAGAAGAGGGTGCGCGACTCTCGCGCATCTCTCACGCGTGCGCTCGGGAGGTGCGCGAGAGCGGCGCTTGTTAGTGCACTAGTGGAATGTGTTGTCTCAGATTGAATGGAGTTGTTTCATTACAACCAGCGCGGTAGCACTGCTTGGTTTGTTTTGAGACCATACGCGCGCTAGAATCTACAAGAGGCGACTTAAAGAAGTCCCTCAGAATCTTTTCAAGAACAACGTAATGTTAATATCTAGATGTTATCAAGATTTATCCCAAATGAGAAGAAAAAATTGGGTTCAATTTGGTATCGCTAGCACTCTCACCGCAAGTACTATGAATAGATAATACATAAAGCTGTTATTCAGTTGACCGATTTTCATGTTCTGGAATGCTCTATAGTCGATAGAGGAAAGAAGGAAGAAAATAGTTTCACTGTTTAAAAATTATATCAATTCATTTCAAATAATAGCGTTGAAGTTATGCACAATTTGCACTAATAAGCTCCGCCTCCAATAATTACCAGCGCAGCGAATTCGCGAATGGTGTTATGTTTGTGTGCTGTTGCGTTCTTTTCTTGTTTTTTTTTGTGTTGCGCTGTTTTTTTTGTTCTGTGGCGATGTTTTGTTCGACGTTCGATTAAGATTGTACAAAATGTCAGACGATGAGGGCGTTCATAGCTTCGGTTGGTGGGCTCATGATCAAGAAGAGAAAAACCGAGGTGCGTGTGTGTTTCATTTATTTATCTGTACACTGTTTAAGTATGTGTTTATCAGACACCATATACATTGTACAACTTCAGGATGGCTCTTCAAAACCGGAGGACAAATCAATTCTCGGACTCGACAAGCTTTGTCCAAGAAGGTTGGTGTATTGCGGTGGTTGTGTTGTATCATGTTTCTTATTTATTTGTGAACTACTCCGAATTTGTCAATTCTTCATTGTTTTTTGAGGTGGACGACGAGTACAACCCCTTCGCCAAGGTGGCGCTTTTTGTTCAGTGTTTGATACCGTGTTATGTACTTTACAAATCGTTTTATTAGTTTCTTTAGGTGTCGGAGGAATATGTGGAGAAGGAGGACCAGTGGAGTGAGAAGACGGCGTCAGCCAAGCCCCGCTTCATATTTTACTCAAGTATCGCGTTATCTGTACTATACTGTCAATTTATTTCGCATTTTTTGAGTCAATTGTTGTTATGGCATTGCCGTCATTTTTCTGTATATAAAATAAATGTTTTGTTATGATATTTGCTTCATGCAACACAAAAAAAGAACACAAAAGGATATAATGTATAAACGAGCTTCATCAAGTACTCTCTCGCATGTGCCTCTCTCGCGCGCCTTACGAGCGCTCACTGCGCCGCTCTCGCGCATCTCTCACGCGGGGCGTCTGAGAGGCGCGCCAGAGTCGCACTCAATCGGCGTGTAAGGCGCGCGGGCGCCGCAACGCCGTGTCACTGAATGCTTGCTATTCAAGTTTGCTTGGTATATATAAGTTCAAATCACAAAAAAACATGCGTGGTTACTGCGAGGCTTTTCCAGTGCTGAATAAACGTTTCACACTATATAGATCACTCAAATGGAAACTACATCTTCTAACACATTCTGAAGAGCAGCGATACGTTTCAGCAAACAGTGATAACAACAAGTTTCACGACGCTGACAATTCCTTGTCGTCTGGATGATCAGTGATGAAATACCAAAGAATACAATGAAACACACGATGTGGGAAGAGTGTTGTGAGCAGACAGGCGTAGGGTGGCGTCTAGTGGCGCGAGTGACCTCCCCGCATCCCCGCGCCGCGTTGCCCCGGGAGACGCTCAGAGAGCAGCCGGCTGCCCCGCATAATCACCAATCAAGTCTCTCTCTCTCTCTCTCACCATCCTACTAATCTTGAGTGGACTATGTAGATCAGGTGGTTTTCTGTTATTCACTTGCTTTGATTCCCCCCCCCCCTCTCTCTCTTTCTCTCTCTCTCTCTCTCTCTCTCTCTCTCTCTCTTTCTCTCTCTTTCTCTCTCTGATTGCCATGAGTTGTTGATGTTAGTATGTGTTCACCACGCGCTTAATTTAACAATCATTTTTCAATGCAAATTCTCACTGAGCAAGCCGACGTCAGCCGTCAGCTGAGTAGAAAAAGGTTTTTTTTAATGCGCCCGCCGGTCAGTTTTCCTTTCGCAGCCTGCGCGCGCTCTTCTTCCCGCGTGCTCTCTCGCGCTGCGGCGCAGTTCTACGCAGCGAACCGAGCCATCCATCAGCTGTTCGCTATTTTGCGCGCGACTCATGTTGTTGTCCTGTGTTGTTTTCGCTTTAGAGACTCGGCGGTTCCGAAAATGCATTGATGTTTTGTCCCATTCAACTCGCCCTGGTTTATTTCGAATGCAAAGGTGCATCGATTCCACCAGTCTCATCACAAATTGGCGTGTGCGCGCTTCGCCTCGCCTCCCTGCATCCCACAATTGAATACAAAAGAACCAAAGTCGACGAATTGTGTGTGAATATCGTTTCCCCCATCTGTCTTGCACTAGTCACCCTTTATAATATTGCGTGCGCGCGTGTGGCATCACCTTGTTTTCGCCAGCCGGCTGTCCTCAATCTTATCAATTATCAACATCTATTTGCAGCCGTTGGTTCATTCGCCAGCACTTGTTGGTGTTGTGAGGTATTGAGTATCATCGATCGTTCGTGGAATGGGACCTTGTCGAGTGCTCTTCTCTTCCCGCAATTGACGATTCTTCGTGATATTGCGCGAGGCTGGTCCCCTTTTTGCGACCTTTCTTCTCTGCGCGAGGCTCGCCGGTATCGATTCGCGACGCCTGAGGGAGTCCCCTCCTGATTCACTATGTCGTCAATGCCCAGTGGTGAGTTGTTTGTTTGTTTGTTTGTTTGTTTGTTTACTCTACGCGTTTCAGGCTCGTCGTCATGGCGTCGTCGCGACACCTCGACGTCTTCTACCGGAAAGGTGCGCATTTGTTTGTCCAGTGTGTTGTTTACTCTGTGTTGCATGCCTCCTTTCACCGTCCCACGTTGATATTTGATATCAATTTGGCTTGTAAATGGAGATGTCTCCTTCGCCTTCGTAGAGTCTTTGATGTTGTTATTCTACTAATATGTTTCATAATTTTATTATTCTGGATGTCAATTTCGAAACCCAATTTGCCTGATATTGAGAATGCATTATCTGAATCTTTATAATTTTACCACCCTCTCCCACCCTCTTCTTTTTCAAAATATCAGGCTGTCCGTAACTTTGATTGAGTTTCACTGTGACTTTATCAAAACCAAATGTTGATTCGGAATCGCAAACAAAATCACTCGTGCATCTTTTTATATCTTCCCTCCACCCCCATGCAGATCAGTCGTATTATAATTTCTCTGACCGCTTGTCGTTCGGGGTTCAGGGGCTCGATCCGTCTGGTCCCCACTTGTGTTTTGTATTTGTATATTTTCACATCTATAGTACTCACCATCCCCCGTTGCAGTCCGACCGTCTCTCGTTCGGTGGTTCGATCCGTCTGGGCGATCTGGTCGACGACGGCGACGAGTACGGCTTCGACAACACGGAGCCATTCGTCGAACCCGCACTCGACGTCGTGGAGGTGAGTAGTTTTTTTTTTAATTCGGTTCCACTCTTTATGTTTACTCTTATTGTGCTATAGAAATGGGTGTGGATTGTCATTTCTGCATTTGGTTTTTTGCGCTTATTAGTTGAGTTCAAGTGTAGCTAGCGGTGAGCGATGCTTGCTTCTTTCGCCAGCTCTCCTGTCTTGTTTGAAAATTGAAATGAGTTATACGTTTCATAGTAGTAGTTATTCTTCTTAGTTGTTTGTGTAACTTTAATGCTTGTACTATCGGCGTTTTCCATTAATAATTGTATGTTTATTCTTCTGTGTGCGCCGGCGCGTTCTAATGTGGAAATAATGATTTAACTAGAGAATACGAATGTGAAAAGTAACAATTGATAATGGATAATGGTGTTGCCTCATCATTTATGATTACCCCGAAATCTGTGTTGTGGCAATGTCAGTTGAGGCATTCGTGGCACCAATTGTGCTCGGGGGGTCTTGACTGCTATGAGTAAGCCGGACGAAAGAGACAGAGAGCGGTTAGAGTAAGGGGGGGGGGCTACTTGTACTTGGTCCTCTCTTCTGTCTCTGTTTTGCCCACTTTACATTTAGATGAACTATTTTCGAAATGGGGTGTATGATGTATATTGTTGTACATTTTTGGTGTACATTGAAATAAGAAGCCAGAAGCACATCTGCCGTCCGAACCTCCTTTATCTTGCTCGGCCTCGAGGAGGGATGGGTGGTAGGATGTCCAGCACTAAATGGATGTGTATGCAGTTTGCTTCTCCATCTTCTCTCTCTCTCCTATCTCTCTTCCCTCCTTTCTTTCTCTCTCTCCCCTCTCCTCTCTCCTCTCGACTGGTACCCGAGATGGCAGTAGAACATTGCCACACATTCGATTAGCTCCTCTTTTGCCCGGAGACTTTTTGTGCACTCTTTTTTACTCCAGTATGATTAGTTTAATCGAAATCTTCATCAGCCCGCCCTATTCAATCTGGAATGTGGAATGCCTGATTGTCTATCGCAAATTGATCGGCACTCGGCCACACAGTGTATCCTCGTGGATTTGTTGTTGATGGTTTGTGAGTATTTCACCACGTCTCTCTCTCTCCCTCTTTCTTTTTTTTCTCTCTCTCTCTCCCTCTTTCTCTTTCTCTCTCTCTCTCCCTCTGCTTTCTTCACTGCTCCCACGAGGAGATATAGCCACATTTCGGGCCCATGGTTATATAGCCCAAAGCCCATATGGGCGAGGTGATGCCGAATTATGCGAGGCCGCTGATGGTTGCATATTTGTGTGGTGTGTGTGCATATAGTGTTGGCTATTGCTCAGTGTGTCTCCCACCGAGCAATATCGCATATCTATGTGTACATCCGTTTCCGGTTCCGGAAGGGAGCTCTCTGACAGCTCGGTTCTGTTTCTCCTAGACGCACTTCCAACATCTCAGCATGTAAAAAGATGGCAAGGCGGTTATATACTGATTACTCTTCCAAAAATTGGCATCGCCTGTTTTTTTTCCATGAAGGACTATTTTCGATATCACACACGACTCCATTTACAATGTGTGGACAGTGTGTTGTGTCGTCTTCACTTTCATTAGACATGGATAGTTTCCTTTATTCCCTCGAGACTGCGGTTTGATGTTGCTTTCTTTTTTGGCCCTCACTCGCTCACTCTTGTTTTCCTTGTTTTCCGGGGATTGTTTTGGAGGCTATTAAAGTTTGAGTGTTCCATGCTCGATTTGTACATGCACTCATGAAGATTTGCAGGTCTGTTAATTAAGTGCAACGTTTCTCTATACTGGTCAGAGTACAGTACATTCACAATCACTCCCATCCCATGATTCTATTTTTCACGTTGTAACGTGTCCCGTTGTAACGTGAGCGACTTGTTTTGACACGTTTCTGTCATTCTACAGTGCATCTTCATTCTTACTTGCCTTATTGAATGCAAATGTTTTGAATATGTTGTCTGATAGGATATCAATCTGACAATCGATGGCGCTCAATTCTTGCCAATGGTTTCGCGCAATTTTCGTGATTCGGTTTTGGTTCGGTTCCTCTGCTCCTCTAACCGTTGCTGTTTCTGAATGGTGATGTTTCCTCCCTCGATCCGGATCGATCGCATCGACTCGGACTGCTCGGACCGGTCGGATCGGGAGACGAGCTGGGCGGAGATGAGCGACGACGGGGTGGGCAAGGGCAACGGAGAGGGAAGAGAGGGTTGGAGATGACAATGAGAGAGAGTGTGCGTGTTCGATTACGACTCTTTGATTATTTGCGTACTTTCGAACTCTTGATGTTTGGCCTACTGTGCCGCTTGACATTTCTACTAGTTAATTTTCATGAATTTTATAGATATTTTTTCAATGTTCTAACACTTCGAGGGTTATAGGTACAAAATTGAAATAGGATCCCTGCGTTTTTTGGCGGCTGATGAAAGGAAATCGACTCGAGTGGTGTCTCGTGTCGAGAGAAAGTGAGTAAACGAAAAAAGAACGCGCAATTGGATTCAGGCGCTTATTCGTTAGTGCTCGCTCTTTTTTGGGTGAATATATTCGCTGGAGCATTGCGATAAGTATGTTCGATAACTAGGTTGGTCAAAGAATGCAACAGCAATGATTCACAATACAAATACGTGGTATATGATGAGTCGTTGTATGCGCATCACTTTGCTTGTTATGGCTAGTACCCGCGCACGACGCACGGTTTGGTGGTGTTTCATTGTGCACACGCGGTGTGTTGTGCACACAGAGTGTGGGTATCAGAAGAGGATGTCTCGTCGTATGTTGTGATGATTCCTATCTGATGGAAGACGCCTTACGCCTTCTCTGAAATTCGTCTGGCTCGATATTTTCTAGTTTCATTTGAATATTGCGATTGTTTATTGTCACAGCTGCAACTGCGATGGGATATCGACGGTTTATGATTATGCTAAAGGTAGCATTTTTGTTTGTCGGAGTCAGAGTCGCCTATTATTTGGCAATTTCACCTAGATTATTTTTCATATCTGTGCACCTCGTTATTTCGAACATTGGTCGATATTTTTTTTAATAGTCATGTCGCAAATTTGTATGGTATGGAATAAATTGAGGCGCTCTTTTTTACTAGTTTTGTAGAGTCAGTGAGGCATTCCATCTGAAGGGGAAGGGAAGCGTGCATATGAGAAAAGCGCCTGCCGTAACCAAGTGATTTCCCGACGCCGGCATACCCACATTTTTCTACAAAACCTCTCCGCCCGCCCTATTTTCTGACTCACGCCTCTCCCTCTCACGTCTCTCTCTCTCTCTCTCTCTCTCTCTCTCTCTCTCTATCTCTCCTGTGTGCAGTGTGTTTCCCTCTGCGTCTCTGCCTGCTGTCCATGTGTGGCTGCCGTGTGTATGTGTGCAGCACCCGTCGGCAGTTGAGCGATAATCAGCAGGAGCAGCGCCGTCGGAGCACACTCTGCCCGTCTGCGCTCTCGCCTCCCTTATTCCGAGTCCCGCGAGTTGAGTTAGAGAGAAGAGGCTCGATGTTCACAGAGAGGAGAGTCGATTAGCCACGAGCACCTCTTCTGTGATTCCTCTCGATTCCACGTCATCTGAGCAATGACGACCACTGCGGCTCCGCGTCTCCAGAAGGTTGGAGTGATGTGGTCCAAGACCTTCCAACACGAACCGAAACGAAGTGCGAGGGGAAAGGTGTTCCCGTCTTTTGACTATGAGGTGAGTTTTGCTTGTCTTGGCGTCATTCTTTTGTTGCACCGTCGCACGCTTGAGAATAATTGAGCAGGCCGCGAACCTTTTTGTAGGGCAGACTGCAGATTTAAGTCTGGGAGGAATAGACGTGGAGGAGAGTGCAAAAGAGGCGAATGGAAAGAAGAGTAATTGGCGTGTCTCCAGAAGAGAGTTCAGTGTTCAGTGACCGCAGTTTCTTTTCCTTTTTTTGTTTTCGACGCTCACAGTTTATGTGCATTGTAAATGCAGTGGACGAGGCTTAGTGACTCTAGTATTGAGTGTTTTGTGGTTTTGTATTGTTCGCTATCGCTCTGTTTCGCCAAGCCGAGTGTGATTCTGTAGTGCAAACTGATAAGCGTATGACGGCTTATTTGTGCCTGGCAAATATGGTTTGAATGTGGGTAGTGGAGCGTATTTTTGTGTGCATCGCAGTGTCTGCATGCCCTTTCGGCTTGTCCAAATATGTTAGTGGAATTGTTGAAAATATGTTTGTACGCGAATTACGAACATAACATGCGGAGCAAAGTAGTAAGTGTTATCAAAATCACAACGATTCGCTAGAGTGCACCACATGAACGGTCAACAGAATGAGGTGGCTTGCACTCTCTCATTGCTCTCTCTCTCTCTCATTCTCCGGCTCTCCCCCTCTCTATTACTCTCTCTCTCATTCTCTTGCTCTCCCCCTCTCTCTATTTCTCTCTCTCTCTCATTCTCTTGCTCTCCCCCTCTCTCTATTTCTCTCACTCTCTCTCTCTCTCTCTCTCTCTCTCTCTCTCTCTCTATGTGTGTGTACCAGCGTCATCCGATATCAAACAATACACATCAAACCCGCTGCTATCATCTATCATGGCTTTTCTGAACGATATTTGAGTGTGTTTGTGTGTGTCTGTGTTTCTGAGTTGCTAGCACGTGGGCTCGCATCACTGACACTGATAATTGTTGGAGAGGAGCGGGGAGAGATAGGGATAGAGAGAGAGAGAGAGAGAGGGAGAGAGAGAGAGAGAGAGAGAGAGAGAGAGAGAGAATGTGCCGAAGAGCATAGAGACATTGAGTAATGTGTGTTTTTCGCCGTATAATATTCTTCGATTGACGACTCGTGTTGTATAATTGGTAGGGAGTGGATGCGAGTAGTCGGCATAGTGCGTGTCTGGGGTGAATTACCGCCGTGGCCTCCACCTGACTACTACGCTGCCAACATGTTTGCTTTGCTCTCGCGCACTCTCTCCCTCTCTTTCCCTCTTCCTCTGCCACACCCTGTGTGGTTCCCATTCTCGTGGAATTCTTTCGCGAATTCACGTTGTTGCTATGTGTCTCATGACTTGTTATTCGCCTCTCTTCTTTTGCAGCCCGTTAATGTTGATGCATGGCAAAGTTCTTGTTGAATGGGATTTTCTGTAATGGGTATCTATGGAAACTACTGTCGCGGCATTTGTATGTAGGCGAGATGTATATCCAGTATCCACTGACGATATTTGATACATTTTCTGTCGCCGCACGATTTATCACTTGGGGGTTTTATGTGAATATCGGATTTTCAATGAGGACGTCGTTGAAAATTCATTGTGTGGTTTCATTGGTTTTGTACGTCACCGATATGTGAGCAGAAAATCCCCGTTTATTACATAAGCGGATATTCAGAAAGAGAGAGGGGAAAGGAAGGAGAGACAGACGGAGAGAGAGAGAGAGCGATGTGAAGAGATTTCTGGTGTACGTGCGAGCACGAGTACAAAAAAAATTGAAGTGCTTACTCGAACGGGCATGAAAGATACAGGATATGAACGATTGAAAGACCAATCAAGTGAGTCACCGACTATAACAAAGACGTAGAGCAATGTTTTTTAAGATAAGAAAGTGAGTAATATGTGATATGAAATGCAAATGAATGAAACCTAGTTAATTTTATCATTTCATCACAACTTTCTGTTCTGTATGTGTTTTAAAAAAAGAGAATAATGAGTGATATTCTGGTTCTGAATGAGTGTAAACATAAATAATGAGTGATATTCTGGTTCTGAATGAGTGTAAAAATGAATAATGAGTGATATTCTGGTTCTGAATGAGTGATATTCTTATTCTGACTGAGTGATATTCTGATTCTAAATGAGTGATATTCCAATTCTGACTGACTGATAGACGACGTGGCTTCAGATGCGCTCGGAGGACCTCGTGGACCGCGAGGGCTCGGACACGGATTCGAACGCGGCTGTGGAGAGGGCCAGCGTCGGCAGCAACGAGTCGAGGGAGCAGGTGAGAGGGGGGGGGGACTTTTGATCTTTTTAATTGCTCAGTTAGTCAGTGTTGCCGTATTTCCATAACAATCCCTTCTGTTTTGACATTGAATGATACCAGACTTGATGGGGTTGTATATGTGATAAGAAGCGTATTCTTTGCTAAATTTTAATTTTTGTAATATTTTTGGTTGATGAATGGCTTGTGACTTGTGAGATACTATGAGTCAATCAACTAGTTGTACTGTATGTTATTGGATTGATGTTTGTTTTAAGTCTCGTCTCGTGGCTCTGTTCGATAAGGCGAAAAGCAAGGGCAAGAAGCTAGTGCACCACAAGAGCAAGAAGGGTGGGTGAAGGGGGGGGGGGGACTTCGTGTTTGGTATACTTGTAACTTGTAACTACCTACTCGACTAAGTAACTCGACTCGACTCTCCGTGAGGTGAGTGAGGGGGAAGACTACGTGTTTGTTATATGTTTGTCACTCACTCACACGGTCGGCTCTCCGTTCTCCGTAAATCGTCGGAATCTTAATCCTTACGAGGAGTGTAGTAGGTGCCACACCCTCGGATTCGTACCAAATTGATAGAATACCTTAGTTAGGACCCTAGCCATCGATTTGTGGTGTCCGAATTTCCTAAACGAACTATACGTTTCCAGTACGAAAACGTACAGAGCTCGGTTTTCGCGTTCCTCTCACCCTACGCGGCGGTCAAAGACCGAGCCGTTGTGGCCTAGTGGCGGAAGCGTCTACCTGCCAAACTGACCCTCTCGAGTTCGATTCCGCGCACATGCTTTTTGTTTTTCTAACACATTTGGTTGATCGTCTCGCTGTTCAATAACTGGTTGGTAAAGAAAAGAAGTGACGAAAGTCATGACCGACTCGATGGTTTCTCTTCAAGAAGGACGACTGTCAGGACCAGAGATCTACTGTGCGTATCATTACAACCTTCAACTCTATACAATAGAAAATTTAATACTCTATTCAATAGAAATCTATACAATAGACCATGAGAAAATGATGATAGGGTAGTCAGAAAGTACAAGTCCATGAACTTTTGACAAATCGAAAAGCATATGCGCGGGATCGAACTCGAGAGGGTCAGTTTGGCAGTCAGACGCTTTCGCCACTAAGCCACAACGGCTCGGTCTTTGACCGCCGCGTAGGGTGAGAGGAACGTTAAAAACGAGCCCTGTACGTTTTCGTATCGGGAACGTATAGTTCGTTTAAGAAATTTGGACACCACAAATCGATGGCTAGGGTCCTAACTAAGGTATTCTATCAATTTGGTACGAATCCGAGGGTGTGGCACCTACTACACTCCTCGTTAGCCTGGTTAATCATAACAATAGTGGTTTATCCATACAAAGGGATTGGTTTGGGATTATGTTTGTATTTGGTACATGGTGATGTCATAATGTATGGCTATGCATATTGTTTCTAGAACTAATCGACTGTGCCGCGCAGTGTTCGCTGGAGCAGGAGGAGGAGGAGCGAGAGGAGGAGCAGGAGCAGAAGAGGAGGAGAAGGAGGAAGAAGGTGGCTTGGAGGGAGCATGTTCTCGTGTTTGCTGGACAGATTACTAATTTTTCTCATTGGTGTTCCAAGGATTAGTCTGAAACGTATAATTACTGCAAACAAATAAACAAGTGAATGCAGGATGCGTCCTCCACGCACGACGATGATGAGGGGGACGTCACTCTGTATAGGTGAGTGGGAAGAGAGAGAGAGGAGAGGGAGAGAGAGAGAGAGAGAGAGAGAGAGAGAGAGATTTCCTTCCCTCTCCAGATCTCTCGCCCGCAAGTGCGCCAACCTGCCCTTCTTCCACCATCGCATGATCTTCCTTGGTGCTCTCATCGCCGTCACTATGGTCTCACCGGGTGGGTTTTAATTTGTTTTGTTTTTATTTATTTATGTATTTTATATGTGATTCAAATTCAATCATGGTATTTTTGTGTTTATTGTATATGAAGCATGAAGTAAGTAAGTCTCACCAGGTGCGTTTGTTTTATTTGATTTCTTGTTGTATGATATTCTCCTTTTTGAAATTGTTTTTTATATGATATGTCGAGTATTCAAATTTGTTTCATTCTCTGGCAAGATTGTTAGTTGCTTGGATAATTGGGACCAATGATTGCTTTGAAATCGCCAGTTTGATGATCACCATTTCGTGAAACTTATTCTTTTCAGGTTTCGTCACTGGCATTCTGTGGGGTTTGTACGTGTCGTTTGTGGGATTCCTCTACATATTCGTCTCCGATCCACAACCGCCAAAGCAACAGAGGAGGTGCGTCTCTCTCGCTCTCTCTCTCTCTCTCTCTCTCTCTCTCTCTCTCTCTCTCTCTCTTCACTGTACCTCTCTCAGCACAACCTCGCATGTGTTCAGTATGGACTCTATCCGCTATGTATATCGTGTTCAGTATACCTTCATTTCTTCTTTACGATGCTCTTCTCTTTTATCTTACCACCCCGTTGCAGCGAGTTCTGTCGCGACGCGTCCGACTCTCCCTCCCGACATGTCGAAATGAACGAGGCGGATGAGGTGAGGTGTTATCACGTATTCCACTTATGGTCTACTCTTATCTCGTATCCACTTTCACTTCCACTTATCCTTTTAAATTTCTGTCAGTGCTATTTTTAGTCACTGGCTATCTGAAATTAGTGTTATCAGAACGTCAAATTAGCAATTCTGTTTTGATACATTTCATATTTACACATTTTGAATGCTCTCCTTCCCCTTGAAGAGATTACTCTGCGGATGGTCGAAGGAAGACTATAGCAGATCTGTTTTGATGCTCGTATTTACATATATTTTGATTGTATTCCTTCTATTCAGGTAGCCGACGAGGTGACGGAGGGCCGCGGCGGCGGCGTGGGCGACGGCATCGTGTACAGGGTGAGTGGGGGCTCCTGTCTGTTTCTTGAAAGTTGAAGGGAAACGTTTATCTGCTGAACTGTTCATGGCGTATGTATGATGAGTGGGTGACTCACGTTTCCCGTTTCCACGGGTTTGTTTCTGGATACTATCACACTCTCGTACGCACGCGTGTCAGAGTAGGATTTCATTCGATCTTTCCCCTGGATATCTGGATTGCAATTTTCGATTTGCATGTTTAAGTTCCGTAAATGTGAAACTAATGCGAAAATACCGAGAGTTTCTTGTTCGAATAATGCTGGTTGGTGGATGAGATTGAATTGCAAGCAATTAAGGGGATTAACATTTTTCGTTTCATTTGGTTTAGCAATCATAATGAAGCAATCATAATCAGATTATAGTTTCTTAGGGTGCTGAAAAGTATTGTGTATGTGAAACATATATCGTTATCGTCTACCTACATTATGGCGATTTTAAAGTGCTAGCAATTGTTGAGATAGTAGTTTTGTAGAGTGTTGTTGTTTCTGTGAGACATATGAGTTTTCAATTGTTTGTGATTTCCTATACATTTCCATCTCTCTCAGCGCTAGTCAAACACCTCTCATGCTATATGAAAATGCGATTCTGGATTATTTGATTTCATTTCATTTGTTCATCTTTAACCTGCATCCTTTGAGGGTTGGATGAATGAGCTGCGCGGTCGCTATTCGCCCGCCAACTATCACGTCAATGCGGCACAGTCCGTACTCGTCAGGCTGGAGGGGGGCACGCTGAGGTGAGAGAGGAGAGAGAGAGAGACATAGAGAGAGAGGAGAGAGACATTGAAGGAAGGAGAGAGAGGACGTTGCAGGATCTCCCGTCCCGCGCGCTCCGTGCTCAAGCACGCCTTCCACTCTGACCCCACCCTCACCCAACCCGCGCCCACCATGACCAGCCAGACCATCTACGACTTGAAGAACGCGGTGGTGAGTAGTTTGTTTTTCATTTGATAATAGGTTCATTACCGCGCTTTTTTGAGACCACTTCAATGAGAACACAAATAGTCTCGTGAGAGAATATGTTTTGAAAAGTTGTGAGAGTATGCGAGTGTGATGTGCGTGAGATACGGTGACATATATTTTTTGCTAGGTTTTTAGGGGAAAATCGGACGATTAGTTCTGAAATGGTTTTTCAAACTGATTAGGTAACCGAAACTCATTTTGTGAAAGTAGTCGAACCAGAAAATCTGTCTGTCTGAATTGTTGTTTAAAGTGGATGAATATCGGATATCGAAACAATGTATAAACTATGGTGCATGTGACTTTCATGCTCTGCAGGTGAACCTGCGTCCGCGGCGGCTGGCGCGCCGTCGGTGGTGGAGCCGGAAGTACCCCATCCACATCAAGCTGCCCCACGCCGGAAGCACTCTCGTCGAGACGGACAGGAGGAGCATGACTAGGTGAGGGGGAGGGGGGGTCGCGACAACGAACTATTGATCTAGTGTGGTTGTGCCGGGGCGAGGCGAGGTGACCAGCATGACCAGGTTGGGCAAGGGGGTTGTCAGTTGGAACGAACTATTGATCGATTTGCGTTGTATCAGCGTGCGAGGTGAGATGTATGACTAGGTTCTGCGTGGAGGCAAGAGAGTTTCAATTACAAGTTACTGACCGTGTAATGGAAGTATTGAATAACTTACGCTGTCTTAGCTGTTAGTATGAGAAGTGAAACGTATGAACAGCATGGCCAGGTCGACAAAGAGGAGGAGGTAGGAGGAGGCGAGGTTGCAAGTCGGAGCATTAGCTGCAAGTTACCGTTGGGCAAGGGGGGGGGGGAAGGGCTGCGATTTAGAACGAACTATTGATCGACTTTCGTTGTATCGGCTACTAGGTGAAACGAATGTCCGGGAAGGAGGCGAGGGAGTTGCGAGATGGAAGAGTTTCTAATAGTGCATTGCATATAGTACGCTGTCGCGGCTATTAGTGCGCGGTGAAACGTATAGTTTTTCGCAGTAAGTGTGACATATTTTTGATCGTATATGTTTGATGAGCGGGTCAATGAAATTGAAAAAGAGATATTGAAACTTTGAAACTATTACGCTGTCTCAAATATCAGCGCTATGTGAAACATATTTTTTCGCCAATATCAGTCGTGGCTGTGGACAAGAGAGTGAGAGGAGAGGAGATGGGATATACGCATAGAAACAACAATACAAAATCTTATGTTTACTTTTGTTTCAAAAATAGTTTCATCGGTCAATAGATAATTAATTGCTGTTGCAGGTCCGTCTCCATGCACCCCACCAACTCTCCCGATGTGGACACCCCACTGTCGACGCTCAGTGAGCGGACGCCCCCGCTGGATGAGGGAGGGTACGAGGGGGAGACCGACAGCAGCGAGGGGGAGGAGAATGGTGAGGGGAGAGAGAGGAGGGAGGGAGGGAGACAGGGGGGAGAGGGGCAGGAAGGGAGAGGGGAGAGTGGTGAGAGAGAGAAAGAGAGAGATAGTGAGAGCGAGAGAGATAGTGAGAGCCTGGAGACATACTGTAACCTTTCTTCCTTGCAGACCCCCTGCAGGCCCGCAGTCGCACTGTCCTCGGCCGGGCCAACTCCACCAGTGATCTATCCGAGTTTCAGAAGGGGGAGGTGGGTAGTGGTTAGGGTTTGAATGGTCATAGAAATATTTATTTTGTAAACATGCGGAGCAAATAAAGTATTGGCGATATTACACTGTCTCAAATACTAGTGCTGGGTGAAACGTATAGTGCCAATCTCAGCTGTGTATGACAGGTGCACAACTTTGATTTGCTCTGAAATATGTGTGACTGCAGGTGGCAGCGAAGCGCAAGGGCCGCAGTGTGTACCTATTCGTGCGAGCCGCGCGAGAGAAGGAGAGGTGGTTCCACCTGTGAGTGGTCATTCTCTCTCTCTCCCTTTCTTCTCTCTCCTCTCTCTTCCCTCCTCCCTCCTCCTCCTCCTTCCTATCCCTTCATCCTCTTTCCTCTCTCTCCTCTCTCCCTCCTCTCTCTCTCTCCCCTCTCTCTCTCCCCCTCTCTCTCTCCTCTCTCTCTCTCTCTCCTCTCTCTCTCTCTCTCTCTCTCTCTCTCTCTCTCTCTCTCTCTCTCTCTCTCTCTCTCTCTCTCTCTCTCTCTCTATCAACCTCCCTTGCAGCCTGCGCGAGGCGTGCGCGCGTGCCCGCCACTCGTCGGTCCGCCGCTCGCTGGCGCAGCGCCAGAGCAGTCTGCCCGCGTGGTGCGGCGACGTGGACGGGGAGGGAGAGGGAGTGGGAGGAGGGGGAGGAAGCGATCAGAAGTGAGTGGGGTTATGGTGTTCAGTTGGTCTGCATCTTCCACAGTAAGCTATTGATCTAAGTCACTCGCGCTCTGTTTCAAAGTGTGTCTGAAACGTATTTATTGCTGCATTGTTTTTCAAGATTCATGATTTTTCGAAAGAGTCTCTAGTGGAAAGTGAACCTTGTCAGTTGCACGAGCTTTTTGACAAACGATGGACTACGTAACTTCTCGTCTCTGATCCGATTGTCCACAGTGTGTACTGTCTTATCCGTGTTGTGTTCCCATGCCGATGGTGTACATCCCCTGTTCCAGATGCACTACTTCCTCTTCCTCCGACAAGCGCCCGCGCTCGGACCGCGAGATGGAGCACTGGCTGTACACGTGCAACCACGTACAATTCACCAAGTGAGCAAAAGCGTTTTTTGAAGTTGTAAAGGTTTTGTAGAGTACCATAACCATTTGTGATTGTCCTCCTTCGGCCCCCTCCGCAGAGTACTCTCTTGAAACGGGGGAACCTTTTTGTGTAACCATTTGTGATTGCTAATAAGTTTTAATCAAGTCTTCTTTATATGATAGTAATTTTTATACCATGCTATTGAACAACGATTAATCTGGAATGTACATCATGAGTGAGAATAATGAAACTATCGCAGACTGATGCTGGGTATCGTTGGTCACGTGCGGGGCGGAGCAGAACTGGGAGACACGGCGTCGGTGAGGCTCTCTCTCTCCCTTCTCTCTTCCTCTCTCTCTCCTCCTCTCTCTCTCTCTCTCTCTCCCTCTCCGCCTCTCAAGGTGCCCTCTCAGGTGGACCTCGGCGCGCACAAATGGCGTCCGCAGCAGTTGGCCGAGGGAGGCGCGGACCTCGTCGCCAGCGTCCACGCGATCGCTACCAGGTAAATGACGAGATTTCGAGGTTTTACGCCGAAAACACTTCTGCCTATAGTACCACGAATGCGTCGGGGTGGTTAGACAACCATCAGAGCACTTCGGTTCCACGAGCTAGGTGCGAGACGAGGTTTCCGAAATGCACTGTTTTTTTTTCATATTATGAGATCGTGTAGCAATAGTTTACAATATAATACAATTTATCATACATGAAATAATATATACACGTCATGGGAAAATGGAAAGGCACATTTAATTTAATAAGTGAATGAGTGTCACTTCACTGCCACTTCTTGCTCTTCTCATCAATTCTGAGCACCCGCATCCCGGCTGCGATATCGGGATGAAGGGGGAGGGAGGGAAAACATTCCGAGTAGAGCGAAGACATGCGGGTAGTGAACTGAAAGGATTATCATAAACTCATAAGAAGTCTTCAAACATGACTCACCACGGGATCGTAGTGTAGCTGGTCCTTGATTCGGTGCTGGCCCTTAGTGCGAGTGATGTGCTTGCCGCGATTGTTCTTACCTTAAGTGAGACAGGCGTTCTATTGTCATTCAATATAAGGACTCACTAGAACTGGCAAAGTGGCAGTCGATGCACTTGTACCGATCGAATCCCTGCAGTCTGCAGCTGTGCTTGAGTGACAGATGGTACAGTGTATTTGTCGTCTTCATAGCCATGCAGCAGATCTGTGTGAGTGTTGTTAATCTACCGTAGGTGTACTGTGTGTCAGCTTACCGTGCACTTGACGAACTGGCCCGTCTCGTCTTCCTCGAAGTCGTCGTCTCCCACAGACTCGGTGTACCGTCTCTTGGTGGCAGAGCGGCGCGGGCGAGTGGATGAGATACACTCAATCTGCGAACACAGACATCATACTTAACATCAGTGCGGTCAGCGTTGGACTAACAGAACATTTGAATCGACAAATATCGAAATTGTCGCATCGACTCACCTCGTCGTCCGAACTGAGCGTGATGGAATCGATTGTGTTGTTGGACGTGGACGTAGTCGTGTGACATGTGGATGGTGCGGCCGGGAGAGAAGGCCTCGGCATTAGTTGGAAGGGATTTGCGAGTTCGGGGAAGCACTCTGCGAAGACACCATGCGCCTTGTCGACGAGCTGAATGGAACGTCAGTTTCTGTACACATCAAGTTCTCCTCACCTCCTTCTCAGTCTTAAATCGATCGACGACAGTGTGCTTCTTCTTCGCGGCATGTCGCATACCTCTCTCGTCTGAAAATAAAACACTACAATCATATAATTTTATAAAAGGAAATGCAAATACTACTTACGATAGAATGTGATTTCGCATTCGAGGCAATAGTAGCGCTGACCGGAATCCTTGCCTTTGTTGATATGAATTTTGTAGGCATGCTGTTCTGGGTACATGATGTGAACAGAGCAGATCTAAATGTTGTTATAAAAAATCACGCGTTTCTGTTCACACTCACCTTGCATTCATGCTTTCTGCGGTAATCTTTGACACGCTTGGCGGATAGCCCCTCTATCTGATTTTTTTCATATTATGAATAATAAAGATAATAATGATGACTCAAAGCCTCTTACCTCATGGTCGCACGAATCCGATTCGGAACTGACGCGCTCCCGCTTGGTGATGCTGATAGTGCGCGATCGCTTCGATGTGGGGGCAGAGTGAGTGGAGAGGGGAGGGTCGGGATGGGGAGAGGAGTCGATAGGGGAGAAGAGCTGCTGCGGAATAACCGCATTCGGGAAGCACGCCACGAACAGGCGACGGTGCTCCGAGAAGATCTAGGAGAATTGAAATTAGGAATGTTACAAAACATGCGACTCGGTGAGAAGCTTGCTTCTCTGGTACAATAAAACAAATTATTTGACATAAAACTCACGGCCTCTCCTGCGAGCTGTGCATTGTCGATGTGTCCGCGAGAGTGCGTGATGAGATCGTCGGGAGATGAGGAGGCGTGACACAGCTGGAATGAGAACATGAAAGAACACTGAGTATAAATAGGCTAACCTGGCACTGGACCGTGGACTCGCCGAGTGTCTCTAAGGCAGACGCGATGGTGTGCGTGGTTGCGGTGGAGCAGGCGGGCGCACAGCCGACCTGGAGTGTTGTGATTGTGGGCGTTGTACATTTCCGGACTCACAGGGAAGTCAGTGTCGGGCACCTCCGGTTTGACATAGGCGAACTGGGACATGGCTGTGGGGGGAGAGGGCTGCATATGCAATATGTCAATAAGTGTCGTAAACATTAGTTGGCGACATTGCTGGTTGCATATTGTTGGTAATTTACCTGTGGCGGCTCCGGTTGCATGTCTCTACACGCGATCATGAGCTGCATCCTCTCCAGTTCTGCTCCGAACGCCACCTGCGGCGAGAAGTACACCTCGTGCACGTTGATTGACGAGAAGAACTGAATGGGCATTATGCAAATCATATGCAAATCACATGTTTCTCACAACAACTGACCGCTCACAGTGCAAAGCGAGTGCAATGCGATGTAAACATGTTTACAACAAAATGCTATAGATAGCATACCTGAATAACATCGCCGTGTTTATCGAATCCAATGGGAAGACGAGCGATGAAATGATGTTGCATGGTCAGGAGCGAGTGAGGCGAGTGAGGCGAGCTAGAATCAGAACGGGGCGAGCGGGAACGGCGCGGGTAATTGGAGTGTGTGAGGGGACGCCGGCGGCCTATACACAGCTGCGGCCCCGCCCTATGCTATGCGTTCGCGGCATAGGGCCGTGTGTGTGAGAGAGACACGCGCGCGCGATAACACTGCCCGGTCAGCGGCCGATCAATATAGCAGCCGCTGTGATTGGAACGCGCTCTGGGATAGGGCCTGTGAGATACAATCGTGAGGGTCACTGTGGCTACTTTGAGGGTCTGGACATCGTAAAATTGATGTTACGGAAAATGATACAGTATAGGAAAAAGAGATTGCATAGTGAACATTGCAGGATCTTCTTCGACTTTTGCCGCGACGAGTACTGGGCGAGGCAGATCAAGGAGAAGATTCAGACCAAGCTCGCCACTATTCACGTGAGTACATGATATTGTAATTTTTTCAACAGTTTTGACAGGAGTTTGATTGGCCTTTTTACAAACTCGCAGGATGTTTAACGAATTGCGTGAAGCGTATACTTTAGAGTGTGGCATGAAAATACTTCATCGTAAAGGCCAAGTAAAGTGTGTGAAACGTATACTTGGGATATAGAGTTGTAATCGAAACGCGCACTTCAGCTGCCGTACTTCATCGAGCAGCTGTCGCTGAGCGAGTTGGACGTGGGCACGGCGACTCCCCAGATATGCGGCGTCTACGCGCCCCAAGTCGACGAGTGGGGACTGTGGGTCGACTTCGAGGTGAGTGCATGCTTTGACGTGTCTAACGAAAGGTTGTGTATATAGTTGCTCAATTTCCAGAACAATGTGTACTGTTTGTTGTGTGGTTTAGTAGGGACTGTGGGTCGACTTCGAGGTGAGACATGCATTCATGTTTTGTTAGGGAAAAGTGATTGTGTACGTTTCACCATATTAACATTTCTAGATGAGGATGGTATAATTAATTTGTACTTGATCACTTTCGAACAATGTGTACTATTTGTAGATAAAATACGTTTCACCGTACCAATGATATTTTTAGTTGAAGATGGTATGAACAATGTATAGTCGCGAATAAATCACGAACAATGTGCACTGTTTATGATGCGGTTTGTTCAGATGAAGTACCGCGGTTGTATCCGGCTGACTCTGGAGACGCGGGTGAACCTGCTGAAGCTGCAGTCGGGCGCGCAGCAGGTCG
The DNA here is from genome assembly GCA_963966185.1 of Rhabditoides inermis. Taxonomy (NCBI): domain Eukaryota; kingdom Metazoa; phylum Nematoda; class Chromadorea; order Rhabditida; family Rhabditidae; genus Rhabditoides; species Rhabditoides inermis. Next base: position 76,241 of record CAWZYM010000324.1, read on the forward strand.
AGAACGAGAAGAAGGTACGGGATACTATTCAATCAATCAATCGTTTATCCGGAATCGTTATATATCTGAATGTGTTTTATTTGAATATGGATACTATATTATTCGGAGAATATCAATGTTGGTTCCATTACTATCGTTCCGAAATTTGTGGGTTTCGAATGTACGTGAAACTTAAAGTGTTTCTAGTTGACTTATACTAGGTAAATCTGAAATGTATGATGAGACATATTTTATCTACACGTGATAATTTAATAATTAATGGAAAATCGAGAAGATATTAAATATCTCTTCGATTATGTGGTATAAAAAGTATCACAGGTGAGCCGCTGGACGGAGAGTGTGCGTATGGCTCACTATTCGGACGAGGATCTTCCCGAGTCGCCGGAAAGCAGCCCGGATGAAGACTTCGGAGCAAAGAACAACGAGAAGTGAGTGGGGGGATGGGACAATGCTCTCTCGCTTCTCGCCCTTTTTAAACTGGAATTTGGAATTGTTATGCGTATGTTTCGAGATTCGTACATTTCTCGCTGTCGATTTCAAATATCAATACACACTTCGATTTATGACATAAAATAAGACGCTCTCTCTCTTTCTCTCTCGCTCTCTCTCTTCTCTCTCTCTCTTTCTCTCTTTCTCTCTCTCTAAATTATCCCCTCTTTGCAGCCAGACACAGAAGGAGCGTACGGGGAAGAAGCTGCTGTCGATGGTGGAAAGGGCAGCACAGAGCAGCTTCTTCCAGAAAGCGGCCAGGATAAGCAAGGTGGCCAAGGTGAGTGTGTTCTCCGGCTGTCTTCTCTCTTTCTTCTCTCCCTCTCGCTCTCTCTAATTTCTTCTCTCTCCCTGCCCCTCCTCTCTCTCAAGTTCTCTCTCCCTGCCATCTCTCTCTCTCTCTCTCTCTCTCTCTCTCTCTCTCTCTCTCTTTTCTCCCTTCTCTCCCTTCTCTCCCTTCTCTCCCTTCTCTCCTTTCTCTCCCTCTCTCCCTCTCTCGCTCTTTTTCTCTGGGTGTCTCTTTTTCTCTCTGTATCTCTCACTCACTCTCTCTCTCTCTCTCTCTCTCTCTCTCTCTCTCTCCAACGTCTTCTCTTTCAGGTGATGGAGGATATCTCGTCTACTCGTCTCATGCTGAATGTGGAGATCAGTGTTCTGGAGGGAACGATGACTGTCAATCTCCCACCACCACCCAGTGATAGGATATGGTGGGTTGGGAGAGGGGGTAGAGAGAGAGACAGAGAGAGAGAGAGAGAGAGAGAGGGAGAGAGAGAATATTTGTATTCTTCCAGGTACGCATTCCGCAAGGTGCCGGAGGTGTCGATCCGAGCCGTCCCACAGGTATGTGTTATCTGGTATTTTGAAATTTTTCTTAATTTTTCGAGTCGTTTGTAATCGACGTCTATGGGTTAAGGAATCGTAATAGTTTTTGGTTTGTAGTGAGATTGGTCTTATATATGATATAGATGCGGTAACAACCCACATTAATATTAACCCACACCTATTCGTATTTATGGAGGTGTTGAAACGTACATGGTTTAGATCTGAAACGTTTATGATTAAGTGTTATTTTTGTTGTTCTAGGTTGGCGACCGGAGTGTGGATATGACGACGGTGTCTGATTGGATCGAGTCGAAGATGAAGCTACTCATCGAGAAGAACCTCGTCTGTCCCAATATGGATGACGGTGCGTCCACTTTCTCCTTCTCTCTCTCTCTCTCTCTCTCTCTCTCTCTCTTTCTCTCACTCTCTCTCTCCCTCTCCCTCTCCCCTCCCCCTCCCTCTCCCTCTCCCTCTCCCTCTCTCTATCTCACGTACCCTTTCTCGTTTCAGTGACCCTGCCAGCAATGAGCGGCAACGAGTTGCTCCACATGGGCTACAACCGGTAGACGCACGACGACGTCTTCTGATTCAGAAGACTGACGTCACCTGGACGACGTCCTTTCTCTCTACAGTGCCACTCTTCCCCTCCTTGTCTTGTTTGTCAAATTCTCGTACGGATTCTATTGGCGCCACGTCACTTTGCATCCCTTCGTATGTATTGCTCTCTCCTACGTGTTTTTTTTTTGCGTTTTGTCCTATCAGTATTACCCGTCTCCGTAATTATAGCTTTATATGATTGTTGTTCCTGTAAAGATGCGAAAAGTGTTTATGATTTTGTGACAAGTTTTACCGGTTACATAAAGTGTTTTTAATTTTTAATTTTATGGTATACCACCCGCGTGCGGCGGCTGCTGGGCGCATAGCCAAGGGCTAACTAGCTGGTTCTGACTATGGTATGGTCATACTCCTTTTTGGCGTGATTTTTTTCTTATATATTAATGTCTTAACGTGTTGTGGCGTGTTGGAAAGCTTGATTCATATATTTTGCTCTCGTCCCCTCTCTTTTTATATTTCAAACTCGAATACTTGCAGAAATGTTAGAAATATTACATTCGAGTTTTCAGACCATCTCTCATTGTATGTACCAACGGTCGAGGACCAAGAAAGGGTACTGTAGCATGTTTTGTAGCGGATATATGGAGCGTATTTGTGGTGTATTCTGTACCAAAACTGACTATGTGACGCACCCGAGATTGTTTTTGATTCAAGTATTGTCAATGTTATCATTGTGTATTATGAGCATTTCTTTTCTACCATCTCATTATGAATACCGTCCAGAAACGAACATTTCGTGCAAATTTATCGAAACATTTTCTGTGTTTTTTGTCTGTGAAAAATACAGTACTATAGAGTTATAGCCGCTTGCAATGGTCGAAGAAAATTTTTTTTCGTCGTTTTCCCATTGGTTTTTGGCGAAAAAATACTTTTTTTTTCTGTAGAAAAAACTGAATTTCTTCTAGTCGCATTTGAGATCGCGAGAAGATCAATTAGTTCATTTGAGATTAATTTTCTACGGTAAGTAACTAAATTTTGTATTTTATTTGAAGAGCTGAAGACCTATGATTACGATATTTCAGCTTCAGTATTTAGTAACGCTACAAATGCTGCTCCAATTTAGTTTTTTGGGGAACGTATTTCAGTCGATGCCTGTGGACTGTATAACAACACATTACTGAGACTTTTCCGTTATCACGGACCGGTCATAGTTTCACTCATTTGACCACTGATTGGCGCACGTTACTCTTACTTTCCGCGCGGTTGGTTCAACAAGCATATTGCGGCAGTGAACGGAATCGAGCCTACGATAAACAGATTACTGGCCACGACTCACTTCACTAGCCACTAAAACTAGTCTATGAGACCATGTTCACCGGCTCTTAGAAATCGACAATGAGTACAAGCTTGTTTTTTCTTTAACATTGGAGACGCGTTGCGTGTCGCGTCACGTGCGTCTGGCGTCACGCAAATCAGTGGTTTTTCATACATTAAAATCACGTTCCTCTTAAACAAAATGATTGTGTATTAAATATTTTTAAGATCGCCACTGATGTATGTTTTTTATATATAAATGTTTCAAACTAAAACTGCTGCACATCAGATTTATATCGATGAGTATTGATCGGAATTAGGGACGGCGCACAGCTCCGCTCGTTTGTTTTGAACTGTGGTGCGCTATGTCAGCATTTGTTGGCAATTAGGAAATGACACCAGACACCATGACACCATGACACCATGACACAAGACACCACGACACCATGGTGTCGACATCACGACACCACTTCACAAAACAAAAAAAAACTGCATCCTTTTCAATTAAATGTGCCGCAGTGCAGTAGAGTTTTGTGAAGTGGTGTCGTGGTGTGGTGGTGTCTGGTATGATTTCCTAGTTACCCATTTGTTCAATTCTCGGTAACACGAACTTCCGTTTTCCGTGTGTACACAGTTACACAATACACAACGGAATGTTTCTGTTCCGATATGCAAAAACTAAACAGCTGTCGCATGCCTAGTTATGGTTCAAGTTCAATGTATCAATGAGCCAAGTCCTTTCGATCAAATGTTGTAATCATTCATTCTTCAACTTCCTTCCTGCATTAGACACTACAGTTCTACAGTATGCTGAGCACTACGACTACAAATTTGTGTGTTTGATGAACTTCGACTTCCTTTCACTATGAAACAGTCAGCTTGCTTTCATTGAGTATCGCATGTCTGTAAGAAACACTTTTTGAAATTTATTACCTCTGTTTATTATTGTTATTTCATATTTTTGTAATTTACAACTGTCGTGGGTGACATGACAAATCGTTGCCAGAGTATTCCGTTTATTTGCACAGTCTAAACTTCCTATCTAGCAACCTCTATCACTAATCACTATATTTTCAACACAAAAAATACGTACCATACAACTTCATTGTAGTTAACATGCGATTAGGAACACATTATTCATAATGCATAATTCAAAAAGCAACAAAAATGTAGCACCAATTGATTACAGTTGTATGAAATATATGCACATTCTCCTTCACTGTTGTCCATAACGTATTTAAATCATGCATTCGTTATTTCACTGATCTCAACACATCCAAACAATCAGGACACATCTACATGAACGATATGGTGCTTCTGATTCCATTATGCATTCGAACCTTCATCACTGTCTTCTCACTAGTCGCTAATATTATTGTCATGGCAGGTTTGCTTTTGATTTGAAAGAAAAAAAGAAAACAGATAGGAATGACGAAAAATAGCAAGATGAAAATGCAACTACATATCGTATCAGAACTCCGATTTCAGCGATAGTCTGCTCTCCAATACTGCGCCACTCTCCCCCGTTCATTCTCCTACTCTTTCTATTCTCTGCTCATATTGGAGACTGTATCTGCAACCTCACATACAACCTACCCAGTCAAGGTGCGATTGTTGGTAGACAAACTTAACTAATCGGAATAAACGTATACGTTAACGCAGAGTGCTGCACTTTTCATTTGCAGCAATGCTTTGTATCCACCCCCGTACACCCTGCCTCTCAATATCCTATCCAATGGAGTGTGGTTCGTGGAACTTCTCATACTACAGGTGACTGTTTTGTGGCTGAACCGCTGAACGTAGTATGAATGTAGCGCCGGGTGTAGTGTAGTATGGAAACAATTGAACTTATCACCACCACACTCTTCTCCCACCGTTTCAATTCGTTCAGGTGGTGGCAGTGTCGCACATCTTGGCCGTGCGTCGTCCCGTCGCATTCCTCCGAGTCAACTGGAGCACTGTCGCTAAGGTACTCGCATTCATTTATCCTACTGTATCTCGGGACTTTTCAGGTCGGCGCACTCGTCTCCTCTGTCGGCATGATCATTGGTGGCGGTGTTCTGTTGCTGCCCGGAATGGTATGGAAAGAAGTGACAATGACAAAGTGACAGGGTGACAGATTGACAATGACAAAGTGACAGAGTGACAGGGTGACAATGATAGGGTCTCATCTTCAATACGGCGACTCTGAATTGGTATGAGGATATGTCAACGTGGCAGATGCGCGCACATCTACAGTTTAATCTGATACTGCAGGTGGGATGATGTGTAAAGGTACATAGGTTTCATTACATTGTGTTTCTAGATAGTCACCATCTCTGTCCTCATCATCGCTGATATATACATCGTTGTGGAGGTATGTTGAGAGAGAGAGAGAGAGGTGCTCCTCACCTGTCCCAGGTGTTTCGGATGCGTGCCCGCCGCAGGAAGAGCACAGTGACAGTTGTCAGCAGTGTCAGCCGCGGTGGAGTGACCAGAGAACGAGCAACGGTCAGACACCACAACCTCTACTCTTCATGCACCATCTCAACTTCTACATTCTGCGCAATGGCAAATCATGCGTATTTACAATTCAGAACGAGTATTCGACGGATACGACTCGCAAGAAGCGCGATCTGTTCCTCGGTCTCAACTTCGTCCTACTCTCCATGTGTCTCTTCACGCAGACCATACTATACAACTTTGTCGCCAGGTTCGTCTCTCTCTCCCTCTCTCCCTCTCTCTCTCTCTCTCTCTTTCTCTCTCATCACGCAATATCTTGTACCGGAACCGGAGTATTCATCTTTACCCGCTCCCTATTTGTAGTTGTCTGAACTATAGCGTTCTTACGTGTTTATTTTGGCACACTACAATCATAAGAATAACTTGTGTACAAAGACTAATAAAGCACATTTTGCATGCCCAAACCGTCTATGACAAAGTGACGCCATCACTCCTTTTCAGCAGCAACCATCCGATGGCAGTGTATGTGATGTCTCTGAACCCGGTGTTTCGCACGTGCAAGTGCCTCGTATACACCATATTCGGAAAGGGACTCCGCAAGTCACTCAAAGAAATGGCAACAAGGCGGTAGTGTGGATGACTTGAATTGGCAATAGTGATAGTGGTGGTCAGAATAAGGCAGAAGGTAGAGGAGAGGTTTTAGCACTTAAAGTTACTTTTCCTTTCGAAAAGAAGATGGCCGAACATCGAAGACAAAACGTTCCGAGAGATGCGCTACGACTTCAAGTAAGCCGACATGTAGGTAGCGGAGAGAGAGAGAGAGAGAGAGAGAGAGAGAGAGAGAGATTCCATTTCACACGACGTATTTTTACGACGACGACTCTTAGCCAGCCCAACAACCATCTGTACGAGAGAAACTGGAGGTACCGTAATCGTTGTACTACTGTTACCGTATTCCTCTTTTTTCATGCGCAGAATCTTACAGTACACCTTCCAGGACCAGGCCGTTCATAATACCTTTCACGCTTCCACGATTTCAGCTGACACGAGGAAGATGGTTATTTGTGTGAAGACAGTACGTTCACGTCTTCCTACAGAATCTCGTATCTCCATCACTCCATCACGTTTATCTTTCCAGAAAACGAGATCGACGACACATGTACTCGTTGTCGAACACAGTCGAACAAATCACTTTATTCTTTATCGCAAAAGTCTATCACCGATGATATGCTAATATTTTCATGCTATCGCCTTGTTGCCATCTCTTTGAGTGACTTGCGGAGTCCCTTTCCGAATATGGTGTATACGAGGCACTTGCACGTGCGAAACACCGGGTTCAGAGACATCACATACACCGCCATCGGATGGTTGCTGCTGAAAAGGAGTGATGACGTCATTTTCTGATTGATGTAAGGTGCGCTTTATTAGTCTGTGTACACAAGTTATTCTTATATTTGTAGCGTGCCATAATAAACACGTAATAACGCTATAGTTCAGACAACTACAAATAGGGAGCGGGTAAAGATGAATACTCCGGTTCCGGTAAAAGATATTGCGTGAGAGAGAGAGAGAGAGAGAGAGAGATAGTGAGAGAGATATAGAGAGGAACGCACCTGGCGACAAAGTTATAGAATATGGTCTGCGTGAAGAGACACATGGAGAGTAGGACGAAGTTGAGTCCAAGGAAGAGATCGCGCTTCTTGCGAGTCGTCTCCGTCGAATACTCGTTCTGCAACTCGGTTATGAATTATAAACATACGATCATATTGAAGAACATGAATAGAAGACAGGGTTTTTCGCGTAGAGTTGAGAAGATCGATGAAAAGGGACTATCAAAATTCATGTTATTAGAACATGCAGTAGCCGTTGTATTACATATTTTACACCTTATGGTAATTTATATAACTGTCACTACTTGATTGGAGATAATTTTTCTGATTTTGATTAGATGTTGTCTCTCTCGTTCTCTTTCTCTCTTTCTCTCTTTTTAGCTCTCTCTCTCTCTCTCTCTCAAACACCTCCACAACGACGTAAATATCCGCGATGAGAAGCACAGCTATGGTGATCATCTAGAAAACACAGTCAATTTATCGCAGAGGAACATAAATACAGTAATCGCATTCCACCTGCAGTATCCAGTTGAACTGAAGATGTGCGCGCATCTGCCATGTTGACATATCCTCATACCAGTTGAGAGACACCGGATCAAAACAGAGACCCTGTCATTGTCACTCTGTCACTCGGTCACCCTGTCATTGTCAATCGGTGACATACCATTCCCGGCAGCAACAGTGCACCACCGCCAACGATCATACTAGCAGAGGAGACGAGTGCGCCCACCTGTAAATCAATAAGACATCTAGAAGACATCTAGAAATGCCTACGCTGACCTTGGCGACAGTGTTTCACTTGAGTAGGAGGAAGGCGAGCGGGCGACGCACGGCCAACACATGCGACACCGCTACTACCTGAGGGAGCGAGTGTGTTTCGGAAATGTTTTTCGACTCGCCTCAGAACACTGCCGAATTGCCTTCGGAATACTTCCGATCACTTTCGAACACTTCGGAATGCCGGAATCCCTTCGAAACACTTCAGACTTGCTTTCGAAGAGACTGACCGCACCTTGAAAACTGACTAGGGCGACATGCCTCGGAATGTAAGTACGAGGCCAATTTACTTGGCACCATTTTCTGCGAAGCAATGTGTTCTGGCCGCCGATTTAATGATGAGGAAAGCAAAACAAAAAGAAAATCAATATCAAAAAGAACCGCCCTTCGGACTATGCGTATATCCGGTAGGTGTTTCGATAACACGCTTTTTGCGACTCCCATAAACCACATTTCAGAATTCGCATGGCAACAACTCTATTCTAATCATAGGAAACAGCTATGCGGGAAACTATGGTATGCAATTTTATTAATATATCATCATTATTGGTATTTTGAGCTGATATGGTATACAACATCTTCAAAAACGTTTCTTCCAGTTTCAAAGTCTTCTATATGAGCGGTTAAATAAACGTTTTTTTAATGATTGTTTATGTATCTGTAGGCCATCGCTCAATTTCATCATTCAAAAGTTCTTTGAGAAGGGTACCTATATTCATGATTTCAGCGCTCGAATCACTGGAACTTGTTGATGAATACAAGGATTACAGAAATGCTGTCGAAAAAATTAAACCAGACATCTTGTTCGTCATTCAAAGGTGGACTTTTATTCTTATTTTTCAGGCTCAAACCGTCAAACCGACTTGTGATGTGCCCCAACTACTCTCTAGATTCTAGATACGATTCTCTCTAGACTTCTCTTATTCTCTCTAACAAGCTCATCTTCCCATATCCATTCAGCTTGCATACTTATGTACATTTTTTCAAACCTATCTTCCAGATTCTTCAAAACAAAGCAGCCACTAAATGTGAAAGGATCGTTAAGCAATGACACTATATATCAATTTATGCTCGAGCAGGTGGAACACACGCATCATATCTTACTATCTGACGTAATTTCAGTTGACCTTTTTCGAGAAGCACACAAAGAAGAAGGTGTATGTGCTCGACGCGTTGCCGTCACAGATCACCGAACCGGTGACCGCCGCTCTGAAGCTGCTGCGCGCCGGGAAAGCGCTGAGAGAGATTGGAGTGAGTGAAGGTTGCGAGGGGGGGGTGTGTTATACTCTGCGCCAGAGCGATAGTTTTCGATCTACCTCGCTTGCAGTTCGAAATACGGTGCCATAACCGTTTGCCTCTCTTGTTTGGCGCGCTATTACCGAGTGCTGACTCTCCGTCTTTCTCTGATCTACCCCACCGCGCGCAACTTATTGCGAGCATAGAACCATATATAAATGCGGTCAGTTTCTTCCTTCGAAAACATTTACGAAGTAATTCGAAGTAATTCGAAGGCGTTGCAAGAATATCGCAATTAATCCGAAGTCGTTTGAAGTCATTCGAAGACATTCGAAGGGCATATCGCAAGGCATATCGGGAGTAGTTTGAGGGTTATTCGAAGTCGTTTGAAAAGACCTTCCGCTACTTGTGTATCGCAGGATGGACTGACGGTATGTGACCAGGAGCCAGCTCGGGACAGGGTCGCCAAGCTCGCCGCGGTATGCAACAAATGCCAGGTATTTTCATAAAGTGTAAAAATGAAACACTTGAAAAACCTATTAAATATAAGAAAAGAACGTATAATTTTCTGTTAAAAAGTACTTGCGTAAAGAGAGTCAGTTTGTCTTGACCCAACCCAACAAAAGCGCATGCATAAAACGTTTACAAATACTAACACAAACCTGCTCCTCTCCCTCTCCCCCCCCGTCTCTCTCATGTTTTTCTCTCTCTAACAACGACATTATTTGTATTCTCATATTTCATATGTTATGTAGTGTCAACGATCCGGTATTTGCAATTTGCAGGTTTGTGTTAGTATTTGTAAACGTTTTATGCATGCGCTTTTGTTGGATTGGGTTAAGACAAACTGACTCTCTTTACGCAATTACTTTTTACAGATAATACATGTGCTTTTGTTGAATTTCCTAGAAATTTCTTCTATTACTTATTGCCAAGTTCTTTTTTTAATTAGTACGCACAGAACTATGATGGAGGACAAACGGTGGTAGCAAGTAATTGATTACTACAGACTGCAGTTCGTGTTGCGTATATGGAACTATATTTCCATAGTATTGTATAGAAACGCTTTTAAACGACACAATTCTCTGCATTTGCGGTCGCGGTGGCATAAGTGCATGTCTGCCTTGTCTGCGCCCTCTGCTATCAGCGTGCTCTCTCGCGCTCTCTCTCGCGCATCCACACGCTGGCCTCTCGCCTCATGAGTGCGCGCGATCGCTCATAACTTCTTTCGGAGAGAAGATACAAAGATGCCGTCAACCAGTGATCTTACCTAGGGAACTGTGTGAATCTAACTAACGTGAATCGGATGAGTTCACAGTGTTGCTAACATGACCTTTGGATATCGCTTCTTGAAAATTCTAGCGCGAACCCTATCCTAAGCCAAAAGAGAGAGGGCGCTGCGCGCCCTCTCTAATAATGAAACTTGTGTTAGTATTTGTAAGCGTTTTTTCAATCAGATAAAGTGTGTTGTGTTGAGGTGTTGGACGGGATGCGATGGATGAGGGACGATGGCGGTCGCTTCTATCCATACGATCCCCACTCTTCATGTACTTTAACACTTGACTGACGCGGGACTCGACCGCGTGTCGCCCCTCTTCCGACTACTCGTCCGACAGTACCAGTAGATTATTAGAGATGAAGGTATTGATTAACAAGATGACTGTGTGGTTGTATTGAATATGGTTGTATTGATTGTTTCGAATAATTTTTGCTTTATTTGTGTAACCTGTACAGAGGTGATCGCGGCAAATTTTTAGTGAATCCATCTCAACTCAAAACTCCGTCTCTGAACGGAGTTACAGCGACATATTACTTTTACTATAATTATTACTTATTTCTAAAAAAATCTTTTTTTACGGATTGTACTGTATATTCTGTTACTTTGCCATTTTTCAATATTTCTGACTATTTCAACAGAACACAACATCACGTTGAACACAGTAAAACGAAATGTAAAAAGTCAGTTTGTATTCATCAGAAGTTGTTGGAAAATTATAACAAAATCACACCTAGACTGGGTAGGTTGTATGTGAGGTTGCATAGACAATCTCCAGTATTGGCAGAGAATAGAAAGAGAAGGAGAATGAACGGAGGAGAGTGGCGCAGGATTGGAGAGCAGACTATTGCTGAGAGGCTCAGGTTCAGGTAGCATCACTATTGTGATATTCATGAAAACCCATTTCTTAGCATTGATTTAGCTAGTCTCCTGTTTAATCAAATCAAATGCAAAACTGTCATGACGACAATGTTAGCGACTAGTGAGACGACAGTGATGAAGGTTCGAATGCATAATGGAATGAGAAACACCATTTAGTTAATATAGATGTGTCCTGATAAAATGGATTTGAGAAAAAGACGGATCCGTTTGGCAAATAGACAACAATATGAAAAGATGTGCATTTATTTCATACAACTCGCAGTCCTCTTTCACTATTAATTGTAGTCAGCGTTGTCTTTTTTTTGTCAGCGTATTGTTAATCTACATATATTGTTACATATATTGTTGCAGTTTTTAGGTTTTAAATATGCATTATGAATAGTATACGTTCTTATTCACACGTTAACGACGCCTATAAATATGTGAGACGTATTTATTTCGATAACAAAAATTGCTCACAATTTCCCATTCAATTGTTATGTACTTTAACACTTGACGCAGTTGCAGTACACGACAGATGCAAATTACAAAAATGCGATTACAATAGTAAATAGTTGTTACAAAAGAACAAAAGTAAAAAAGTGTGTATTGCTCAATAACGACCCGCTCGTGATACAAAATCGAAATTCAACAAGTACACAATTATTTCTTTAATTTCGTAGTTTTCAGCATAATGTAGTGTCTATTCCAGGAAGGAAGCTGTAGAATGGCTACAATATTTAAATTTAATCGAAATGGCTTGAATCTTTGATACAGTGAATCGTAAGTAGACATGAAAATTGCAAAAGCTATTTAGTTTTTAGCAACAATGGAGAAAAAAACTCTCCACACGCTGCTTGATGATAATATTCCGTGTGTTGTGTGCAATCATCTTTCCACTGGTGCCATCGATGTGTTCAACAGCACCAGTTGCACCAGCTGCACCACTGTTGTCACCTCAGCAATACATCATGATGAACGCCACGCGATGATGCTGCCTTCGAGTACGAGGATGATTCCGACGTTATCGGGTTCGGTGCAGTAAGTGGAAACGGATTCGACCGGCGCGCAAGCGGTCCACAGCGAGTCTCGCGACAGCACTGCGGGTGATTATCTCTCCACAACCAGAGCTCGAACACCATCGGCGGTGTTCATTGACGCCAGCAAGTCTCATTGATGCTGCTGACGCCTCCACAGAATCGAGCGGGTCTCACGGAACTTTGGAGGTGAGCACTTTCAGCCAGTAGCATTTTGAGTATTTTCAGATGGATTACTCCAACTGCAAACCGCTAGTTCTCGCAACGTTTCCACCAAATTATAATCTACTGGTCGTCCCGCCACCCACGCAATTCGAACATAGGAGTGAGCGACCTTTCATTCCTGTTTCACTATTATATGTAGTCAGCGTCGTGGAGTATTCGCAGTACAAGCAAGAGCCGGCTAGCAACCCGCCACCGCAGCAGCACATTCAGTAACCATCGCCACTGGACTGCTCGGGTACCTACATCCAATAAATTTTACTTCTAGCCCCGTCCCCCTTTTTCGTATCACTCCATAACGATAATGTTTGTTCAATGTTTGTCTTTCATCAACCATTGACTCAGTATTCTAAAATGTTCGAAAGCAGTTGACCTGTAATCAGTGAATTCGTTTTCTTTTTTTCTCACTATCAGACAGGTTTTTTCTCTCTCGCTGTGTTTGAAATTGTGTTTTCGAATGAAATAAATTGTTTTGTCAGAGCAGTTTATCGTTATCGTTCCGCTATGTTTTTTTTTTAAATTTGTTTGAACAATGTCTCACCAACTCAAAAAAAGTTGGATAAACATTTAGTTGGTTATACAGGAAAACGCGAAAGCGCAATGCCGTGGAAATATAGGTTCCCATTACAATTCAATCATAATTGTGTACTGTTAATTTACCGGGATGACTGATAATTGGAAGACCGTATCTGCGCAACTAGTGAGTATTTGAATAATCATAGATCACCAAGATCTATATCCTTGGGTTTGAACAGGGCTTGGAAAGTGAGAACGTTTTAATTATAGAAAGAATCCGCACTACTTTCGACTTTCGAGTAGTTGGACAACGGCTTCAAAATAGAACATGCCTCCTTGCAATTGCATTGCAACACCCATCGCTGAAGCTAATCGCTTCACAGAGGACAAGAATCGTCCTCTCTTTTCCTCTCTTTCTCTATCTCTCTCTCCCTCTCTCTCTCCCTCTCTCTTTCCCTCTCTCCATCTCTGTTTCCCTCTTTCCCCTCTCTCTCTCTCCCCACCCTCCATCTCTCTCTCCTTCTCTGTCTCTGTCTTTCTCTCTCTCTCTCCATCGCAGGATACAGCAATCGTCCGTGTGTCGAGCTTCTACTGTGTCCTGCATGCATTTCTAACTCCAGTCTTGGTTGGCGGAGAGAAAGGGAGAGCGAGGGCACCTCTGTGCTCATTCTGACCGCAATCCCACAGACTCATTTCCCTCCCTCCCTCCAAATCTCTCTCTCTCTCTCTCTCTCTCTCTCGCTCTCGGTCCGATGCGGCCGGTTAGATGGCCTGAAACATAGAAGCGCGCGAGGCATGCCGGCTCCAATAAAACAAGCTGGACGCGGCGGGGCCAGATTGGTTTAGAGAGAGAGAGAGAGATGCGAGTCGAAGCTATGATGCGCCCTGCGCAGGTCTTCCCTCTTCCATCTCCTCCCCTCCCTCCCTCTCTCCCCTCTCTCCCCTCTCTCCCTCTCTCCCTCCCTCTATGTATCCCCCAGTGGCGGCGAGATGTCGTCACAATCCACCCCAGGATGCAGTCTTTCTTCTTCTTCTTTCTTCTTCTTCTTCTTCTTCTTTCCTGCCCTATATCCCTATATGCCCCTATCCCATCTTCGGCCTGCCTGCATATTAATTAATCGCGAAAGGACCGTAAACCTCGCGATGACTTGCCCTCTACGCGTCCGCTCTTAAAGGGAGTGTACACTTTGAATTTCGAAGTTGAGTTAGCACCAGGATGTGAAAATATGTTGAAAATGTTGTACTTTTGTCAATCGGAGATACCTATAAGTCGATGAAAAATTCTGTTGATGATTGAAAATTGGCACCAATTTCTGCATTTTGATACATTTTGCGCTCAATTTTCACCAACTTGCAGACATTTTCAGCAAATAGTTGTATTGACAAAACTGAGTCGTTTTCAACATATTTTCACATCCCGGTGCTAACTCAACTTCGGAATTCCGAGTGCACACTCTCTTTAATGAGTCTGAATGAGGGTGAGATTGAGTGTGGCGTGCATGCGTTCACTCAGTATGCTTCATTTCATGTGGTCCGCGCGGGGTTTTCGAATAGCCCCAGCTGCAGCATCGATCGCGCGCGCGCGAAGGCGAGCCTTTCCCCAGCCACTCTAACTACTAGTATAGAACTCACACTCAACCTGCGGGTGTTATTGCCCCCCCCCCCCCCGCGCGCGCGTGCATACCAATTACGGCGCGGCTATATGGTGTTTTGGTGCGGCGAGCTCGCGCGAAGCTGTTTGTTCATCCCTCCTCCTTCCTTCCGTCCTATCGACATTTTTCCCGGCTCTCGCCGGCCCGCAATTGCGAATTGTTTTCGTCGTTCTTCAATCAATGTCCACACCTTGCGTACACACACTCACTCCGCATGTTTTATTGAGCCGCCTTCTGGAGAGGGAGAGAGAGAGAGAGAGAGAGAGAGAGAGAGAGAGAGAGAGAGGAGGGGAATGTGCTCCGGCTATGCTAGTTGTCCTCCGCACAAAGCCATCCCCTTCTTACGACCCTCTTTCATGTAGACTTTCACATGCTAATGTATATGTACTCTTTCTTAGCAGTGTCAACTATTCGAATTTCGGATGCGAATGCTGAGTAGAATATTTGAATGATTGTCATGATTTTCTCACATTGTTAATATAACATGAATGTTATTCTAATTAGGATATCTGCTCGCTGTCCTAACCCCGCCAGTCGATAATATGCTAATTTCCTTCTGTTCTTGAGGCGTTAGGCACACGTAGTTGCGGGATTCGAATGCCGTCGTCTGCCGAAGGCTGAACGTTCGCGGGGCAATCGTCTAGTGTGCGTGTGAATAGAACGAAGGCTTCCCTCTCCTCAGGTGAGTCCACTCCACCTCTCTCTTTTTTCCTAGAGTCCACCACGACCCTTTCTATTTGCACATTCCATAACGTCTCCACGTGCTCACAACGCTTGTCAGTTACAGATGTGTGTGTGGTCCCTGTTGGTTCTGACGCCTTTGCTGCTCACCCGAGGGATTTTCATATCGCATTTATATGCCGAGTGTGTGTGAGGGGTTGTTGTGATGGAATCTCGGGCTTCCGCCAGTCACACAAAAGCACACCACTCACGCACGCGTCCCTAGAACCCTAGAACTACGCCGCCGGCTGTACTAGTTACTAGAATCATATTGTACTCTAATAGTTCAGATATAACTGGTTGTACTAGTTGTACTATCTAAATCTCTAAATGCAATGCGTTTCAGATGCGGTGGTGATCTGCAACGCACTGCCCCCGGTTCCATAGAGCTCGCTCAACACACTAACACGGTACGTTTCAGAGCGTAGGCACGTTTTCCACCGGTTTTCATATTTACGTTTCACTATGCGATCAAGTGGTATTGTTTAGTTACCTATACAATGCCTTCTGTTCACGCATTGCAATCGTGATAATAGCCTTAATTTATCTTTATAATCATTTTGGATACGTTTCATCTGGTGTAGTGCCATAGGTTTCCTTCGAGTTCCTCCGCATAGTAATCTCTTGGGGACTACCTCACCTTTATCTTTACGTTTCATCTTCTGAGCAAATAACGTTGCACAGCGAATCGAATAATTTCGGTATTTTTTTGAGCAAAACCTTATCACTTTCTCGTACTACGTTTCGATGCGTTTAATATGTTATACGTTGATACGTTTATCTGATACGTTTCCCTGTTCCGTTTCTCTAATACGATACGTTTCAGCCGGCGCGATGGAGGCGCAGTTGAAAGAGATAGAAGGGCTGCTGGAGTCGACGACAGTCGAGACACCCAGAGAGAGCACCAGTGATAAGATCAAGAAGGCAAGACTTTCTCTCTCTCTCTCTCTCTCTCTCTCTCTCTCTCTCTCTTTTTCTCTTTCCCTCTTTTCCTCTCTCTCTCTTCTCTCTCTCTTCTCTCTCTCTCTTCTCTCTCTCTCTCTCTCTCTCTCTCTCTCTCTCTCTCTCTCTCTCTCTTTCTCTCCCTCGTATAAATTGTGACGTAGACATATGCCTTCAACATATCTCGTCATTGTTTCTATATTCTACACGTCTGTCAGACTTTGATGGCATAATCGTTCCTGTCACTCAGAAAGTGTTGCCGAGTCATAAGGGCATAAATAGAATACCATATCGTCTAGCAGCCAGCCAACCCAATGAGTGTAAACAAGTAAACAAACAAGTAAACAATCAAGTGAACAATAAGTAAACAAACAAACAACCCTATTTGCAGTACGTGAAGCTCGTCCTCCCGCACGTGGCGCTTGTGGCGGTGGTGTGTCTCTACGCATTGATAGGCGCCTACATATTCTACTCGCTCGAGTCACCAAATGAGGACTTTGTGAGTTCGTAAACACGTAAACAAGCAAGTAAACAAGCAAGTGAACAAGTATACAAGTAAACCGTTTTGCAGTTGAAAGTGAAGGGCCGGAACACGATCGAGACAATCAAGCGCGGACTGGTGGAGAGTGTGCAGACGAGGTGAGTCCGTCTGTCTGAAACGTTGTGTTCGTTTGTCTATCCGAAACGCTATGCTCGTCCTTTATTTTGTCTGTCTGCTACGCGTGTCCGCCCGCCTGTCTGTCCAAAACCAAAATGCTATTCCCGTTCCTTCGTTCGTCTGTCCGAAACGTCGATCTCGGTTTCAGAAACACTCGCAAGGACTCGTGGCGCTCGCAGGCCGAGCTGCGCCTTTTCGAACTCAATCGAAACATCTACAAAGCCTTCAAGGAGCAGTACGTAAGGTGTGTGCGAGCCGTCATGTTTACACACAGTCACTTTTGTTTACTATGCATGGAAGGCTCTCTGTCTTTGCTCCCGGCATTTAAAATGACTGGCAGCGTGAGAGAGAGAGAGAGGGAGAGAGGGAGAGAGAGTGTGTGATAGAGAAAGAGAGAGGTCATCAATTGTGCTCGCCTCACTGCATTCGAACACCACACGCGCCTATCTGCTATGTAGAGTGACGTAAGAGAGATGGGAACGAGACCAACATGTGTTTTGTGCCCCCGTCTGCAAAACTACTTTTCCGAACAATACTGTTTTCAACAAAAAAAAAAACAACAACAACGTAATTACAAATTATAAAGTTCGTTTAGGTATCCTGACGTGCGATGGGACGGTTTGATAGAGGACGAGGACGACCGAAAAAGGGTGAAACGGCACCGGTGCGTTTCTAGGTTTCTACTCCTTTTTTACGTCTCCCTGATTTTTGCGCCTTAGGTCTCTGCGCCCCACATTTTAGTGTATTGGTGTTTGGTGTGATGCAATGTGCGCTGCCCAAAAAAGTGATTAACGCAATCCGCAACAGAGACTAATCGCTTTAATGTATCGTCGTTGCATTGTGATTTTTTGCACTCTCATTTATTCACTGGTCGTTGCATCAGACAAGCCTATTAAGAGAAAATTGAAATACTAACATAATTAGTAAACATAAAAAAAGTTATCTTATTTCAGAAACACAAAAACGCGGAGTGACAAGGGAGAAAAGTTGTGGACTGCCTCCTCGGCTCTCTTTTTCGCTGCCACCACCATGGCCACTATTGGTAAGCGATCTTTGTCACATTATCTTTGTAGTTTGTATCTTGAACTTTGCAACCCCATCGCCCAGTCTTTTTTCCATCCTGATGACATCATTCGGACTTGCGCTTTCAATACATAATGAGGTTGCTCCGCGCAGGGAGAGGGTAGGACATAGAGATAGAGACATAGAGATAGAGAGGGAGAAACACATGCTTGTCTTCCGGAGACAGCTCTATCCTCTATATCCCGCACCTCTCTCTCTCTCTCTCTCTCTCTCTCTCTCTCTCTCCATCTCTTTCTCCCTCTCTCTCTCTGAATCGATGTGTGGTTGTTGCGGGTCCGCGCGGCTATAAACCCCGTGGAGCCCCCTGCGCAATTCATTTCAGCAGGGGGCCACTAAATGAAACGTACACTCCGAATGAACGAGTTCGAATGCGGGCAAATTTGTATAGTAGGGGAAATTACAATGGTTGTATGAATGCCAGGATGAAATGATGAAAATTAATCATACTGTACTCTGTTTAGGCTACGGTAACATTGTGCCTGTCACATCGTCGGGACGCATCGCGTGCGTCGTCTTTGCCTTATTTGGTGAGTAAAAATAGTCAATCAATAATAAATAAATCAACAAATCAAGTACAATTCCTAAAAAGTCAAAAACCACTGAATTTTTTGAAAAAATTTAAAATTTCCAAAAAATCGTTCAAACTCCGTTTCAGAGGCCGAATTTCGAGTTGCACCAAAAGAGAGAAATGTAGTTCACATTGGTGCAGGTTGGATGGTATACTTTTTGTCAACCTTGTGATGGTTCTAATCGGAGTTTTCCTTTATCTCTTTTTCCAATTGACACCGGGCAGTCGCTGTTCGCGGCAAAATGACCGAGTTTTTATGCAAATGAGTCATGGATGGTAGCTGTCATTTCTTTCCGTGAGGGTGCATATGGATAACTCCGATTAGAACCATTACAATGTTGATAAAGAGTACACCATTCAACCTGCACCAATGTGGACTACACTTCTCTCTTTTAGTGCAACTCGAAATTCGGCCTCTGAAGGGAGTTAGAACGTTTTTTTTGGAAATTTTAAAAATTCTCAAAAAAATTCAGTGGTTTTTGACTTTTTAGGAATTGTACTGTAATAATCAATACATTGATTACAGGTGCTCCACTTGCTATTATCACTATCGGCGACCTGGGAAAGTTCCTCTCCGAATGCACGATCTGGCTCTACAAACAGATGAAGAAGGTGGGTGATTGACGATGACGTCATCGTGATCATGACGTCATTTGATTGCAGGGTAGACAATGGACGTCCGCACACTGGCGCCGACTACGACACGGTAAAGGTGAGCATTCCTGCATTCTGATTTTTCAATTTTCACTTCATTAAAATTCGTTGCAAATTCTGTCCCTTTGTGCTAGCAGTGTGATCAACCAACCAGATATTCCGAACATGTGTATTACAATTGGTTCTGTCCCTTCCTCTTTCGCGTTTTGCTCCCCGCGACTTTTGATGTCTGACGATCGCATTTCATTTCATTTCATCTTTCATCGCCCATTCTTCCTCCATCCATGCGCCCATTCTGACTTGCGCATATTCCATAAATGACAGCGCTCGTCTTTCTTCTGCATGCGCCATTTTTATCCGCCGAGAACATCGCCTTTTGCCTTCTCCCCCTCTCTCTCTCTCTCTCTCTCTCTCTCTCTCTCTCTCTCTCGACGCGCGCGCGCTCGTTTCAAACTGCTTTCATTGCTCTGGAGAATAATAGAAGCAGCTTATCAGACGAGTCCAGTCGGGCTAGAATACTTAATGTGGGGAGGGAGGGGGGGGAGGAAGAAGGTATGTATGTATACGGAGGGAAGAAGAACACGATTAACGTAGGTACATAAGTAAGTGCGGGATACGAAATAGAAAAATAACTTGTAAGAGAAGTTCAACTCATCTATCTCTTTAGTTTTGTAATTAGACTTAAACATCGCGTCAGACGAATTCATGCACAAAGGTTGGTTGCAATAAGTCTGCCCACTGAAACGTACCTTCAACTTTCAAATAAATTACAAGTTTGCTATTGCTTTTGCTATTGCTTTTGCTATTGCGTAGCTCGAGTGAACTGTATGAATACGATCACTGCTAGCAGCAGAAAACCCGGTTTGCATATTTGCAAGCTATTTCCTGCAAAAATACTAACTCACTCTCCCTCTGATCAACTCTACTTACATATACAAGAACATAACTAATATAACTATACATGTGTTTTTTTCATACCATGAAAAGCGGAAAAAAAACGGACTACATATATCTATAACACGATTAACACGATATATCTATATCACCCACATCCCATTACAGACCGCGACGTGGAGTCATTTACTTCGAACCCGCAGATTATGCCGCGAAATCACTATCCTTCTGATCTAACCTACTCACATCGTCCGACTTATTGCGATAGTACAATAATACAAAAAATGAATAAAGTTGTATGCAGATCTCCCATTTGCTCCTTGCAGACCGCGACGTGGAGTCGGTGTCCTCCTCCTCCACCGCCTCCTCATCCGAGAGGGACGAGCTGGACTGGGAGGTGGGAACAAGTGTGATTATCATATTAGCATATTCCACATCAACAGTAATTTCCTGGTGTTCTTTACGAGTTACGAATTCGCTAATTGAAGGCATGTCAGTAAAAAGGTTCAATAGTGGTTTCTACTGAAATAAGTATATAGGCGCAAAAAATTCTTTAGGATCTGGTGATGGACAAGACGGAAGTGCCGGTGCTGCTGGTGTTCTTCATTCTATTGGTGAGTGGATTCTCTATTCTTCTTCATTCATGATTACCTTTCACATCATTAGCAAAATCCAATGTCTCCGTACAAAGGTGGCAATCACAAGTTTCACTCAATTTCAGTGGTTAACCGCTTAATCGATCAGTCTATCAAATTTCCTATTGATTCCCGTTCAGTTATACATCGCGTTCGGCGGCATTCTCTTCTCGTTCCTCGAAAATTGGAGCTACATGGACGCCTTCTACTATTGTGCGTTGTTTGTATGTTTGTTTGTTTACTGGCTGGCAAACCTGTCTAGAACGCAACAAAGAAAGAGAGAGGGAGAGGGAGAGGGAGAGGGAAAGAGAGAGGAAGAGAGATTTTAGCCTTCATCTCGCTCACCACCATCGGCTTCGGAGACATCGTTCCCGAGAATCACGAGTGAGATTTCTTCTTCTTGAATTTCACTTCAAAATTGAAATTAGTCAATATCATGTGTTTTGTATCTGTTTAAGTTTTTGACAAAAGTGTTGGTATTGGGACTGAATCGCACGAGCATTGATTCGCATTCGTGCGGGCTTCCGATGACTTCTTCTTGAAACGTATGAATAACTCTGAAAGACAATCAATGGATAAATTGATTAGTTCATAAATCAATCGATAAATCGATTTCAGCTACATCGTGATTATGCTGATCTACCTGGGAGTAGGCTTGGCTGTCACCACTATGTGTATCGATCTCGTCGGAATACAGTACATCCAGGTGCGCCCCCTCTCCTCTCTCTCTCTCTCTCTCTCTCTCTCTCTATCTAACTCTCTCGCTTTCTCTCTCTCTCTCTCTCTCTCTCTCTCTCTCTCGTTCGTTCGTTCTTTTCTCACAGTTTTATGTGCGTTATTGTCATTCTTGACAAGCTAGAAATACGAATGAACATAGTGTAAGAGAAATCATTGGCTTTACTTGACATATAATATTATTCTGGGTGATACATAGTTCGCCAGAATACGGTAGGAAAATCGATCTACCCTCGAGTCGCATTCGATCTACCTTCTAGTCGTGAGGAGACCCAAGCGCGCGTTTTCAAACGATAATATTGATCAAAGAAGCCGGCATGCGAATCAAAGAGGCCGCGCGACACTCGACCATTAGCCCGCGCTGTCTGGCCTCTCTCGCTCGAAACTGAGTTTTGCCAACTGACCCCGGCTGGCAATAACAGAAACTATCCACCAGGCGGCGACTATAAAGCTATTGATGACCCACGACTAGCTACTGACTAAGACGGACCTTTTTCGAGGATGAGGGAGAGGTGTCGGAGGCAAAACGAGGGAGTAATGAGGGTGCACGCAGGAGAAAGAGGGGTGAAAGAGAGAGAGAGAGAGAGAGAGAGAGAGAGAGAGAGAGAGAGAGAAACTATCAATTACCTATGAACTAAGAAGATCTGAGAGAGAGAGAGAGAAAGAAAGAGAGACTAACTATGCACTAACTATGGTGAGGGAAAATAAGGGTGCACGCAGGAGAAAGAGGGGTGAAAGAGAGAGAGAGAGAGAGAGAGAGAGAGAGAGAGAGAGAGAAAGAGAGAGAAAGAGAGACTAACTATGCACTAACTATGGTGAGGGAAAAGAAGGGTGCACGCAGGAGAAAGAGGGGTGAAAGAGAGAGAGAGAGAGAGAGAAACTATCAACTACCTATGAACTAAGAAGATCTGAGATAGAGAGAGAGAAAAAAAAAGAGAAAGAAAGACTAACTATGCACTAACTATGGTGAGGGAAAATAAGGGTGCACGCAGGAGAAAGAGGGGTGAAAGAGAGCGAGAGAGAGAGAGAGAGAGAGAGAGAGAGAGAGAGAGAGAAACTATCAACTACCTATGGACTAAGAAGATCTGAGATGAGAGAGAGAGAGAAAAGAGAAAGAGAGACTAACTATGCACTAAAATGATATTTTCTGCTAAGCGCTGTTTGATACAGAGTACTGAGAGAGAAAGAAAGAAAAAAAAGAGAGAGAGAGAGAGAGAGAGAGAGAGAGAGAGAGAGAGAGAGAGCCGGGCTAACGCGCTAATAACGAAACAGATAGATATGAGAGAGAATAGAGTAAGTAGAGTGAGCAGACTGAAAGAGCAGAGAGTAGAGACAGACTGTGAGAGACAGAGAAAGAAACAACTCAAAGTGATGTTCACTAACAAATGAAATTTTGGAAGCAGTACGAGTACGCGCAACAGCGGGGCAAGGCGAGAACACAAGCACAATCAATGTGAGTGAAAGGGAAGAGCAGAGTGGCACATGGTCCGGTGCGCGAGAGGAGGGGCCGGTCATAAACAGTCGACTCTCTCTGACTGGTGCCTTGCCAGGGGCGGGCGAGACTGCTGCGCGATATACACAATTACTTTTTCTTCCGGGTTCGTGAAATCAAAACAGATCAAACCTACCAGTTTGTTGTGTACGTTTCGAACTTTCGAATTTTTTTTTTCCATCATCTTCCCTTGCCCCCGAGTAGTCGGTCCCCCCAGTTTATTTTCCCGTCGCACCCGCCAAGCCCGGTCTACGTGGACCAATGAATTGCTGGATCAACGGTACCCGCTACATGTTCGTTGCTGGCTTTGGAATTTGAGGAATCCTCGGAGAACGGAGTTGAACCCGCCGAGTACACTTTCTACAATGGCTGTCGCGACGTCAACCTAAGCGTGAGACCAAGCACACCAACTCTTCACGTCGGATCCCGACAAGAAGGAACCACCGACAGATACTTCACGCAAACTGAACCCTTTTGTGTTTCATTTCCGTTGTTGTATTCTTGATATCGGCAGTAAATCAATTCAATTTCGAACTTTAAAAGGTCTCACAAGAGACTGACTGTGATCAGATAGATACATTTCATGTGGCTACAGTAATCTCATATTCGGAGTGGGAAAAAACAGTGTAAATGTTGTGGCGTGCAAAGGGAGAGAGAAAGAAGAATAGAGAGAGAGAGAGAGAGTGAGAGAGAGAGAGAGAGAGAGGTAGAGAGAGAGAAAGAGAGAGAGACTATGAAATTACTATGAACTATCAAGATAAGACACCACGTTCGCAGTGAAGAGAAAGAGAGAAAAATAGAGCTCCTCGGTGCACCCCGCGACGACGTGCCAGACGGGTGTTCAAGAGAATTTTTAAAATGTAAAGACGCCAATACATGTAATCTGGCACGGTGAACTCGATTCCGTCGTCAAAATAGAATCTTTACTAACTAAAATCGCGAGATATGAGCAGATAAACGTTGTTTCTGCATTGCCACCGAAATTCAGTACTGAAAGTGAAATTCATGTGGTATGAGTAGGAAAGTGAGATCCGGACGGCCGAGAGGAATCATTTAATTTTTTATTGAAAAGATTGGATGACTACAAAGACTTTTAACCTCACTTTCTTTATCACTGTAGTGAACGAAATTGTGACCTTCAAATTAAGTACTGAAACTCAAAATTATGAAACAAGAAGTGGATAGGGAGACTCGGATTGCCGAGAGAAATCGATAGAGCTATTGATCATTCCAATCGGTTGACCCTGTGACCCACTGCGAACGCCTCACTCTGTTTGAAGCCCGCCGCCATAGTCTCACCTCGGCGCCGTGTACCCCGCGATGACGTGCCAGCCGGCGTGTAGAGGTCAAATATGAAAATGTTTCTATTGGAATAGGGGTAATGTGACACGGAGAATCTGATTCCGTCGAGAAAACACGACAATTCTGCCTCCTTTACTGCGTAAAGTCGCAAAAAGTCGGCGAAACGTGCTGAAAATTGGAGGAGACGTCAGATGACGTGAGTAGAAGGTGCATGTCAAGTTTCATGTCATGAAACGCAAAGATACGCCCGCGGCGAGCGCCAGAAGAGTGACTCGGAGAGAGAAATCGCCTCTATTCAATCGCGGCGGGGTAGGCGAGAGAGCACGGCAGACGGTTAGAGTGCGATTGCAAAATAGTTGAGACAACTGGGCGCATCGAGAATTTTTCCCATTTTCAAGTCCTTGTTTCAGGAGTCGAAAGTAGCCGAAATGGTGCCAACCCTCGCGTCAAATACTAATTCAAATGCGCTCTACACGCCAGCGCAAACGCCGTCTCGCTGCGCGGCCTGTGAAAGGCGCTGGGGAGCGCGCAAAACAGGGTCGCGTAACGGGGGCCGAAAAAAAAGCCATTTTGCGAGAGGCGTTGCGAGAATGCGAAAAGAGATAGAGACGTGAAACTTTTAGGGCGTAGAGATTCGATATAGAAGTAGGTGCTGGTAGAGGGGCGAAGACGTGGCTGCCTCGAGCGAGCGACGGCGGCCGCCGAAAGAGGGCGCGACGCGCGCGCGGACAATGTCCACTTTGGTCCTTTTGGCTTACGTTGCCATATATACGCGCGGGCGCCTCACCTCGCTCTGGTGGCGCAGACTAGCTACTGACTAAGACGGACCTTTTTCGAGGATGAGGGAGAGGTGTCGGAGGCAAAACGAGGGAGTAATGAGGGTGCACGCAGGAGAAAGAGGGGTGAAAGAGAGAGAGAGAGAGAAACTAACTATAAACTAACTATGAACTAAGAAGGGAAGACACTACCTTCGCACTGAAGAGCGTCTCTCTTTCTGAGAAAGAGAGATGAGTGAGAGGCAGAGAAAAAGAGAGAGAGAGAGAGAGAGAGAGAGAAGAGCTACATGTTCACTGAGAAGAAAGTGTGCGACAGCAGCGTTGTGATGCGAAAATGAGCGAACAGTTTCAGGTGACGGATTATTGTTTTATTGAGAGTACTGTAGCCGTACGGACTTTGGAGTACGGTATAAAAATGTTTGAAGTAGAACAGAGAAGTTGAAAACAGCTCGCGCAAAACAGCGAGGCGAGGCGAGAACAGAGTGAGTGAGTGCGTG
This sequence comes from Rhabditoides inermis, assembly GCA_963966185.1. Lineage (NCBI taxonomy): Eukaryota > Metazoa > Nematoda > Chromadorea > Rhabditida > Rhabditidae > Rhabditoides > Rhabditoides inermis. Next base: position 102,006 of record CAWZYM010000324.1, read on the forward strand.
AGTGAGTGGGGGAGGAGCCGAGTGGCAGGAGACTATGTGACCGGGGTGTTGCGAAACAAAAATGAGTGTGAAAGGGAAAAGCAGAGTGGCACATGGTCCGGTGCGCGAGAGCAGGGGCCGGTCATAAACAGTCGACTCTCTCTGACTGGTGCCTTGCCAGGGGCGGGCGAGACTGCTGCGCGATATACACAATTACTTTTTATTCCGGGTTCGTGAAATCAAAACAGATCACCCGAAAATGCTACCAGTTTGTTGTGCGTCGTCAAAATACAATCTTTACTAACTAAAATCGCGAGATATGAGCAGATAAACGTTGTTTTTGCGTTGCCACCGAAATTCAGTACTGAAAGTGAAATTCATGTGGTATGAGTAGGAAAGTGAGATCCGGACGGCCGAGAGGAATCATTTAATTTTTTATTTGAAAAGATTGGATGACTACAAAGACTTTTACCCTCACTTTCTTTATCACTGTAGTGAACGAAATTGTGACGTTCAAATTGAGTACTGAAACTCAAAATTATGAAACAAGAAGTGGATAGGGAGACTCGGATTGCCGAGAGGAATCGATAGAGCTATTGATCATTCCAATCGGTTGACCCTGTGACCCACTGCGACCGCCTCACTCTGTTTGAAGCCCGCGACAGTCGCCTCACCTCGGCGCCGTGTACCCCGCGATGACGTGCCAGCCGGCGTGTAGAGGTCAAATTTGAAAATGTTTCTATTGGAATAGGGGTAATCTGACACGGAGAATCTGATTCTGTCGAGAAAACACGACAATTCTGCCTCCTTTACTATGTAAAGTCGCCAAAAGTCGGCGAAACGTGCTGAAAATTGGAGGAGACGTCAGATGACGTGAGTAGAAGGTGCATGTCAAATTTCATGTCATGAAACGCAAAGATAGGCCCGCGGCGAGCCTCAGAAGAGTGACTCGGAGAGAGAAATCGCCTCTATTCGAATGCGGCGGCGGGGTGGGCGAGAGAGCACGGCAGACGGTTAGAGTGCGATTGCGAAATAGTCGAGACAACTGGGCGCATCGAGAATTTTTCCCATTTTCAGGTCCTTGTTTCAGGAGTCGAAAGTAGCCGGAATGGTGCCAACCCTCGCGTCAAATACTAATTCGAATGCGCTCTACACGCCAGCGCAAACGCCGTCTCGCTGCGCGGCCTGTGAAAGGCGCTGGAGAGCGCGCAAAACAGAGTCGCGCGAAAAAAGAAGCCACTTTGCGAGAGGCGTTGCGAGAACGCGAAAAGAGATAGAGACGTGAAACTTTCAGGGCGTAGAGATTCGATATAGAAGTAGGTGCTGGTAGAGGAGCGAGGACGTGGCTGCCTCGAGCGAGCGACGGCGACCGCCGAAAGAGGGCGCGACACGCGCGCGGGCGATGTCCCCTTTGGTCACATGTCCCCTTTGCCAACGAAACCATATATACGCGCGGGCGCCTCACCTCGCTTTAGGGGCGCAGATTCACGCGCGAGCGTAATACTCTTGTTGATACGTTTCATAACTTACGCAACACAATCGTCACAGAATGTGATGGGTTCGCCCCACCCGGAATGGATATCCAAACCAGGATTGCCCTAACTCTAAATTCATTCTCCCTCTCTCAACATGCACTTGTATAGATACTTGCACAGATACTATCTGCCAATCTCTCTCTCTCTCTCTCTCTCTCTCTCTCTCTTTCTCTCTCTCTCTCTCTCTCTCTCTCTCTCTCTCTCTCTCCTCCCCCACCCCTCTCGCCTTTGTAGAAGATCCACTACTTCGGCCGCAAGTTCCGCGGCACGGATCTCCTCCACCTGCTCAAGAGGAAGAGGATGATCGAGAGGTGAGCTTATCAATAGTTTATCATTGAGTACGTAAGTAATGTATGGGCACAACATGTGTGACCATCATGAATGGTAATGCAACGTGGTCGTGATTTAAATCAACAAATGATAAAAAAAAACATGTGGATGAACATACTGATTTGTAAAGGTGGCCCAATTAACGATCATGATTCAACAATCGAAAATTTCTAGATGTGTTTTTTCTATTTAGAATTACATGAGTATATGTACGTTTCATATGTCCTATATATTGAAGAGTTGCTGGTTACGGCAATACCTTTCTTGTTCACTTTTTTTCTTCTTTACTTGTTGCAGCCAAGAGCCTAAAGTAATCGAGAAATTTATTGTCAATTAATTTGTTGTCAAACGTCAATATAATAGCCATAATCAATCGTCAATAATCGATAAATCAATAATCAATCGATACTGCAGGCGTCTGGCGATGGGCCAGGGTGAGGAGATACTGCAAATGTACATGCAGCAGATGCAGCAACTGGAACAGCCCAGTCCTGTGCCGGAGGTGGGGGGGGGGGGAGAGAGAGAGATAGAGAGAGAGAGAGAGAGATAGAGAGAGAGAGAGGAGAGAGAGGAGAGAGAGAGGGGAGACAGGAAGAGAAAAGAGGGGAGAGAGAGAAAGAGAGAGAGGAAGAGAGAGGGAGAGATGAAGAGAGAGGGGGAGACAGAGAGAGGGGGGAGAGAGACAGAGACAGAGACATGGAGAAAGGGGGAGAGAGAGGGGGGGAAAGAGACAAAGAGAGACAGAGAAAGAGAGAGAGGGGGAGAGAGAGGTGGGAGAGAGACAGAAAGAGGCAGAAAGAGGCAGAGAGAGACAGAGACAGAGACAGAGAGAGACAGAGAGAGGGGGAGAGAGAGAGCGAGAGAGAGAGAGGGAGGGAGAGACAGAGAGAGGGGGAAGAGAGACAGACAGAGAGAGAGAGCGGGGGAGGGAGACAGAGAGAAAGAAGAGGGGAGGGAGAGAGGGAGGGAGGGAGGGAGGGAGAAAGAGAGAAAGAGAGAAGAGAGAGAGAGAGAGAGAGAGAGAGAGAGAGAGAGAGAGAGAGAGAGAGAGAGAGAGACTCCTTTCTAGGCGGTCGTCGTGGAGAGTCGGTACGAGGATGAAAAGAGCTCCGTGCAGTCGAGGTATGTACTTTCTTTCCTTTAATATTTTCTGTCTACGTTTCATTATCTTTACTTAAGGACAATGTTGTTCTGTAAAAATCTTTACTTAAGGACATTGTTGTTCTGTAATGTAGGTGCACTGTTTTCAAAATTAACATTCCCATTTCCACATAGTCGTGTGAAACAATATTACAAAAATACTATTTAATTTTTCAGTTGGCCGATCGATGACGCTCTTCTCACACAGCGAGTGCCCATGGATTGGACCATTAAGGTTCGCACTCTTTGTCGTTTTCGTTCTCTTTCTCTTTCTCTTTATCTATATCCACCTCTTCTTTCTTATGTCCTATCGCTTCGGAAAACTTTTGTACATACTTGTTGTATCCATTACTGACCGTTTCATTTGTTTTTCTTGTTTCTCGATTAAACGTTTCATCGATTAAATGAATGTGAACGACAATGGTAGCGACAATAAGCAGCTAGACGTCTTATTACCTAATGAGATCCTACATAATTGGTCTCACGATTTCTCTCGCTTCTTTGTTTGAATCCTCTCATACAATATCTTACAAAAACCACCTTCCTCTTTCTCTATAATACTCAGTGATCTCTTCCAGGAGCTGCCTCCCTTCATTACAAACCATCGTCTCCATCTCTCATACCACTGACTGATCCCTTGCAGCAGCGATCCCTTTAAACCCTTCATAAAGATACAAACCACTTCCACTTTTGTGATTACCTTATAACAACTCA
>CAWZYM010000325.1:0-103590 GCA_963966185.1 Rhabditoides inermis
GGAAGTTGCCAGAGCCGAAGCAGTAAGGAGAAGATCGCTGCGGGACAAGCGATCCGGTGTCGATTGTCGCAGATGGCCAACTGGTGACCGAGCCAGCCAGGGGTACAATGGCTGTGCTGGAGGACATCGTGGAGCCGGAGTGGCTGACCGCCACGGCTATTCCCTAAGAGAGGAGACCGCCCCCCTCTCCCCTGCCGCCGCCCACCATCGAGATCGAAGAGTGCGACGACGACGACGACGACCAGCCATCAGGTATAAACGTATTCGAAACGTATCGTGGTTCGAGAAACGTATCGTGTGAAACGTATGCAAGTGAAGTGGTGTTTTTCTCAATTTTCGAAAACGTTTGGTGAATGTGGTCGACTGTGACCGTGCGAATCGTGGTTGGTGTCTTTTCACACTGCACCCACCTCTGTTCTTTTTGTACACTTTGTTTTTTTCCCGCACTCTTTGCACACACACACTAGTTTTTTGTCTGTGGGTGTTGTGTTTTTGACTTTCTTTGATCGTTTTTGTCCGGTGGTTCGTGTTTTCACAGATGTTCACATAACACGTCCGTTTCTTTTATGCCTTGTTCTTTTGCCGATTGCACTGTGACTCGTCTCTATACGTTGCGCCTGCTCGAAAGGTCCTCCTAGACTGTTGTAATGGTCCCCTTGCAGTCCGCTTCCGGAGGAGGAGTCCTCTTCCGAACTGAGGCAGGTGCTCACTTGGACATCGATCTCGGAGCGTTCGAACTTGTTAGTGTCATTGAATTCTGGATCACTGATTTCATAATTTCATCATTGGTGAAATGACACAACAACGTGTAAAACCGCTGCTCATGAAACGTACATGTGTATGGTTTTTTTTATAATAGAATAGCGCACGAAAATTAATCGCACAACACGTAACAAGTTAAACGTTCCAGGTGGAACCTATGTAACATAGCTAACACTTTTTCGGAAAAATAACAGATAAAACGTATACGTATCTATACCAATCCTGGACATGACAAGTACCTCACTGAACCGTATCCACTCCTCGCAGGTGGACTCTGGTCTCTCGGCGGACACGCTGCTGTCTTCCGACGAGCCGGTCATCTTCCACAACGACATGCCGGTGCACTCTGTGCACCACGACACAGTGCAGACCGAGGCGGCGCTCGAGAACCTCATGAACGCCCCCGACAGCATGCTCAGCGAGTCGGTGCCGCCGGCGATGGTGGGTACTGTAGTGGTATTGTATTCGGATATACAGTGTCGCTTGAACGGTATTCATTTGTCACGGCTTCCAACTTTTTTATGATCATACCCGATAGCATGATCCGACAGCGTACCTGACAATACGTACTGTAAGGCGGTATCATACGGTACTTGCAGGTGGACGACAACTACTGTTTCGTGGTGGACGGCGACAAGATCCGGATGGGCGACATCATGGGCGACGACCAGTGGTGGCGGCACACCAGCAGGCCCACCAAGTACTTCTACTCAGACGACCTGAGGAAGTTCCAGAGGGTCAACTGCATCACGGCTAAGGGCAAGGTGTGTTGTGGAGATTCATTTTTGTGTATGTATAACACTTTATGTAACACTTTATGTCCAACAATTGCAACTTGCGAGTGTCAGCTTTTTTTGAAGTCGGCTACGTTTCACAGCTATTTTAAGTACCTGCATGTTGAAATACGAGCAATTCTTTCTTCAGAGTTCCAAAAAGTACACTATGTACATATATACCTAGAAGTACCAAGGTTAGAAGTTAGAAGATAAAAGGTGCGCCGATGTTTTCTTTTTGAGATACTTGCATCCTAGATTATAGCTGTGATAGTATAGTGCGTTGTGCGCGTAGTTTTTTTCTCGTTCTAGTGTGTGTATACGTTTCATGAATAGTTTTTGTAGCGCTATTAGTAACAGTGAACAATATGCGAATGCCAGTCATTTTTTTCTTATTATGAATACGTTTCATATCTATTTCAAGACCTGCAAGAAAAAATACAAGCAACTCTGTCAGCAGTGCTATGTATAACATAATTTTCAAGTACGCTTCACTAGTATGTTATACAACCGACCATCATTTTTCACTAATATTTCGATGACTGTCGTTAATACAACAAAAGTTTCTTCTGAATCACAAAATTGAGAAAAAAAAATCAGATCTGAGAAAATCTGAGCCTTCTGAATCACACGCTCCTGCAGGTGATCTCTGCGAAGCTCGTAGCGGGCGCGGGTCTGACGGTGGGTGGGCCGGATCGGAGCGCGCCCTCAACGAGTAGCACCCCAAGGAGCAGCATCAGCGGAAGCAGCAGCAAGCAGAGGGACGCCAAGGTCAGCTTCCATGGCATACTTTCTGAAGCTGAACTCTATTAAACTCACATTGAACTAGTTCGCGCACCAAACACAAGGACGGCAAGCTCGGACAATCCAGGACATTCTGGGGATTTTCTGTTGTAACTAACTCTGTTCAAATCATGTTCGAAATGAACTAGTTCGGGCTGCAAGATGCTCTCTACAGTTGTCGTAACTCTGTCAAATTACTGAAAATGGAGCGGTACATGTCGTAACCCCGTCGTCTGTCTAGATCCCGCTGGCTCACGTCTACAAGGTGATCCGCTTCTACTCGTTCTGGAAGACGTGCACATCGTTCCATCGCATCGTCACGATGATAGACCGAGTGGGCGGGGACGATAGAACAGCCAACCCGCACTTCAAAAAGGTTAGTGATAAGCTGATAAATGATTATTATTTATTGATAATCCTCATTCAGCGTCTATTCGTGCAATACCTATGGCGAAACGCGAAAGCCGTAGAGAAAGCGCGAGTCCAGAAAGAGTTCGACCCTCGGCGACAGAGATTGCTGCGCTTCGTCACTGATCCGGGGACGAGAAAGAAAATGTTCAAGTGAGGGTCTCCCGGACGAGCGACGTCCTAGGGACCCCCCTACTCCGTGTCCTAGGGACCACTGCGAATCAAATAAACGCTCAGGGACGCGTCTCCCCCTATGTGATACCGGATTGTATTGCTTCTGTGTTTCTCTTGTCTTTTTTTGTTTCTCTCTCTGCCCCCACTCACATATGCCAATCGATTATGCACAAGTCATTCTCACTATGTTGTTATGATTGGAGTACTTTCGGAGTTTATATATGAAGATGCCAGATAAATGATATCTTGAATTGTTTGATATAATTATTGACATCGAAAAATTGGTGTTTTTCAGTCAATACGTTTCACAATGCATGCACATTACTTAAAATATAAACTTTAGGATTAATGTGAAGAAATGAACGTTTTTCACAATCATAAAAAAAACTAACACAAAAACAACGAGCTACACTTCACACATCTCGAACCACGTGTACGTTTCGCGATTGTTTTTGAACCAAGAGTGGCTAGATTAATATTGATACTCTTCATTTTTGTAATATCTTCAACCGACCAAGAAATCAACGTTTCTCATTTGTCCGCTGTCTTCCCATTTAAAATCAATCAAATCACTAACGATTTAGCGTCAGTTCACACGAATCCGAAGAATCGACGATCGACTTTCCGATTAACGTCAACGTCATCCCGGCGATTGACGGTGAGTAAACAAGGAAACAAAATAAACAAAAAAAAATCATCATTGAAAGATCCTCCCTCTCCAATGCGAAAACCCCCTGTACATTTCACAAATCGTATCGTGTCGATGAAAAAATCATATTGAAAAACCTAATGTATATGAGTGACAATGAGTGACAAACAAGTGAACAAACAAGTAAACAAACAAGTTTCAGTGGAAGAGGTGGAGCAGGAGATGATCTTCCACTACTCGGAGGGGTGCGAGCCGGTGCCGGTGTTCTCGGTGAATCAGAGGCCTCTGGATGCGCCCAGTACACTAGGGAACACGGTGCAAGCAAGTGACAAGTTCCTGGCAAAGGTGAGACAGGAGAGGACAGTCTGCACAATACACTTTGTTTTTGTTTTTAAATTTTTTAGAGAAATTTTCAATGTCAAGGTCGTATTGAGTGCTTGTTCGAAGACATGTATTAAATCGTCCACTGAAACGTAGCGTTGTTTCTATCACAGCAGTTGTTGCCTACACCCACTTACGTTTCACTGTTCTTATCAAATGAGTCACAATGGATAACCGCAATGACGTTCGTGTTTCGAGTTTTTCAAAAAAAAAAACTATTATACTATGACACCTATAGTCAAAGCGTTTCGTGATGGTACATTTTCCATTTTCGCGTCAAATAAAGGAAATGCTCACGTTTCAAAATGATGTGGTTTTGCAAGCCAATCACTTTTTCACTTGTAATAAGAATATTAAAGCCGCATTGAGTAATTTTTACAAATGTATGTACTAGGCCACCAGTTAAAACGTACCGTCGTTACGATGAGAGCAGTTGTTGGAACACACATACATAAGTTTCGCTGTACTCATAAAAAAAGTATCACAATGCGGGAAGGAATCTTTTTCGTTTCTCCAGTTCTTCATTAAAATCAATCAAACTCAACGTTGTGAGGTGCCTCCGTCGATGGTGGTCGACAACTTCTGCTTCATTCTGGATGGAGACTCGGTTGCGGTCAGCGATATCATCGGGGATACGAGGTGGGGAGGCGTCTCTCTCTCTCTCTCTCTCTCTCTCCCTCTCTCACCCTCCCTACAGGTGGTGGAACCAGACCAGCTCCTCGACACGCTACTACTGCTCCGAGACGCTCAAGACATTCCATCAGGTATCTTCTCAAAGAGAGCGAAAGAACAGAAAGAGACAGAGAGAGAGAGAGAAAGAGAGAGAGAGACAGAGAGACACCCAGAGAAAGAGAGAGAGAGAGATGGAGGTGGGGCCCGTGCCAGGTGACGATGCTGCACTGTCGTGGTGAGATGCGCGGCGCGTACCGCAGCAAGTCGCGCGGCGGCGGACTCGCGAGGGTCGCTCTCAAGAAGGTGGGTGGAGTTGTGATAATTGTTTAAATCAATTAAAATCAAATTCTAATCAAATCAAAATCAAATGTTGATTCGGAATCGTTATAGCTGGCGATCATTCTACCACTGAACGGACAATGTAATAATTGGTAATTTTGTTATTGGCATAATTGGTACTGGATGGTAGGTAAGATTATTGGTAATATTGGTAGGGAAGTAATATGATGGTTAGAGACAGGGACAGGTACTACTTCACCTGACACTCCAAAAGTGGTGCTCCACTCCTATGTAGCTCCAGTGTCAAATACTATAAATGAGCTTGTTTAAACCCACAATAAAATTTGCTTACGGGACCAGCTCCATAGCGAACCAAATCATTGGGTTGTGTATAGAGATAACGGATAAAACTTTTGCTTTCTGATTTGAAATTATTATCATCTAAACCGCTGAAAAGGTTTTTACTTTGAGCGTGAAACGTATTGTAAGAATTTTATTAATCAAGTTCTGTGCGCGAAACATGAGCAACACAGGAAAACGATCGCAGGGAAAGGAAAACGGTTTTTTCTCTCGAAATTATGAGGAATGGAAAAGTTCGTTCTTGTTTGGATTAGGTACTAACTACTAGGAACAGAACAAAAGCCTATCAAAATTGGAAAATAAACTTTCAGAACGAGTATTCAAACTATCAAACAGACACTGAATCATTGCCACTTTGCCGATCACCATTCATATTATCCGTGAAACGTATGTACATACAACACATTCTCATGCGTTTCGCCAAAGACTACCGATTACAATTCCCATGGCGATTGTTGCGTGACAGGATGGATTCTGTATAAAAAATAGAATACCCATTCAAAAAGGTAGAACATTTATGAAACATGTATAAAAACGACAATATATATCGGTTGAGGTGTTCCGTGTGTCTCGCTACTTCTCGTACTGGCGTTCGTGTCCCTCGTTCCACCGGATAGTCTCCGTCATCTCACCTGTGACGACAGGTGACCGACCGGTGGTGGAGGAAAAGGAGAGAGACGCAGGTGGCTCATCACTCAGTTCACCTGTTGTTGTCATGTCAAGCTAACACATCCTTATGCTCTAACCCGATGAGTTGGCAATGGGGGCTCGCTTTATGTATGGCACGCTTCGCACATTGAAACGACTTCGAAACTCGACCACACGTTTTGAAGGCGTTTTGAGGGGCCGAAAAGACTGACCATCTTCATGCTCACACATCCGGCTTCGCTCTAACCCGAAGACTTGGTACTATGTAGCTTTACAACGTGGCTAGGTTGTTTCTGCAGCATGAAACAGGATTTGAGTGAGTGAGGTGTTGCTATTTTGGACTGCTACATATGTCAATCCCTGACACTGACCGCACATGACATGCTTTATGATCTATTCCGAACATCCCTCATGTTTCCCCTCCCCGCTTTTTCCCTCGTGTTCTTATTGCATTAGCATTCAGTTTCCGCTTTGCACACATGCACACATGTTATGTATGTATTCGGAGGCCGGCTAATTAATTTATCTCGCCAGTTTGTGCGTTCTGTGTACTCTCACATCTCTCTCTCTCTCTCTCTCTCTCTCTCTCTCTCTCTCTCTCAAAGTGCTTTTCAGAGGGTCAACTCCGAAGCGGCTTCACAACCCGCATCTTTGTACAGTATTTCTGGAGGAGTGAAAAGGTGACACAACATACAATATACACAGAGACGTCCTCTTTTTGCCCTCTTGATGAGAACAAAGAAGCCCCGTGTCTACTAGACGAATTAGAAACGAAGACTAGCTGACAATCCACAGAAGACGAGATTGTGGTCGTGAGACATGAGATACCGTAGTAGTGTTCATCAAACAGTACAATCTCAGGATGTGTAGCCTAGCCGTACCAAGTGGGCAAAGAAACACGCACGGAGGCGTGAGAAACACGTGCGCAAGCGCCACGTTTTCCGTGATGAACTATGAACACAGGGATAGCCAAGACTCAAATATTAGAACTAAAAAAGTGAAGGTGTCCGAAACTACTAAATCTAGGCAAACGACCGTGCCCGGGTGGAGATGGAGTACCGCGAGGGCACAGTGGCGACCCGTCCGTACCGACAGAACCTCTCGCCCCGAGACTGCCTCGACTCACAGCCCAGCACCAGCCTCGCACTCAAGTCGGTTTGAACTCATTACAAAAATGAAAGCTGCGGTGATATTCTTCAAACCAATAATCTGTCTCACGCAATGTCTCTGCGCGCAAACATTCCGTCGAGCAAAATTTCATAACCCTTAGCGGCAGCAGTATAGCGCCTGGTGGTTTGTGTTAGTATCATCCCGGAGCGCCGTTATCACATTTCCTTCGTCTGTACATATTTCTCAAATGCGCCTTCTCAAAGTCATTTTAATTATTACAATGTTAGATCGACGCTACCTCCCCACTGGTGAGTTTTCGAGTGTCCTTGTGTTTCAGCTCTGAATCAGACTCTGAGTGACTGAGTGACTGCCGTGAGAGTGAGGGTGGATATCAAATGAGTGTGTGTATAGTTTGTCTATTTACCATCTTTGAAAAACGTGCATGCCGTATATACAAGTGTAAAAAGTGTATTCATGTCAAGTCAAGTCGTTTTTTTCAATTGTGAGGAATGAAGTGTGATGTGAAGTGAATATACATAAAGTATTCTACGTGTGAACGTTAATAGTAAATACGGAAGTGTCTCTCTCTTGTCTTGTCTCGAGTTCGATATGCACCGGAAGATGTGGCGTTGCTTTAAATGAGCTCGGTCGAGATCTTTGTGTGTGGAATATTCGTGAACACGGAATGCGTACTTTTGTAATGATCATTAATTCATTCGGGATCCTATTGTCTTCTCTTTCAGATCCTGGGTGCCTTTCGTCATTCCCTGCAACTCTGTATCCCTATCTCAGGAGACCATGCTATTCAGGCAAGTTTTTTTGTGTTTAGATTGTTTGTATTTGCTGAAGACACAATTTTTGTTTACAGCATTTCGTAAAACAGACAATGACGTGTTTGAGTGATTTGTAATTGGACAGCTTCTTGCGGGTTCGCGAGTCAAAACCACAAACGAAAACGTTTCCTCCTTTGCGTAAAAAAGGTTTATACGAGGCGCGTGTGTGAGAGAGAGAGGGCGAGAGAGAGGGAGATAGAAAGAGAGAGAGAGAGAGAGAGAGAGAAATAGAGAAAGAAGGGGAAGAGAGAGAGAGAGAGGGGGGAGAGAGAGGGTGAGGGAGAGAGGAGGGGAGATGGAAAGGTACGAGAGCGATGTGTGATAGAGTGGAAATGACAGCTACAAATGCAATCCTCGAACCTAGAGACCGAAATCAGATATCAGAATACATTTGTTGTGTTGTGCAACATTTTTTTTTGCATTCTTTGATCGCTGGCAATGCTGAAGTTTAAATAGAGACAGTTTTTATTAAGGAAAACGGCATAAGTTTCTTTTTGGCAATAGTAATAACAAATAAGTACGAAACAAAAAAAAATTTTCCAGAACCCGTGAGCGTGATGGTTCGATCTCTCTCACTCATCGCCCGCCCTGGCAGAACTTCTTCCGGCAAAGGGACCACGACACGCTGGGGTGGGAATCAACGTTTCGAGTTTCAATGTCCCACCCCCGTCCGTTCACATTCTTTTCCCATTCTCAACAAAATAAGTAAGACAAGTCTTTGTCCCTCATTTTTTTCCAATGTATTCTTCCACTATTCTTCACCCCTACAGCGTCTTACTTATTCACGCATGCTTTCCCTGTTCATTGTCTGGGATCTCTCTTTGGTCTCTCTCGGGATAATTGAGTCACCCCCGCAACAGACCTCACATGGCGCATGCCATATATGCACATGTTCCCCGGGTAATTGGAGCCTTTTTTTCCCCCGACGACTTTTCTCCTAATCCATGAGTCAGCCCTTGTTAGCCGAGTAAATGCTGATACTGAGGAAAAAATCAATCATTTGCGATAAAGTTCCCGCCGATTCTTCAGTTCAAATAACCCCGCACCGCAAAGGCGATTTTGCACCGGTCGAGCGCAAGCAGCGCAATTCGGAATATACGAAAACAATTCTTGATCGATGTCCTAGTCATCCAACATGATGCAAATTTCGAAAATGGTTTGCCACTGCGTATACAATATGCTTGCGCAAATTGTGATTCTGGAGAATTGGAAGATACTTTAGGCACATTCTATTAAAGCTCAATAAGAACCTACACTAAAAAAGTTTTTTGAAACGTACGCGATCATAGTTCTTGTTCATGTGTATTGTCTGTGCCAACGACGAACGGTATTTATTTTTTGAATAGTGATTCCTTTTTTTCAGGCATGAAGACATACATCAGAAAGTAAAAAAAAGTCAAAGACATTTACATACTGCAGGGAGTCCCTATCATCTCCCGCGCTCTCTTCCTCCGTACCAGCTTCCTCCTCCCACAATCCCTCGAGGGACCTGTTCCGACGAGTGGTCCGAAGAATGCTGCCACTCAGGCAAAGTGCCAGCAGTCCCGATAATAACAACAGGTAAGGTAACAATACGTCCTTGTAACCAGTAAACATAGCAACAGGTTACAGGTAACAGTACTTTTTTTCTTGTAAACAGTAATTGTAACAACAACTATATAACTTTTTTTGTAAACAGTACGACATGTAAATGCACGTCCTTGTAAACATAACAACAAATAACTACGCTTTCTTGTAAAAAAAACCCATTACAACAGGTAACGCTTCTTTGTAAACTAAAAGGACTTGTAGACTACATTAAACATTTTTGTAGTTCCTCAGGCATGAAGACATACAATTTATGATGATACTATTTGTTGATTACTCATGTATGTTATTGTATGTTGTGTTATCTAGTATATTTCTATCACTACAGATAACACAAAACACACAGTGAGTAGTACATTTGTATTTGCTATTTGTATGACATTTGTTGTAGGTTTCATCATATGGTTACGTTAATTTCCACTGGAAAGAGCTCTTTAATTCCTTTGTGCATCTTCAAAACACGTGTGATGAAAATGATAATACTATATGTGGGAAAGTAATTAAACAGGTTTTGATATTCCGAATTGAAGTACATCCATCCTTCAGCAAGTAGCTTTGCACATTTGTGTGCTTTCAGCTGTCGTTATCGTATTAACATATAAATAGTGCAGATTCCAAATGCCCAAATACTTCACGAAAAAGTTGCCTGACAGCGTCAGAGAGGTGCGTAGACAATAAATAAAGCAAATAATAGCGGATAGCGGATAAACTGATCATGTGCGGTAGGCTAAGTGAATGGAATTACGCAAGCAATATCAGGAAAGAAACATGCATGTATGTACCTCAATGAAATGCTATAGCATTTAGTGTAATGCCATTACAGAAACTTGTCAAATATCATGAAAGGGGAATCTCGTTATTACCTAATGATTCCTATAATATGGTTGAATAGTAGATAGTACAAATGATTGCGATTGTTATTGATACTAGCATTGTATCAAATATCGATAAAAGATGAAGTTATATGAATCCACAGTTGCTAAAACTCATGAACTCATCAGATTGATGTGTTCAGAAGGCTCTCGAGCACCGCGTAGTGTAGTGCTTAGCGATGTCTCCTATACTCGGTGGATCGGTGGTTCGATGGGGGGATTGACCTTCACCTTTTTACTTCAGAAGGTTTTCGATGCGGTTCGCGGTGGAGGCTGTGATGGCGCCGCCGGAACTGCAGCGACCCAAGTACCGCTACTCATTCTCCAACGCCGTCGAGAGGGTGCAGTTCGAGAGGAGGCGGAGGGCGTTCAGGTAACCCTCTACCTTTATCTCCATCTTTCCCCCTCTCTCTTTGTCGCTCGGCTTCCTTGTTATTAATCCCAGGAAACGCAGAAAACATTCTCTTTTTTGCGATTTGTGTTTCATCCCTTTTCTTTACTACATGTATGTCTCACTTTCTCAAGATTCGCTGGTGCATCTTCCATCTTGCAGCATTCGTTCCGACGACGACAACGCCAACGTGCCGCGGCCGTCCTCACTGGTGCGGGAGTTGCGAGGAGAGAAGAGGACCGAGTCCCGGGACAGTCTATCCAGTCTGGCTAGTTCCAGGGAGAATGTGAGTCCTCTCTCTCTGTATGTGTGTCTCTGTTTCTCTCTCTTCACCCCCTCCGTTCAGAAGGACCGTCAACGTCCGCGCCCGACGTTCAGCCTCGCCTCGACTGAATCGTCGATGGACTTGCCGGAGCTCGACCCTTGAACCTTGAATCGTTGTTGAATTTCGAAATGCTGAAGGAGACTGCAGTGAAGGAGAGAGACTCGTTCCCCATATCACATTTTGTTGTCAGCCACCCATGCTCAATTTTGTTCTTTGTTTTCCACAGTATTCTATTTATATGCATCGAGAGAGGAAGAGTTCGTATTTCTACATTGTAAAGACAGCATTATCCCATTATTCGTTTTCATTTCATCCCTCTTATTTTCTGTTGTGTTTGAATGGAATAAACGATACCTTGTATTCCGCAATTCCACCCTGTCATTTGTCGGGGATAGAATGATGGACGGGATGTAAAGATGTAATGGATGAAGCCAATTGTTATTGTTCTTTTTTTTTCTCTACATCCATCTCACGGACAAGCCATATAATAAACGTCCGTTTTTTTCGAGAACAAATAAATGTGTGTATGTATATGGTAGCCTGGTAACAGAATGCAAATTGTACGGCTCGGAAGGTACGTCTATTTGTCAACCGACTCATACACCCCGTCCGCTGCGGAAAGCAGTCTCACGTGACGATTGCGAAATCCCTTTGTAAGACGGGATGGGTCTCGTTATCCCGTGGTTTCCTTGTTCCTAATGCCAGGAAATGCAGAAACACATTTGTTTTCTTTGTATTTTGTTCCCACGTAGGGCGAGCGAACGTTTTTTTTCCTTCCTCTCTCTCTCTCTCTCTCTCTCTCTCTCTCTCTCTCTCTTTCTATCTATCTCTTTTTTTCTCTTTCTCGCTCTCTCTCATCCTTTCTCCTCATCCGCATGTCTAACTCTATCACTTTCTCTCCCCCTAATCCCTTTCAATAATTGTAATAGGGGAGAAGAGAGGGGTGGGGGAGTATAGCTTATGCTTATCCCTTCTCCATACAGAGTGAGTGTGAATCTGAATCCTCCTAGCCCCGCCCCTGCCTGCTGCAATGTATTCACTGTCAGTCTGCCTGGCGCCCACTTCACACGCGCATATATCACATCCTCTCTCTCTCTCTCTCTCTCTCTCTCTCTCTCTCTCACTTGCTGACTTTTACTTCTATTCCTGGCTCGTGCACTTTCATCACTCTTTACTCGTTTACATTCCACTCACTTCAATTGCGTTACTGTAGTGGTATATATTTGTAGGTGGTGCATATATGACGATGATACTATTTTTTCCCGCAGTCAACAGACCGACTACTTTCGCAACGGACCGACCACTCACTAGGCGATGACGCGCCTATGTAATTTCCTGCCTCCACGCGCTTTCTCTCTCTCTCTCTCTCTCTTTCTTTCTCTTTCTCTTTCTCTCTCTCTCTCTCTCTCTCTCTCTCTCTCTCTTCCCGCCTCTTGTCTCTTGTCTTTTGCCTGATTGTCGATCTTACCAAGTCTACATACGACTTCATTATTTGCTAATCCTTCTTCCCCCCTTCCTCTTCCCCCCTTTCCT
Source organism: Rhabditoides inermis (assembly GCA_963966185.1). Classification (NCBI taxonomy): domain Eukaryota; kingdom Metazoa; phylum Nematoda; class Chromadorea; order Rhabditida; family Rhabditidae; genus Rhabditoides; species Rhabditoides inermis. The sequence continues at coordinate 12,541 of CAWZYM010000325.1, forward strand.
AATCCTCTCGATTAATAGACCTTATTAGCCATGTATACATATTGTATAGTTGTTGCCTTTAGTAGGTCGAAAACCTTCCTCCTAATTGACCATTCATAAGGTCTTCTGACGAATGCCATCTTTTGAGAATTTGACCAACACACACTCTCTCACCCAATTTCCTCTCTCCTCTCTCCAAACCTATCGAGTTAATTCCTATGTAACTCTATCGCGAAGTGTGTTAGAGTACCATGTAGGTATGCTGGACCATCGCGTTTCAACTATTGCAGCTTATCCAGCCTTGTCCGTTTCTGTCACACATTTTGACCAATACTTCCAATTCCAGCTCTGTCAGCCATGTCCGAGAATCGTCGCGTCTCTCTGCCCGTTCTAACCGTGGGCCCATCCCGCCTGCTCTCTGATCGCAAGTGTCTCTCACCAAAGTCAGTCCATACATAGAAACTGTTCCAATATGCGTGCGCGCTTTCGCACATTGATCAGTCCCATTCAGTAGTAGCTTCCTCGTGTTTGTGAGAGACGAGAGAGAGAGAGATGGAAGGAAAGAGAGAGAGAGAGAGAGAGGGAGAGAGAGAGAGAGAATTGGGCACGCACATCCCCAGCTTTTCCGCGAACGTATGTTTTGAAACTCGTGCATCCCGTAATTTTGTGTGTTCGAATGCAGAATAGAATAGACAGATAGAGGGGAGAGAGAGAGAGGGCGAGCGAGTCGCTTGCTCTTTCCTTTAACTGCCGCGAATAAAGGAGATGTACAGCTAATCTGGATAGTTGCGGATACACTAGTGTACATATCAGGGACACATACGTTTCAGGGATACGTTTCATGCGATACGTTTCAGCTCGTTCCGCCGGGTGAATGCGGTGTCGCCTCTCCAGTCACCATGCGCGTCTCCAGTCTCACCCACGAGACGAAGCCTACCCCACACCCCACCCAAACGGTACGTTTTTCAAAGATCGATGAAACGTAACAAAACACCATCTTTTTTGGTTTCTCGATTCCTGAAAAGCAAATTTCTCGTTTTATTGTACTTTGTGTAGACTCTCGAATCTTCGGTGCTTCTTACTCGAAGCGCGTCTATTGAGAGAGAGAGAGAGAGAGAAGGTGGGAGAGGAAGTGAAAGCACTTTGAATGGCTCCTCAAGAGGTTTCACAAGTCTTTGTCAGTGGCTTCCTGGTTGTGTTCTCGAAATCTTTCGTAGCCACCGGCAACTGCATTAGTTAGAAATCCTTTCAAAATCCTCTATAGAATCACATCACATGAGACAGATGAAAACATTGCTTACTGTTCCAAGCTACCGGAAGCCCACACCCACATATCTGATGAGATATCGAAACATGAGAACAAACTAGGGAGAGAGGAAGAGAGAGAGAGAGCGAGAGAGAGAGAGGGGGAGAGAGAGAGAGAGAGAGAGAGAGAGAGAGAGAGAGGGGACAAGAATAGCATCTCTCTAACGAGACGTGCAGTGGAGTAGGAGGCATGTAAATAGAGGCAATCCGAGAGTCGCTCTCTATATCATCCCGATCTCGAGACACTGACTAACACGAGTGAACCCGGAAAAGTCTCCACACACCTGAATAAGCCTCCGGGAACCCACGTTCAATATGCTAATCAGGACAATTGTACTCACACACTCGCAGGTGATTAACAGAGTAAAACACCCATTTCACAGTACAGGTTACCTTTCAATATGAACTGGTGAGGATCATTGGTCGTTGCATACTGTCGGCAGAATGAAACTATTTAACTGTTACCGGTTGCTCAAAGTCCACAGTGTTGTAAATGTGTCTGTCCTCGGTGTGTCTCACCAGAAAGGTTTTATGACAAGGTTTCCTTCGCATTTGCTAGTCGACAGTGACTTTCTGTTTTGCTTTTGAATTTCTTTAATCGGAGGGATACCTTTAACTTCCCCTTGTCAAAATTCACATATCTGTGTGTCGTGTCCCCAACTCTTCCTTGCTGCCTTTACCTTTGTCGAGATAGTTTCTGTCTCCCTCCCCACCATCTCATTGCCAGGTCGCTCCCGTCCACCCCCCGCACCCTCTCTCCCCGCCCGCATCCGCTGCCCGATCTGGACGAGTACTTCCCCACCAGTCCGAGCACAAGCAGCAGGTATGCGATCAGATCAATCATCATCATTTATAGGAAGAAAGTAGATAAGTATCTTCTTTGCCTTAACAAGTACGGTTAGTAAATCGTAGATCACACATGCTTTGAGTAGGTATGCGATCAGATCAGGTTCAAATCTTAATTATTTATAATGTATTGAGAAGTTCCTATACAAGCACGATTTGTTTATTGACCATCACACTGCATTGAGCGACGGTACTCGAAGATTCCATTACGCGTTCGCAAAACAGCATTACGTTTCCCCCGGTCATTCACAAAACACGGATCTTTGACGCCTGTACGGAATGGTTGATGGAAAACGGGAGGGAATGAGCAATGGGAATTGTACAAGAATATTAAAATACGCCAGTCCAGCTGATTAATGAAAGCAGGAGCGCCTGATTTCAACAGGGACGTTCCAGATATGTATCTTGACGGAAGGAAAAGGAGAGAGAGAGAGAGAGAGAGAGAGAGAGAGAGAGAGAGAGAAAGAGAGGGGAAGAGGAGAAATGTGATTAAGACGCCACATGTCTTAATCCACCGCCACGTTCCAATTACCTTTTATTCGCGAAATGAGATAACTGGGAAAAGGGCGTCGCCCCACTCATTCCTTCACACTATTCCCCTGACGTTTTGTTATTTTGTTATGGCGAGTTAATGAGGTTTTATTAACCTTTTTATTTCGTTACAAGTCACACATTTGCCACCTACAACTCACTGCCACGACGCTTGCTGTTTACTCGCATTGTTCCGCGTTAGTTCTCCCTCGGGGCACGTTGAATTGCTCTGAATTGATGACTCTCTCACGATAACAATATGCACTCACTGTCGTCCGACCAATCGAGTCCCCGGGGGTTAATTGACGTTTCACCACTCGGTTCACTGTTCTCTCTCTCTCTCTCTCTCTCTCTCTCTCTCTCTCTCTCTCTCTCTCTCTTTCTCTCTCTCTCTCTGACTTTGCAAAAACAAAAAAAAAAGTCGAGTTCGCGTCTCGTTGGACCTACTGATCCACTGATTGCAGTGTAAATGTTATAGAAGCAACTATACTAAGCGTGCAAAAAGAGTAAACGTTAGAAATATACTAACTGAATAGGAGTCACTATACTAATCCCGAGTGACTGTAGACTGTAGTGAATAGACGAACCGGCATATTCAATAGCGCGGGGAAATAGGCTCGCTTTTTTCCGGCCGACCGAACGCATAGAGGGCGGGAGAGAGAGAGAGAGAGAGAGAGAGAGAGAGAGAAAGAGAGAGAGAGAGAGAGAGAGAGAGAAAGAGAGAGAGAGAGAGAGAGGGAGAGAGAGAGATAGGAAATTACACACATCGGCGGAAGTCAAAATACGAAATGAGACGAGAGAGATAATGAATGAGGGACTAGTAATAGAGGGACCAAAATAGGTAATACAGCCCCCGCAAAGTGTTCTCTGGGATAGTTCCATTAATACAGAGATATAGCCTGCGCCAAAGCGAAATTCATAATTCATAATTCATAGTTCATAACAGTTCACTTCAGCTCGGAGCAATCGCCCCGTCGCAAACCACTCAGAAAGCTCTCTCCACTATCCGCTCAGAGGTACGTACGGTTTACAGATCACAGATTCGTCGCACTCCACTCCAAGTCAGTCAAAGGTTTATCCAGAATCCAAATTCGGTTTTTTTTTTCAAATTCGTCATATGACTCATATTTTTCAATTTAGACGTATAGCGTTGCTGTGCAAAGTTTCACGTAGTCAATATTTCATGTGGAAAACACGGCTCATACATATGTGTTTACATCCGGCTTACAAGCATTTTCCTCTCTCTCCTCTCCTCTTTTCCATTTTTCGCCTCAGCATAAAAAATGATAATGATATGGTCGACTGTTCAGAGAAAACTTCTTTTTTCTGTGGTCTCAATAGACTTGAGCGAGATTACTCTGAATGTAGAACATGTGATTCAAAGCACCTGTCGACACATGTTTTATGGTCTGTACTGTCACAGTTTCACCTTCTTTTCGCTGCCAAATCTCAATATTCCACATTTTCCGAAACCGCAATGTGTCTCTATGACTTTTCAAAAAAAAGCGTTCTTTGAATTTGAAATTCTTGTAAATTTTAAATCATGTTTGCTAGCATACCTGCGTAGGAGGCTGCGGCTCCCAGGCTCACCTGACATGTCCTCGCCTTTTGTGGCCCCCTGATTCTATGTTTGCGTCCCCTCCTCCGGGGGGATATTCGGATATTGTGATACTCGCGAGAGTACGCGAGTCATACACACACACTCTCAATTTTCCCCGCCACGCGTCTCTCTCTCTCTCTCTCTCTCTCTCTCTCTCTCTCTCCTGTCAATCTTGTCATTTTTCGCCGTTTCATTTCTATCCGAAAGAAACAAGTGGAAAACGCGCGCAGCACGCGATCTTTATTGTCTCGAGAAATTTAGCATTTCCCTCTCTCTTCTCGCATCGATTTAGCCGTTATTGTACACTTTCCGCGGTTTTCAGAATCGTAATCAAGTGAAAAGCGCAATTTCTATGTTCTCCGAGAATCGGCTCAGCACCCGTGCGCATGAAGAGATTATCGCTAATTCGTAGTGTCGCGTAGTGTATGGTGTCGCGTGGTGCGTTGACCTACGGAATCGCGGAATGGATAGCGGAGCGGAAAATACACCTGGCGGGGCGCTATTATGCCGTTATTGCCCCGCCACAATATCGAGTATAGCGGGAACGCCGGCAAATGGAATTGTGCAATCGTGGATAGTTGTTCACTCCACTCCACACACCTGTGCACCTTCCCATTATTCTTCTTGTAACCACTTGTCTAACGATAAGAGCTATTGACCCTTTCGCAGAATAATCTCTTAGGAGCTACCATTACCTTTAACTTTTACATGTAGTCTGTCTCGGGACCATCTCACTGTTCTCTCTTCTATGGTTGCGATGCGCTCCACAGAGTCTTGAATCGTAGGCCTTAACTTTTTTTATTACCTTAACTTAATCTTTTATATGTTGTCTAGTCCGCTAACTGCTGTCAAATTGATGTGAAGGTGTCTCGCTCGGTACTCACTCTATGCTCTCTTCAGGGTTGCGATGCGTGACTCTGGCTTCGCGGATTCGGCGTTCAATTCGAGTCGAGACGACGATGAGGGCAGTCCGAGGCTGGCGCAGCGGAGACACAGGAGGTAAGGGGGGGGGGGGGGCGATAGGGTTGTGTGATAGGTGATTGCATAGTCATAGTGATAGGGTAGAGAGAGATGAGAGAGAGAGAGAGAGAAAGAGAGAGAAAGAGAGAGATGAGAGAGATGTAGAGAGAAGGTTTCCTTTGTTAGGATATTCTTTGTTTTATGTACGAGTATATTTTAGATGTCAAGTAACTAAAGATGACGATATGAAAACCTCTTGTTTTGAAACACAATTTGATATTCTGGTGATATTCGAAATATTTCAAACAAAAAAAAACACACCATATACCCGACCATGGTACGTATCGAAAAAGACAGGGAAAAGCAATGTACAAGAGCAAATGTAGTAGTTCTGCATACCGGCATATCGATCCTCCTACTACACACACTAACAAAAATCCGATACTCTGATCAAATTACCGACCTATGTAGAAGTGCTACAGTTTTACATAATGTTTGAAACGTAATTGATATTTAGCTATTCGATACCTCGATCTAATTACCGACCTAGACGACAACAGTTAAACACCATCATAGAAACGTAAATAATCGATACCTCACATAAAACCATCAGTGTTTATGCAATATTATTGAAACGTATTCGAACGAAACGTATCGGCAATAAACGTACGCCTTCCAGTTCGTGCGGCCAGCAGCGTCGCGGCTGCTTCACCGACCGCGGAGGGGAGGGGGCGAGTCGGCTGAGGAGCTTCGACTATAGGTGGGTGCACTGGGGAATCTCTCTCTCTTTATCTCTCTCTCTCTCTCTCCCTCTCTATCTCTGTCTCTGTCTCTCTCTCTCTTTTCGCTCTTTCTCTCTCTCTCTCCCTCTCCCTCTCTCTCTCGCTCTCTCTCTCTCTCGCTCTCGCTCTCTCTCTCGCTCTCTCTCTCTCTCTCGCTCTCGCTCTCTCGCTCTCTCTCCATGTGTTTTGCTACATGTGTGCTTTGTGATGTGCTATACACTGTATACATAGTGATGTACTATATGATAAGATATGGGTTTTGTGTTTTGGATGTGCTGAATGTCGTTGTTTCAGACACGGCGTCCTCATTGACAAGGGCTTCCAGAACATCGCCACAGCCACCCAGATCAGACCGTCCAGAGGTGAACGATTCTGGAGAGAGATCCTGGATTAGGAGTGCAATATTCATACTATGCATGGGGCATGGCAAGTAGTCTGATAGTGAGCGTGATTATACTTTGCACCTAATCTGTTGCGTGTTGCGTTCGATTTGAGCGACGAAATATAAAAAGTTTTCTGATGAAAGTATATGCAAATCGCTGTCACGCCATCTGTATATGCCCTAGAATGTTCCATAGCCATCGTCTCATAAGAAATGCAGCAGGAAACATCAAGTCTGCACGACTTTCATGTATTGCATACCAACTTGCACATAAAACTTCCTTGAACTAAGTTTATTAGTGTGCCGCTGTGCCGTGAAATGGGGAACATTATGAAAAGTACACTGTACAATACAATGTTTTATATATTGTTACATATGTATAATAGTATAATAACCTTATTCCAGACGCGCGCCGCGCCACCTGCCCCGAGATCTGGCTGGTGCCCGCCGCCGCCAAGCCTGTCAGGAAGGTGGGAATAATTTTAGAATAATTTTAAACAATTTAGGAACCCTATTTTACCAGTTAATTATTAATTGGTATTTTTTATCCCGTACTAACAATCGGAAAACAAATGTTACAATGACAACTATATGTACGATTCACCTAACACTCAAAAATCATCTTTCCATTATTCGGCAATAAACTTGCATCAATCACTCTTAGACATACATATGTTTCATTAGAGAGGGCGCGCAGCGCCCTCTCTTTTGGCTTAGGATAAGGCTCGCGCTAGAATTTTTAAGAAGCGATATCCAAAGGTCATGTTAGCAGCAACGTGAACTCATCCAATTCATGTTAGTTAGATTCGCACGGTTCCGTAGGCCAGATCACTGGTTGACGCCATCTTTGTATCTTTTCTGTGAAAGAAGTTATGCGCGATCGCGCGCATCCATGAGGCGAGAGGCCAGCGTGTGGGTGTGTGTGTGTGGACCGTTTCCAGTCAACGCTGGCTGCTAGCTCTCTCTCTCGGTGGGCGGGGCGAGAGAGAGAGAGCGCGAGAGTGCGCGATATTGAGAGAGCGCGCAGACGGTAGTAGACATGCACTTACGCCTCAGCGATTCAAAATAAAGAGTAAAATTTCTTTCAAAGCGTTTCTTTTGATACCATGAGAAACATTGTTGTACATACGCAACAAACACGACCTGTAGAATGTAGTATATTCAATGACTTGCTACCATCATTAAATTGTATCATTCATCATAGTTCTGCGCATACGAATGAACGACGGAGCTTGGCAATCAGGTAGAAAAGAAATTTCTATGAAATTTAACAAAAGCACATATATTATCTCTTAAAAGTACTCGCGTAAAGAGAGTCAGTTTGTCTTGACCCAATTCAACAAAAGCGCATGCATAAAACGTTTACAAATACTAACACAAACCTGCGCATAACGGACTGTTCGATGAATCGATGAAATTGATGAAATGTAATCAATATTAGAGAGAGAGAGAGAGAGAGAGAGAGAGAGAGAGGAGCAGGTTTGTGTTAGTATTTGTAAACGTTTTATGCATGCGCTTTTGTTGAATTGGGTCAAGACAAACTGACTCTCTTTACGCGAGTACTTTTAAGAGATAATCTCTACTGTATTGGGCGAGAAATCGTGGCTATGTCTATATCTATATCGTATCTATAATGAAACTATATCGTGGTCTGTAGCAGTTTTCCAATAGAGAATTAAACGTTACAATGACAATCCAACTACATACGTTTCACCTAACACTCAAAAATCAGTATTTCTATTACTTTGCAATGTGCTGTTGGAAAAACCTTCAAAACAACGAATAAGAAAATGAACCATACTTACACGTGCACACGTTTCATGTCTGACTTACAATGCGAGAACGTTTGATGAGAGCAATGTATTTAATATTGAAAAAGTGAATGTTTACGAATCACCCAAAAAAACTATGTACTGATATGCTGGATCTTCAAATGACAAACAAAAACAACATCAACCATGCTTAAACATGCATACGTTTCATCTCTACTATATCGTGCGCGAACGGTCGATAGGAGCAATGTTTTAGTACCACGCTTATTACTTATCCGTTCAATGAACGCTATCTAAGGTGTTTTCCTTCAAGAATTGCACACTTTCTCACGATTTTCATCTTTTTGTGTGTGTGGCACAGTGTAAACTAAATGATTGTGAATTGTCAAAAAGGAAAATCGTTGTGCTATGGCGCTATGGTGTATAGTCCTTCTTCGGGGTTATTCACCTTCACCCTTCATCGAACCAGTTCAGGTGGTTCTCCGCATCTATGGCAATCGGACGGCAGGCAAGAAGACGCTGGCCCACCAGATACATCATCATGCCAAGACCACCGCGCAGGAGGGAATGGACATTGTCTGTGAGTGGAATTTTGCGGGTTTTTCACTCATCTTCCACAAAGAGAAGTTATTGACACGAAAAGAACGCAACAAGGTTGATGATGTGTGTGAGTGGGGTTTGTCTGCTTGTATGATTGTTTTATATATACTTATTTACTTTCAAATATGCGCTTTCTGCAAAAGTTATTCGCGTTATTGATATCATTGTACATTTAATGATTGTGATGTGAAGAAGCTCTAAAACCAAATCTCAATCATCCATTTCATTTTCGAAATGCATCTACAATCCGCGTGCTGCAATCCGAGAAATGAAAAAAGACTGCGATTTGATTTCGTAAGCTGAAGAAAAACACGAGTGAATTCACGAATACGGCTTATGGCTTGGAACAAGTAGAGATAAGTAGCAGCAATCAAATCTACAGTTAGAGAAATGAATTCAGTTGTTTATGAGATATCGGCCAAACTTTTTTCCTTCTGACAATCGTATGAATTAATAGGTCGCTCTAAGATTTCTGAGTCTTTCTTGAGAAAGGCTTCGATCTATCAGAGATCTTAAAGGTAGTGTACACTCTGAGATTCGAATATACATATATTAAAAAGTTGAGAAGAAATAAACAGAACAGTTAAACTGAAAATGAGAGAAATATAATGAAGTTGTGCGTCCATCTGTGAAATCTCACCAACACGAAATAATGGACCCAAACACTGGCACCAATTTTCCTTATGGCACTATAAAATTAATACTTCTCAACATGTTTTAAAAGGGTTTTATTCGTTTCATAAGGTGATATTTTGCCATAAGGTAATATTTTGCAATTTAACTTCGAAAGTATGTACTATATCCTGGTATGGTCAACTCCACTTTCAAATTCAAAGTGAACACTACCTATCTTCTGCACAAAAGCTGATCGCTCATCATAACAAACAATACGGAAAATTAAAAAAAAATGCTGATATTAGCAAATGACTAGATTATAGAGAAAAGATAATCCTCGAGGAAAATAATAGATCTAAAAAGCTCGTCTTTCATGAGATCTTCTGCACAAAAGCTAATCGCGTGTTTATCGAAAAAGTCATCTAACAAAGGTATCCTGCAAACGGAAATCGCATTACATAGATGACAAGGAAGTGTTTACAAAAATATGTGATCAAGAAGAATGATACAGTGATAACATTCAAGAGTCCGATATGCTCCTCCGAGCAGGACTGTCAATAAAAAATTCTTCAGCGAACATCGATGACGACGCTTCTCGCCACATCTCATTCCTTCTCAACGGGGAGGAAATCCACTTGGAAATCGTGCAGGAATCGCAACTGGAAGTGAGCCATAATCGATAAATCGATAGTCAATCAATAATTTCAGTCGAGCTTTGACTGTCTCACAGTGTACATGGTGGTCTACAATGTGGACAAGAGAGAGTCGTTCAATCGCGCCGCTCAGTTGCTGTATAGGATATACCAGAATAGGTGAGATGATAGTATGTATTTTTGGTTTGTGCCTTCAACGAATAATTGAAGTTTGTTTCATTGTTTGAGATTATGTCTTTCACGAGAAACGTACAACAGATATATATGAAAGTTGAAAAAACGCAATCAACAAGCATTCAGTCACACACGTGTACACTTTTTTCAATACACAACATTTTTACTTTTCAATGTTAATACAACAAATGACATGACGATTATGATAGTTTTTTTTCATGGATAAAGTAAATCCACAACTTTTATTAACTGTTCTTTATCGTACAGCTTGTAAGTGTTTCTTGTGAAACGTATGATAACATATTTATATACGAAACTACTCTGAGAATCACAAGCAAAACAAAGTTTTAATATATTACCAAATAAAGAAGATTGTTGTAAAAAAAAAACACTGGGCTATGGTCTATTGCCATAGTCGTCCTTCGTCCTTCGACCTTATTCGCAGAGCAATTCAGCAATTAATCTAGATTAAAGAGCTTGAATTGGAAGGAAACCTTTACCTTTACCTTCACCTTTACAGGAAGGGGGACGTGCCGGTTCTTCTCGTTGGCAACAAAATCGACCTGAAGAGAAACAAAGTCGTCACCACAATAGGTTAGTTGTGCTTGGTTTCGGTTATCTTTCTACAATCACATAGCATGGATTACCGAAAAATTGACCCAAACACCATATTGACTATGTGAAACGTAACCGTTATAACTAGTGTTATTTTGATGATCTCGAGTTTCTCGAATTTCTTGAATTTTGAACCAGAAAAAATAGTTTGGAAAACGATTTCACAATTTTGACAAAGCAAATTTACACAGATATATTGATTTCGAAAGCTATGACTTATTTTACTGTGGACTTGAAACGTATTGAAACGAACTGCATTTTCATCTTTTCAGAAGGTCGCATGCTCGCCAAGATCTACCACTGCAGCTTCGTAGAAGTCTCCGCACTCATGGGAATGAATCTGGATGAGATGTGGTGGGTACAACCTACAAACTTACCTATATGTACATACAAGTTGACTTGAAACGTTTTGTAACGTTTCAATTTGAAAATTTTCAAACGTTTATGTACTTCATACGTATTCAGGACAATTTCTATGAAATACGACTAACATATGAACAAGTTAAATGTGTTAGTTTGTATAGGCTAGGTCTATGGACTACGCAAAAAACTCAATGTACGTGGTTAGTACGTTTCATGAGAGTAGTATTAGTATCTCGCGACAATTCACTTGCAGTCCTTGTTTTTCTTTTTGCTTCCCCCCCCCCTGCAATGTGATACTCAGTTATTAGATGGAATAAAATATAACTTTGCAGGTCGGCTCTCCTCTCGAAACTCCGGCCGGTGGATCCGATCGATAATCGCGGACTCATCCACAGACTGTGGACGCGAGGACGCTCCATCGCCAGAAGCTGCGAGGAGATCGTGCGCAGCATAGTCGCGTAGACGTCGACGTCATCTAACTTCTGTGACGTCATCTGACTCTAGAATCCTTGTTCGATAACATTTCACCCACACACCCACACATCTCAATTTTTCACCACGGGCGCGTCTCCTTCTCATTTCATTGTTTTTTATCACTGTGACCACATGTTTTTATTTTGCGTCTGTTTTTTCGTAACTTGCATATATTAATTTTGATCTCATTTCGATTGTCACCCTTTTTAGGTGGTCATGCATTGTGATGAAACGTTTTAATGCGAGACTCTATCATTGTTCGACTCTATCAAGTATAGGTTATGGGTTATGACATTCTTTTTCATAACTATTTCGCATGAAACTAAAACAACTTTCCCATCTTCTACCTCCACACTCTACACATTCTCAAAATTCCGAAGCGAGTGAGAAAAACAAAGACTAAAATGTTTCAGTTTATTTGTTTCAATCGTAGAAATCTACATATATTCAACATTCCATTACATATAACACGTGAAACGTGTTGAGTTTACAGAGGACGACAGTGACATGTCTTCAAAATGTTCTAAGCGTGGTTACAGGAGGTTCCCTTTGCGATTTCAGGAACTATATATCTCGTTTAAGCCTGCATGTTCGCACTAGCTTCTCCATCATGTCCTGAGACGCCTCCCTCGCAATAACCAGCAAACACCAATCAAACACGGGGCAGAGAGTGGGCGAGAGACAGTGCAAACAGAGAGACGCAGACAGCCTCGGTAGAATGGGTGGATCGGACGACTTATTCATGCTGCAAAATGCTAGCATGGCGTAATCAGATAAGAATTTACCAAACAACACACACATTTGCATCGAAAAGCCGATAAGCAGAGTTTGAGTTTTGGGTTTTGGGTAAATCTAAAACCACAACGGGCGAACGGGTAATGTATGTACATAGAGAGATAGCGGCGGTGCGAGGTAAGCCGTAAGCCGGTATAAGTTGAGGTTATCGCATTCTTTTAACGCCACGACTCTGAAATTATTGAGTAGAAGTAGATAAGCATTCTTGCGCGTCTTTCTCACAAAGAAATCGAGAAGTGATACCCCCTCCACTTCACATGACATCATACAGGTGGTCCAGGAAAACATAAAAGCCACGTCGGGATGAATTGTTCCAGGTTACCACCTTTTATCACAACTTTACAACGCATTTGAACTGAAAAAGTGATGAGTTCATAATCATTCTTGCAAGTGAAGCGTGAGTGATGATGCTGTACGTTCTACTTCTTCTGGCTGGAGCCACTCTGCCCACCACAGTAGCTGCCCCACCACCCAAACGTGAGCGATCACATGCGTAGTTGGGAATAAAGTCCTCTCCAATTCTCCAGGAGCACGATTCGTGCGCAAGCACGTTGTATACGTTGTGGCAAACAATTCACGAGATCAGTATCTTTGATGACTAAGTCATCGATCAAGGATTGTTTTCGTGTATTCCAAATTACGCTGTTTGCGCGCGAATAGTGCGGGGCGATTTGAACTGGAGAATCGGCGGGAACTTTAGTGTGTTGTCGAAAGTGGTTGATTGAAATAGAAATGAATGTATATAGTATACTTGTGAAATGATAATTGTGGAAAGTCTCTGGAGATGATATAGAGGCTCCTATATTGTGCAAACACTCATACTTACCTTGTTGCTGTGCCGGTGGAGGCACTCCTGCTACCGGTTGAACATTCCGTGGGGGGAAAACACCGGGAGCAGCTAAATAAAACAATTACTGAAAACACGTATAACAAAAGAAGTAACGAAACGTACGCAAGATGCCCCTCCGATTATTCGTATTCATTGCCGAACAATCGGAGGACGGAGGCACCGCCAAAATAGCCGCAACAACGAGAAATGACCTAATCGCAGATTGTGAAAACATATAACAATAATTCGTTATCACTTTACGTTATAAAAAACAAAAACAACACGTCATCTTTCAAAAAAAAAACATTCAAAACACAGACAGAGCCGATCGGCTGGATCCAGAAGTTTCGAATGAGAATTTGCGCGCGAAAAGTTGTGCCGCGGCGACCGCCGCGATATGTTCTGGGCCGCGGCGACCGCCGCGAAATAAGGCTCTATGCCGCGGCGACCGCCGCGAATCCGCCGCGACCGTCGCGAAACCGCGGCGACCGCCGCGATATTCATCTGAGATCTCGGAGTGCCTCGATTTGGATCCCCTGTGTCACGTAAGTTCGAAAAAATCGATAAAAAATCAAAGTTACTGTAGTATGCAAGTTAATTAAAGGAAAGCAATTTGCAGAAAGAATTCGCGAGAATGGCGCTGTTGTGTCCTGTGACGTGCGGATTTTGCGAAGTCGTTCTAGGGTTGTTCAGTATTGTATGATGGGTGACTGACCTTTCCGAAACAGTTGCCCAAGTGCGCCTCGCGCGCGCAGACTTGTCCTCACACCTACCAGGACCGGCAGTGGCAAGCATTACGCTAGTTGGAACACTAACATTAATTGCGTACAATTACGTAGTGTAGTGGTTAGCTATATCGATGATCGCTATACACGGTGAAAATGCTATTTTGGGGAAAAAAGTTGTGGACATAATCCGAGTTCGCGACATAATCCGAGTTTCCCACCGCAATCATTCAGACACTGCGGACCCGCAGTGTGTCGATCTGGAGAAGGACTGCCAACAGAAAAAGGACCTGTGCAACGATCCGGTACGCATCTTTCTCTCTCCCTCTCTCTCCCTCTCTCTCTCCCTCTCTCTCCTTCTTTCCCCTCCCATCTTTCTCTTCTCCATATGCTCTCTTAGGTCGAAACGTTCAACATGACATTCCTCTGTCTTTTGACGTGCGGCATATGCGACCCCCGGAGTGACAACCACCCTCAGTGAGTTCAATGTGAAAAATGGTGTGCACAACGCCAAGATTAAAATCGATACTATCTTGTGCTATTTCGCTCATTTCCAACAACATCAACCACGTCTTCATGTATTGTAAGGTTTTCGGAAAATCTGAAGAAGGCCATGCTAAACCAGTTGTTCAGCCACTCTTCCTCCCACTACCACTACGTTCACTACAACCACTGAGACTACGCCAACTGTACCCCATACCACCCAAAAAACCGGAGACTATTGAACCCCATACCACCTCTGAACCAACGACTGTTGTACCTACCACCTCCTCCACCTGTTTCAACAAGGCTGGCGACGCGTACTGCCAGGAGAAACAGTACCTCTGTTCCTCTGCAACAACAACGTGAGTTCTCGTCGAATGTCGTTAGTAGAGGGAAAAAGAGTAAAAAGGCTTCGTTGGTGATGTGTTGAACAGACGAGCAGAAAAAAACGAGCGACTCATGAACAGAAACAAAAGATGAGATCGCGTAGAAATCTACAACAATAACAAAAGTTGTGCCCAGACGTGGTACGGGCCAGATGACGGACGTGTGCGCCACGTGCCAACGATGCGGGCACGGACGACTCTCCTGCCGCCAGATCAGTGCAAGGTCATAGATGCAAAGTGAGTGCCTTGAAGAGTGGTCATAGACAACTACAGTGGGAGTGGGTGGGCAAATCAGAAATTATATCATACCATAAATACTTGAATGCATGCGCGAATTTCAATTACTTACAAGAGCGCGGGTTGATTGAAATAGAAATGAATGTATATAGTATACTTGTGAAATGATAATTGTGGAAAGTCTCTGGAGATGATATAGAGGCTCCTATATTGTGCAAACACTCATACTTACCTTGTTGCTGTGCCGGTGGAGGCACTCCTGCTACCGGTTGAACATTCCGTGGGGGGAAAACACCGGGAGCAGCTAAATAAAACAATTACTGAAAACACGTATAACAAAAGAAGTAACGAAACGTACGCAAGATGCCCCTCCGATTATTCGTATTCATTGCCGAACAATCGGAGGACGGAGGCACCGCCAAAATAGCCGCAACAACGAGAAATGACCTAATCGCAGATTGTGAAAACATATAACAATAATTCGTTATCACTTTACGTTATAAAAAACAAAAACAACACGTCATCTTTCAAAAAAAAAACATTCAAAACACAGACAGAGCCGATCGGCTGGATCCAGAAGTTTCGAATGAGAATTTGCGCGCGAAAAGTTGTGCCGCGGCGACCGCCGCGATATGTTCTGGGCCGCGGCGACCGCCGCGAAATAAGGCTCTATGCCGCGGCGACCGCCGCGAATCCGCCGCGACCGTCGCGAAACCGCGGCGACCGCCGCGATATTCATCTGAGATCTCGGAGTGCCTCGATTTGGATCCCCTGTGTCACGTAAGTTCGAAAAAATCGATAAAAAATCAAAGTTACTGTAGTATGCAAGTTAATTAAAGGAAAGCAATTTGCAGAAAGAATTCGCGAGAATGGCGCTGTTGTGTCCTGTGACGTGCGGATTTTGCGAAGTCGTTCTAGGGTTGTTCAGTATTGTATGATGGGTGACTGACCTTTCCGAAACAGTTGCCCAAGTGCGCCTCGCGCGCGCAGACTTGTCCTCACACCTACCAGGACCGGCAGTGGCAAGCATTACGCTAGTTGGAACACTAACATTAATTGCGTACAATTACGTAGTGTAGTGGTTAGCTATATCGATGATCGCTATACACGGTGAAAATGCTATTTTGGGGAAAAAAGTTGTGGACATAATCCGAGTTCGCGACATAATCCGAGTTTCCCACCGCAATCATTCAGACACTGCGGACCCGCAGTGTGTCGATCTGGAGAAGGACTGCCAACAGAAAAAGGACCTGTGCAACGATCCGGTACGCATCTTTCTCTCTCCCTCTCTCTCCCTCTCTCTCTCCCTCTCTCTCCTTCTTTCCCCTCCCATCTTTCTCTTCTCCATATGCTCTCTTAGGTCGAAACGTTCAACATGACATTCCTCTGTCTTTTGACGTGCGGCATATGCGACCCCGGAGTGACAACCACCCTCAGTGAGTTCAATGTGAAAAATGGTGTGCACAACGCCAAGATTAAATCGATACTATCTTGTGCTATTTCGCTCATTTCCAACAACATCAACCACGTCTTCATGTATTGTAAGGTTTTCGGAAAATCTGAAGAAGGCCATGCTAAACCAGTTGTTCAGCCACTCTTCCTCCCACTACCACTACGTTCACTACAACCACTGAGACTACGCCAACTGTACCCCATACCACCCAAAAAACCGGAGACTATTGAACCCCATACCACCTCTGAACCAACGACTGTTGTACCTACCACCTCCTCCACCTGTTTCAACAAGGCTGGCGACGCGTACTGCCAGGAGAAACAGTACCTCTGTTCCTCTGCAACAACAACGTGAGTTCTCGTCGAATGTCGTTAGTAGAGGGAAAAAGAGTAAAAAGGCTTCGTTAGATGGTGTTGAACAGACGAGCAGCGACTACATGAACAGAAAAAAACGAGATCGTTCGTAGAAATCTACAACAATAACAAAAGTTGTTCAGACGTGGTACAATAAGATGACGGCGGCGTGTGCGAAGACGTGCCAACGATCCTAGATTCATCCTTGCTACTATAAATATACGCTGTTCTTATATCTTTCGTTCACAGTCCGGTGAAGTTGCATAATCAATGTTCTCTTCAATATGGGGGTGCCTGACTATTCCTGCGGAACACTTCGGAATCGCTTCTGAAGTGACTGACCGTACCTCGACAACCACGCTCTCCTAGACCACAGGCAGTGCCACATCCCACCCTGTCATGGATGCGTGTCGCCATCGCTCGCTGCCATCCTCTCCAGCAAGGTCGACTCTGCAGCCATAGCGCGCAAAAGAAAACATGCGACTGTAATGCATCCAATCTTGTCTCCCCCCCCCTTACCCCCCCCCCCCCTATTCTCTCTCACCCCCCCCCCCCCCTCTCTCTCACTTGCATCGGGGTCAATTCCAGTTCCGATCGGCTTCACTCGATCGCAGAGATGAACTGTCTAGATAGTGAGAGTAGACTGCGCAACTGACAGCTACTCACCAGTCTCCTACTGCTTTGATGCTGATCACTGCGATATCATGTTACAATGTAGTTGCGATGTATATTTTTGATGATATTCTATGGTCGCATTCAGTGATTCTTCAATCAAGCTCTCTTCCATTTCCGCTAGCGCGTTTTTTTTTCTCTCGGCGCTTTTTGCACATGTTGTGAGTTGTGAGCGCAGCTGTGAATCAAGCATTCGAGTGTTTCAATGAACCGCGGCGATGAGATGATGATTTTTTTCGCGCCGACAACTACTGCATATACAAAGTGGCAACCGACGCGTCACGTGCACAGAGACTATTTCACTTTTTATCGTCTCACAAGATTGAACTTTTTTTTCTTTTGTGGTCTCCTGCGCATGATGTGGTCTTCAGCTCGTTCGAAATGTACCTTATGTGGTTTCTTCCCCGACTGTTCGCACAGGCAACAAGGTTGTCACTTGTCACCCTACACACTGACATCTCTCTGGCTCCTCCTACTAGGGAGATCAAGCGTTCCAGACAGACAGACAAATTTTGTGTTCTCTATAAATTACGATCTTTGTCGGCTGCAAACTGTGTTTCCTTGTTTGCGCATCTCGCGGAAATAGTGTCGATTCGTGTCTTTTCGTTCTACAGAAAAGTTTTCAGGCAGAATGACGAACAGTGGGAGCGCAGCCTCAGGGAGCAGAAGAAGTGATTTTTTTTTATTGATTTTTTCATTATCTTTTATTTGATTGTTATTTTGATCTCGAAATCGCTGACTGGGTTTTGCTTGCAGTCCACATTTCTAGTCTTACTTGCAGTCTACATTTCCCTATCAGTTGTCCCGTTATCACCCCCTTCTCTCCGGGACTAAATTTTACACAGCACTCCGTCAAAAGTGTGCCGCCGTGCCGGGAACCTTTGCGCGCCAAATTTGAAACTTTGTGTTTGCATCTTACTTGATTGATCCTGTCAGCGGTAATATGCTCATTTCAAAGAATAAGCCACGCATGTCTTAGTTCATCAAACGAAGTGAAACTGCAAACGGCTTCTTAATTTGCAATATCACGAATGCTCAAGGTGTATCTTGTAGTTTCGAGAAAATGACATAATGGAAACATGAGGATGTCTGTTATACGATTGAGACAGGATCAGTTTGCATGACCTCGGTCAGCTCCAGTCAAGTTATCATTAGCACAAACACTGTGAGAACAACGAATAAAGGGGGGAGGGGGTGCGCTTACTCCATTTTCGTATTCACTTTTGAATGATCCTCTACTACAATGAAAGATTGACTATTATCGATTTTTTTTTTTTACCATAACGATGCCCTCACTTTACGTTTCAGGGATTTATCTACCTACACATTTTCACTTATCGATCTACTACTGTGAGCATATAAGTAAAAAGTAAACAACATTGATTCAACAATTCGGAGACATGATAATAAATATCAATATCTCTGAATTACGATAGCTTAGGTTCTCACAGCACAAGTAGCGACACTTCACCTTAGCATCACCTATTACCTGACATGACATCTCTTATCGGCATCTCACATATCCTTATGGGGAAAGAGAGGAGTGCGTGTGAGATGTATTATATCAACTATGAATATCGTAGAAGATTCTAGACAATTTCAACTTGCATTAGTAGTGAAATAGAATAATGTGCTAGGTTCAAACCTCACAGTAACGATAATATTGACTACAGGTTGCGACTCTTTTGTGTTGTGGAGGAGTGTAGAGGAGAAGTGGAGCTTCACCCGACAGGACGGAAGGTCACCGACCTCGACTACGCGGATGACATCGCTCTTCTTGGAGAAGACCCTGTTAACCTGCAGAAAGCTGTCGACCGTCTCAGTCTCCTCGCCGCCTCTTACGGTCTGATTCTCAGGACGGACAAGTGCGAGTCGATGACCATCCCGCGAGGAGTAAAGGAGGAGTTCACTGTCAATGGAGAGAATATCGCGCAGAACAACATCTTCCGCTACCTCGGTTCGTTGATTAGCAGCGACGCCGACCTTACTAAGGATGTGGAGGCGCGAATCGTCCAATCCTGCTCCGCGTTCAATTCGCTGGAAAAGGTTTTGTGGAGATCGAGTACCGCCAATTACGTCAAGCTGCAGATCTACCTCACCGCCATCCGACCTGCAATGCTCTACGGATCCGGTACTCGGGCTCTCAATAAGAAGCTCGAGGAGAAGCTGGATACGGCGGAACGCAAATTCTTGCGCCGGATGTTAGCCTACTTCTTCCCAAACCGTCGCCACAACTCGCAGTTGTATCGGGATGTTAACAACATCTACTCCCGTCTCCTGCGCAAAAAATCCAAGCTGCCCACTCCCTCGCGGCATGTGGCGGCAACGAGAGTCTTTTGGGACACGTGCTGCGACGAGAAGACCATCGGATTGCGTCTCCACTCCGGCCGCCGCCGGAGTGGAGACGAGGCCCATGAAAGAAACGCGCCACATGGGACGAGAAGCTGAAGGAGGATGTCGGGCCCACGTCTGCCGTGCGCGCCAAGGTTACCTTGAGAGACACTTCGTTTCGCAGAGCTTGGAACACTCGCAACGGGCAGTGGATGGACGCTGTTATGGACATGACACAAGACTGCGTCAAGTGGTCAGAACTGGTTCACACGATGCTCGCCGGCTAAGGAGCGACAATGCTCCAGATGGAGTGAGTGAGTGAGTGAGTGATACTGAATGAAATGCATCGCATATTTTCTTTGGCGTTCATATCTCTATTTCTCAACTCCTCTCACATGATCCCATGGCGAAGTGGTAACGCTCTCGCGTGACAAGACAAGCAGCGGTTCGCGGGTTCGACCTTGGGTATCTACGCGTTTGCCAAATTGAAAACAGCATACAATGGGTTTTAATCTTTGTCTAACCATACACTCTCTGATCCTCGCTGATCGTGACCTTTAACATGTTATCAGAGGTGTTAGTCTTCCTAATCTTCCTAAATCAAAACATTCTCGGGTTGCCTGCCAAATACTCTCGGGCTTGTTACCCTTTCGAAATACATCGGAATTGCTTTCAAAGATTCAACATGCACATATATTTTCTAAACCCTTTCTTGAAAAGAAAAGGATTGCAGCCACACTAAATGAGCCTGAAAAAGATAAATTTAAGATAATAAAGTGACATTAGCACTGCCACCCTAATTATGTAGTGCCGTTCGCAGTTTCACTTCGTTCGATGAACTAAGACATGCGTGGCTTAATCTTTGAAATGAGCATATGACCGCTGACAGGATCAATCAAGTAAGATGCAAAACACAAAGTTTCAAATTTGGCGCGCAAAGGTTCCCGGCACGGCGGCACACTTTTGACGGAGTGCTGTGTAAAATTTAGTCTCTCCGGGAACACTGCCTTCCATGACAGACACACGGGCTCTTCCTGCCCCCCTTTTCATGCCGGCCCAAGTTCACCTTCTCCCACTGATAAGAGATATGGTGCCATTCTTATCATATCAGTCGAGCACGCACGCAAACCAAATCACCGCATAATGCAATAATAAAAACATGAGAGCCACCGCACCGCGTTGAAATCGTACAATGGAAAGCGGGCGGTAGGGCGGGACGAAAACCACCGCGCTCACTTTGATATCGTTGAAACGTAGTAATCAACGACTCAAGTATGGAAAAGCGAACACTGTTTTCCGCAGATCCAATGCACTCAAGTATAGAAAAAAACATCTGGCTGAAACACACGGTGCACTTTCTGTTTTCGTGGAAGAGAAAACTGTAGGAGGTCACGCACCTCACTCTGCGTGTCTGCCACGCAGTGAGAGCTGCGCTTGAAAACAACAATATTGACTGGCCGCTCGCCCACAGGTCACACCATATCGATGCATCTCTCTCTCTCTCTCTCTCTCTCTCTCTCTCTCTCTCTCTCTCTCTCACCGCTCTCACGCAATTGTGCCACCATCGCGCATCCGTTGTTTTATATTTCTATATCAAGTGATAAGGGGGGTGATAGAGCCGCGCAACCGCCTCTCTCCTTTGACCACAGTGTTCTGTTTCCGCGCGAGGTCACTGCCCGCTCGCTCGCTCACTCTCGGCGCGCACTGTTTTCTCTTGGACCAGCCTCGCTCCTCTCTTGCAAGCCATGATCGCTTGTGGTCCGTTAACGTTCTCAATGGTCCGTTTTGGTATTTGCAGCAGCGGAGCACATCTATTTGCAGAGCGGCTGATGCAATCGGCGGTCAGCTCGTTTTTTTGCCAGCGCGATTTTGTTGATGTTGAAGCCTCGCTGCTTTCTCTCACTGCCTCTCTCTCTCACTCCCAGCTGTTTTCCACATACGCGTCACGTGTTGTGCTTCTCTCTCTCATGTACAAATAGCCGTTTTGCGGGAAATCATTGGTCACTCCTCAGCGAAGCCTGCTTGTAGATCAGTGACCCAAGTGTACCGTTTGCTAGTTTACGATTAGTTTATGGTTTTACGGCTCTATTAGATGCGGCAGCCACCTTTCATGACTTCGGTACAACCAGTACTCACTTCATCCCGTTCTTTGACCGCTCTCTTATCAGTCTTCACTGTTTGTTTATCACTACCGTGTTCTGATCGCACTGACATATAGATAAAACTTCTCACTCCCAGTGAGATACTCTTTCCACATAGTGAGATGTCCGGTTCGTTGTGCTTGGTGTCAAGTGTGTATTGCAGATCGGAGATGACGACGGCCACTCGCGAGACTTTCGTCTTTTGGGACAAGTTCTCCGGCAATCCGGACAACAACGCCATGATGCTCAACCACAACAGGTACGGTAGGGTTACGGTACTGATTACGGTAGGGTTACTGTATGGAATACGGTAGGGTTACTGTATGGATTACGGTAGGGTTACTTTATGAAATACGGTAGGGTTACTGTATGAATTACGGTAGGGTTACTGTATGAATTACGGTAGAGTTAGTGTATGTATCAAGGTAGGGTTTCTGTATGACGATTCTCAGGAATGATTAACGAAACACTGTTTTCTCTCTATTTGTCTAACCCTTGAAACGTATCGCTTCGAAAAAATCTAATGTGAAACATTTTACCCAAATTCCGAAACGTTTACTCCAAAAACTATCAATTTAAACTCATTACGTCTCCACTATTCTACACGAAAACTTAGATTACAGTAGTATTACATACAGTTTACCGTATACCGTACCCCTATTCAGTGACGATCTCGAGGAGGCGGATCGTCTGGAGATCCTCTCCTCTCTCCCCAACCTCAAGGACCTCGATCTCGTCGACGTCGGAGCCGGAATCGGGTACGGTACATTGAATGTGATTACGGTACTTTGCGGATACGGTGTACTGAATTTGGGAATCGCTATCGGCTCGTAGTTTTTTTTTTTGCTTTTTGTTCGCTGTTCTTTCCACCACGTTGTATCACCTGTTATCTATTTGATAACGGAGTTTATCCAATTTATTTATTTCGGTGTTATCACACCGGCGTCACATAAAAGATGGGGTCTATCAGTTTCTGGAAATGTCGGTCGTTTATCGCTAGAGAAACACTGTAGTTGGCAGTTTCGACAGAATGAAAAGTTGGATTTTGAAGAGGTCGACGCGTGGTCTGACCACGCGCACGCGCCCTGTCACACTTTCTGTGTAACAAACGCCGGTATGAAATCATTGCTCGAGATTAGAGTGTAATCACAGTCACACAACCACGTGCGTGGAATCATCTGTCTATGTGAAATCGCAGAGATCAAACATATATACTTATTGAGGGGGAACATAGGAAAATTTAGCTTTGGAATGCAGCACAAGCACTTTTTCGGAAGTTTTTCGGTAGACCCTGTGCTGAACCCATTCTCAATGATCGCTAACTGATCTGTAACCTAAGGCGAAAAGAAATTGTGAGACTAAAAATATATCACGCCATTTCTCCCAGTTGAACGGAATGTGAGAGAGTGAGAAAGAGAGAAAGAGTGTAGATCGGAAGAGAGAGAGAGAGAGAGAGAGAGAGAGTCCAGTGAGACGGGGTAAGTTGCAGTCCGGCAGTAGAAAGCGGGAAAAAACAAACTGACGTCCCGAAAAATGTCAACCACTGGTTTCATACAAGCTGCAGGGAATGCGAGATCAAATAGCAATAGATCTGGACAGTCGCATTCCAATATACTGAAAATTCAATCAAGTGCATACCGAAATAGTTTCAAACACCCTATCAGCAAAACGTCGCTCAACGCAAACAATACAAAAAATAATATAGTCGCCGCCTGGAGGATAGTTTCTGCTATTGACAGCCGGGGTCAGTTGGAGAAACTCAGTCGCGAGCGAGAGAGGTCAGACAGCGCGGGAAAGGCTCGAGTGTGTCGCGGCCTCTTTGATTCGCATGTCGGCTTCTTTGATCGATATTATCGTTTGAATGCGCGCGCTTGAGTCTCCTCACGACGAGAGGGTAGATCAATTGCGACTCGAGGGTAGATCGATTTTCTACCGTGATCCCGCGAACTATCCCCCAGAATAATATTATATAACAATATAACAAAACAAAAATAAAGGAGAGCTTCCAGCTTCCAGCGCTTAGCCTTTGTGGTGTACCGTATGTACTTGTTGTATAGTCAAGATATAGCGATTCTGTCTGAATGATTGATTGACAGAAACAAATACGCGTTACAATGCTACTATTTGCAGTCGGTTCACGACGATCCTGGCGGAGACGGCGCGATGGGTGCTGTCCACGGACTTCATCGAGTCATTCATCCAGAAGAACCAGGAGAGGAACGCACACCTCGGAAACATCAACTACCAGGTGGGAGAGAGAGGGAGGGAGAGAGAGGGAGAGAGAGAAAGGGAGAGAGAGAGATAGAGGGAGGGAGGGAGAGAGAGAGAGAGAGAAGGAGAGAGAGAGGGAAAGAGAGCGGCGGGCTCGTGGATTTTTCGGCCATCGTGGTGCAATGAAATCAGTCGTGTTGCAACCGGAATCAAGGTTTTTTTTGTGGAAAATTTAGTTAAAAATGGTAAGTGTATCTTCAGAGACTTTTGGTATTTAACTTTTGTTTTAACATTTTCATTTAACACATATCTGATATTACACAATATTTCATCGCGCTCGGGATGATTTCGAAGTGAAACATATATGTAGTGAAGTGCTGTCTGTTATCTATCTATAACAATATTTCTTTAACAATATTTTTGATGACCTTGGATGGGATTGATTGCTGCTAATTACTCCAAATACCCCTTATACCAGTGTCGAAGCGTATTGCTAATGCGTTGTGCATGATGGCGCGGTGAGGAGTGAGGTAGATCAGAGGACGACGGAGAGTCAGCTCTCGGCAATAGCGCTCAAAACAAGAGAAGTAGACGGTTATGGTACCGTGTTTCGAACTGCAAGCGAGGTAGATCGAAAACTATCGCTCAGACGCAGGCTTTACAACTCCCTTCTTTTCCAGGTGGGAGACGCGTGCAATCTGAAGCTCGACGCCACGTCGGTCGACCTCGTCTTCACCAACTGGCTCATGATGTACCTCAAGGACGCCGAGGCGAGTCCGAGTCGACACTATTGATTGATTATCGATTAGTTATTGATCTGTTGGTAGATGTTATTGAATGCTTATCTATTAGTCACTACTTGAGTGTTGGTAGTAATTATTGATTGATTATCGATTAGTTAGGGACGCATGATTGATGATTAAGACCCATTGTTCCTTCCAGCGTACAGCGCTGATAGATTGCGGTGGAGAAACATACATTTCGCGGAATGGTTGATGACTCATGCTTGTGATGACTCATGCTGTTTTCAGGTGGTGGAGTTCCTGCAGAAGTCGCTCACCTGGCTGCGCCCCAACGGCTACCTCCACCTGCGCGAGAGCTGCTCCGAACCCTCCACTGGTATGTAGGTTGACAGTACAGTAGAGTACTCTAGTATAGCACATTGCGCGCAGAAGGGTATGCTTTCAACTTACTCCTCTCATCCATTTCCTTATTCTCTATTCTCGCTCGCTAAAAGTGACGCTTTGCGGTGCTCATAAGCAGGCATGTAGATGTAGAGTTCTGGGTGCATGTATCGAACCCGTGTCCCCTCGGTTGATAACTGACAGCCGTGCAATGGGAATATTCTCACCCTTGACTCCTGTCCTCGAATACTAACACTTTTGTATTGAATCTGGGGTCTTTCGATAGATAGTTGACATCTGAAGTGGAGAAGATTGTATAGTCGGCGCCTAATAAGAGATATCCCCTCACCCCGCGCGCTTGTTGCCAGCCGGTGACAAGTGCAATTTCGGAGAGGACAGCGCGCGAGAAGGAGACAAAAAGTCGCGCGGTGGTGCAAAAATACGAAATTGACAACTGGGTCTGATATATAGAAGGATATATAGTGGGTGTCCTCTTTGCCCTCACCCTTGACTCCTGGCACTCTTGGTTTCGATAGTTAGCTGACACTCGTCCAGTATTGCAACGCTTCCACCCTTGACCCCTTGCAGGCCGCAAGGCGACCTCCTCGATGCACTCTGGCGACGTCAACCCAACCAGCTATCGCTTCTCCTCCCTCTACATACAGGTAAATTAATAACATAATAATAAATTGATAACATAATAATACATGATGACTCGGTTGCATCTGCTGCGAGCGATTCATATTTTTCTAGTAGATACGTATACGTTTCATAGTCTGTGTATCAGCGGAGAAGCTGTAAATCGTTCAATATGGATGTGGTTGTGTCTATACAAAACATGTAAATGTACATAAGAGCACAGCAAGGAATCTTGTTGTTAATTTCTTATGACTTAGCTGCTGCGCACGATTCATATTATTCTAGTAGATACGATGCGTTTCATACACCGCGTATCAGCGGAGAAGCTGTTAATCGTTCAATACGGTCGTGTTCATACATAGTACATGTGAATACATAAAAGCACAAGGATTCGTGTTGTTCGTCCCTGATGCGCGCCCTCTCTAATGTACAGTGTGGCAAATATTGAGCTGACCCTAGGCCCTAGGCTATTTGTATCAAACATCTAGTTACTTATGGGGGGCTACATGATGCCTCGCTTTCAGCTGCTGCGCACTATTCGACACCGCGACGCTGACGGCAAGCTGTACAGGTTCGACGTGCAGTGGAGCTGCTCCGTGCCGACGTACATCAAGGCGAGTTGTGATAACCCACCCCTTCCTCGGTGGAGGTGGCGGGTGACTTCTAACGGTGTCTATGTCCTCTCTCTCTCTCTATCACGTCAAGGAGAGTCGGAGGGGCTTCTGAATCGGATGAACAGTATAGATGGTCAAGGCGCGATGATAGTTGGGATGATGCGGGTGTGGTCAGTGCGGGTGTCCTCTTCGCGTGGTGCAGATTCTGAGCACCGTCAGATGAATATGATCGATGATAGTTGGAAGCGTGTGGGCTGATAGTGTGATGATACCCGACCCATCCCATGGAGGTGGCCGAAGACCTAGTCCTCTTCGCGTCGTGCACATTGAGAATGTGCTGAAACGTACGCATAATTTCTGGTGTTTTTTTGGGATGGCAATTGGGATGCAGGATCGTATACTGGTTAGGTGATATAAGCACAGTGAAACACCAATTGATTTCGTGTCAAATACACGTAGTTTATGTGTTACGTGAAACATATTGTTGTGGATAATTAAAAACAAAAAAATAATACCTAATGTGTTTTGTGTTTTCAGCGCCAGAACAACTGGCGTCAGGTGCACTGGCTGACGCGCAAGGTGCTGGCCGACGAGGGCGACGAGTGCCCCTCCACACAGCAACTCCTCGAGCTGTTCAGG
The DNA here is from genome assembly GCA_963966185.1 of Rhabditoides inermis. Classification (NCBI taxonomy): domain Eukaryota; kingdom Metazoa; phylum Nematoda; class Chromadorea; order Rhabditida; family Rhabditidae; genus Rhabditoides; species Rhabditoides inermis. The sequence continues at coordinate 39,824 of CAWZYM010000325.1, forward strand.
TATAGCGCAGTGGTAGTGCGCGATTCCCTGAGTCTGAGGGTCGCGGGTTCAGTTCCCGTGAGTGACACAGAGTTTTGCAGCACCACCTGGCAGAACGAGCAGCGCGCCTGGGACGCCAAGCTCGACGGGGAGAAGTACGCCTGGTCCGACAAGGTATACGGTACTTTGAATTTTGTGGTGTGTGATAATTTCGGAAAATGTACGTCACTCACATTAGTTGTCTTGAACTGATACTGATGTCTGTCAAAAGATTGACTATCACCGCAGTGCGAATTGTTTTACATCGGAGGTCCCTCATGTTCGGAAAGAGTGTGGTGCACTTTCTATTGCTCTCACTATCGCATTTCCAATCTGTTCTGAATTTCGAGATTTTTTTTCGAGGGGGAGAAATTTGAGTGGCGTCGCTTGTGTTCTATCTGATGAGATGGAAACGGTGTCCGGTGGGACACGAAGAGAGAGAGAGAGAGAGAGAGAGAGAGAGAGAGAGAGAAAGAGAGAGAAAAAGAGAGAGAAAGAGAGAGAGAGAAAGAGAAAGAGAGAGAGAGAGAAGGAGAGAGAGAAGGAGAGAGAGAAGGAGAGAGAGAGAGAGAAGGAGAGAGATGCGGATTGCGGGAGAAGCTTTTTGTTCGGAAATACTATACTTTGCATTTTGAATGATAATTGAGTTGCTTGTGGCTTGCAAATGTTTTCTGCAGTCTCGTGTTCAAATCAAAAATACAATTTATATATTTATGATCAATACTGAATTTAGATTCGCATTTCAAATGGAATACTTTTTTTCGTGCGATCCCCAGTCTAATTTGTATTTGTGAAAAAGGCAAACATGTTATCATATCGTATTCGAGTATCTTCTGAAGTGTACCTTACCTCTTGAAACAGACTATTTATTCCTCCCCCTATCATAACAATATCCCCAGGAGAAAATGATAGCCTCTTCGTCTCTTTCTCTCTCTCCGTCTCTCTCTCTCTCTCTCTCTCTCTCTCTCTCTCTCTCTCTTTCTCTCTCTCTCCAAACACTCGGTGTACAAGTGTGTCGAGGCTCTATCATTATGTTCTCGCAAATGCGGAAGTGATGTCAATTGTTATCGTATCACAAAGGGATGAGAAAAAGAAGCAATCTTCCAGAAATATCACAATACGCTTTTCAGATCTTCTCCAATGTGCTTTCTTCCGACCTTGTCCCCAAGAACTCTACCGTCTTCGCCTTCACTCCCCGCCACTCCTCGCCCTACCTGCACATCAACGCTCACCTCCTGGCAGAGGTACGGTAGCCCGCCAAGTTTGAAATTTTTGTGCATAGTAGATTATTGTCTTCGCTCATTAGTATCACGGAAATGTTTAGCGATTTTCCGGGGGAGAATAGTGTGTGGAGTGTGACTTTGCGATTTAATCATTTCAATTTTTCGAAATTCAATAAATCCCCCGAGTAGTGTTGATGCCTTATGGTTATGATGAGATATGACTTTTTCGACACACGACCGGAAAAAAAGAGGAATCAAGATAATGATATTCGCTGAAATGCTCACGTCCTTCCGCTCTAAAGGAATATAAAAAGAAGATATGATGAGAAGGCGAGAGAGACAGTGGTTTTGATAGATTACAGTGTACGTTTTAATAAATGCCTGAGTACACAAATTACGGTGGTTTAAAAAGTGGCACTCTGTGCAAACACTCATAAAATTTTTATATAATGAATTCACATCCGCGTTTCGTACACACGGGTTCGCCTCTTTTTAGTTTGTAGTGTTCGCCCCTTCTCAAGACTCTTGTTTTCATGAGAATGACTCGGGCGTATGTGGTATTAGCAGTACATTCAAAGTATGACTAGAGAGAGGAGAAGGAATAGCAGTGCCACCAAATAGTAGAACAGTTCATCTTGACGCACTAATCTTTTATGAGACAATAATGCAGCTGTGAATAAAAATAGAATGCAAACACATGAGAAAAGTATTGTCTTTCAATCCTTGTCCAAAGACTGAAGATGTTAGTGCAAACACAACAGCATGGTGAGAAATAGACATTGATCTGTGTTTTGCATTTGCAAAAGGTTCTACATTAGCGATACCGAACCCTGACCTCTCGCCCGATAGCCGCGCGCTCATCCACTACACTACGCATTTCAGAAGTTCACGTGCAACGTGTGGAACACTGAGCTGAAGCCCTTCCTGTACAGGACCTCGCTCACCAAGGCCAACAACTGCAAGGACCAGCGCGTCAGGTACGAGGGGTTCGTACAGCCGCGTACAGTACTTTATCGTCGTGGGAGGAATCATTCTTCATCTTCTCGTGACTCCACATTTCACATGTCTGCCTTTTTTTTCGCGCCTACAAGTCTCGCACTTCCCGTAACGTTAGAGTTATAGTTTGCATGTCTCATCGGATTAGACGGCGAGACTATATGTATATAAAAGTATCACAAAAACATCTTAAAATGTCGTTGGTAGGAGAGAGAGAGAGAGAGAGAGAGAGAGAGAGAGAGAGAAGGAGGGAGAGAGAGAGAGAAGCGGAGGTGCTCTGACTCGATCGCGTATTCATTCCCGCGTCATTCTCTCACAGGTATACGAGAGAGAGAGAAAAGCCGAGACACATCAACCGTTCTTTCTCACGGCGCCAGTGCACCATACGGCGTTTTCTTCATTCTCTAATTTAAAAATAAGAATAAGACTTATCCTTGTCTTGTAGTGCACAATCCGTAATCTATAAGCCTGAAAATTGTCCCCATGATAATCAGTGGAAATCGATACATAAAGATAAATTATATAAATATGCATTTTCAGGTTCGGCTGGAACGAGACGCTCGCCTCTTCCATCAGCTACTGGCACGGAAAGCAGGTATCGATTGATTTATCGTATTTCGAAAACACGTGCAGAGATCGGCTTGTTATCACAGACCACCAGGGATTAGACAGCGGAAGTGGAAAGCTGACAATTAAGATCTATCTCATTGTATGAACTATTGCATTATCCTATTGTATAGACCCGACTTATGACAACTTTCATAATCATAATATCACACGTACTCTGCGGGGTCCCTGCAGAGAACTCATATGTCATGTTTCGTGAATCGAGAGCGACCATTACCTTTATCTATAATGTCACGTACACCTTCTGGGAGCTACCATGTGCGGCAAAAAGAGCACCATACAGTATACAGTATGTACGATACCGTACCCCTACCGTACCCTTGCAGGTGTCTTTCGACGCGGTCGTTGCCACCGAGCTCCTCTCTTCGCCGGTCGAGGAGGTCAAGACGCTTGTGGTGGGTTCGGGTTTCCCTCTTTCAAAATCAATCCAAATCGAATCAGAATCGCAAACATGATTACACGCACAAAAGGTTTTTTTTGCGCCGAATGGAACTTGCAGGTTAATGTCCCCCTAATTATATCGTCTCAACTGGAATCCTTTCAAAAAAAACTATATTTTTGCCAAGGATTGCTTGTGTGTGTTTTATGTCTGTAGACAACATGCTTTTGCATTTGCATTTGCGAAAATGACGCAGTTGGAATGTTAGAAATACATTTCCCATGTTTCCTCTTTGCCCTTAGAGATGAATGAAACTTGTTTAAGTGACATTCGCATCCGTGCAAAGTATAGAAACGATCAAGTGTCTTAGTAAGCAGTTCGATTTCATTGCAATTTGCAGTGTGTATGTGATGATTTATGGAAATAGCAAATAAGTGACTTTCGCGTGCGCTGAAAGTGTACTCATACTTATGGCTTCGACACGTGCTCTCCAAACATCTACAAGTCTTACAATTAATCCTGATTCATCTTTCACCGCAAAAGCCAATAACGTATTAGATATGATCGCTGGACACATACTCACCTTGTTGGATAAACTAGAAAACGTACATATCCAGTTTGCTTGAAAGAAACGTTGTGTTTGTGAAGTTAATTGTAAAACGTATCAATCACATCGAAACATTATTGACAAAATAGTACAGGAAACGTATCGGTCCCCTTGAAACGTATCTTGTTTTCAGTCTGTGCTGAAGCCGGAGGCTAAGCTCGTTCTTCTTGAGCCCGTCGCCGCCTACGACGAGGAGGAAATCAAGCAGGTACGGTTATCGATTTATTGATTTTTAAATATTATGTTCGTTGTATAGACTCGCAATACCTATTATATTGCTGTCTAGACCCCCTTTTTAGTGGTTGCCTAATAATAAGTCTACCGATACTATGGTAATCGCCGCCTCATCTTCGTCTGAGTCCTTATTTACACTCATAAAATACATAAGAAGTTGTGTGTAGAAGCTTTTGGATTGTTTTCATTCATAGGTCCAGAGTATCGTTTTGTTGTTCCCGGGAAGTTGTTTGGTCATCCGTTCCTCACGTGTCCTCTGGATGACTCGATGTAGATTATCCTTAGCCTTTCCCTTTCTCCCCTCCTTTTCGGCTAATTCTTCTCTATTTCTCATTTTAGTGCATTCACTTTTTTCTTTAGAAAAAAAACCTACATTTATAATAATTGTTTGTTATAACAGTGTTTTCACAGGCTGTTCTGCGAAAGATCGCGAAAGATTAGCTGTGTTTTTAAGCGCATTAATATTAATAACACAGATATTATCACAATGGCGGGAGACACTGAAAACAACGTTCTCTCTTGCACTGACCATTCACGCTTCGGTCTGAGGATTTGGTCTTTCGCTACGCCTACACTGCTTACTGTAGTGCATACATATAAGCACTCTTGGTGCATTTCGCGAAAGGATATGCGTGTGTGTGTGTTTACAAAGTAATCACATAATCATGTGAAAATCGAGATATTGAAAACGAGAATAGACTTGCTGCTGTGTGCACTTCGTGATTCGCACGGAACAGCCATATCAGCAAATGCTTGTGATCTAAAATAATATAACCTGCCAGCGTTTCAAGTGATTCTATATTCAGTAATTCTCTGGCTTTGCACTAGTCTATATCTAGCGTAGGCCTACAAATTTCTACTCACGCAATTGCCAGTGCAATTGGTCAGAAGACCAGTTTTTAAAAGTGGCGACGATTCAAAACCCGCCGTTTTGCCCCGCAGTGTAATACCGTATGCCTACCGTATGCCTATTTCAGAAGCTGTCCGCATGCGGTCTGACCGTCTCCTCTATCTCCGATGTCTCCGAGAAGGCCGCCGTGGCTATCGCAGAGTACGCCAAGGAACACCAATTGGTGGGTTTACCTCTGTTCCCCCTCTCTCTCTCCTCTCTCTCTCTCTCTCTCTCTCTCTCTCTCTCTCTCTCTCTCCTCCCTCTCTTTTGTACTACTTAATTATGATATTCCAATATACTGTTTTCCCATACCAATACGTTATGGGAAACGGGTAGGTTTCCGGTGATCGCTAGAGTTCAGCTGTTCAGCAGAGTTTGAGAATAAATCAAAACCCGTGTTTTGCCAATCGCGGTTGCAGCTTCTGCTTTTCTCTTTTCATGCGGCGCTGCACACAAAATTAAAAGTAGCAATCTGTGACGGTTACGTGTGAGAGAGAGAGAGAGAGGAAGAGAAGAGATGGAGAGAGAGGGAGAGAGAGAGAGAAGCTGCTTATGCATTCATTGCGGGCAAAAGTGTTGACTGTTTTGCGGATGGATTCACGGTGCAGTGCAGTGCGTGTGCTTTGTTTTCATTCCAAATGCCCGCAAAGACCCCTCTCTCCCTCTCTCTTGGTATATCTTATATCACTCACCAAAAGCCCCTCTCCAGATGTGTTTTCATAGCGCGATTTGCGGAGAGAGAGAGAGAGAGAGAACGTAACTTGATTTTTCACGCACTCGAATAATAAACAATCCTGCACTGAGTTTCATAACATCGCAAATAGCAAAAACCCTCAAATCGTCAACTTATTTAAACGTAATAATACTTTCCGGAAAAAAAAAACATTTCACTCGATTCAAACTTAGTAAGTCAATCTGAAAAGTGCTCGCATAGCATACGCATTGCAAAAATCAGCGGTTCTCTGATTCCGACAAATTCGAAAAATGTATTTCACGAGTGCACAAGACTCCGAAGATACATTTTCCTAGCGCTCCGCACGTGGGAAGAGCATTCGTCACTCACGTAATCTTACGGTACCCCTTTTAGGAGGTCGACTCCACTCAGAAGTACGCCCTCGTCCAGGCCCACTTCTAGAGGCCGCACAGGGCCCCCGCGTGGCCCCCCGCGTGGTCCCATGTATCATACGCCAATCATTCCTTCCGCAGTTTTATCATGCTCCTAACACTTATAGCTTACTGTGTGTATTCCGCTGCCTTTTACACCCCGCAAGACGGGCTGTTCTCTCGAGATTCCTTACACATATCTATATAGACCGACTAGAATTTCGCGCTAAACACTCCGAGGTTTCATCATCATGCATGCTTTTCACAGTATATAATAACCGCGATTATGACACAGAGATTTTGTTGTTGGATTGTATTGTTTTGTATTGTGTGTATGTGTTGTCTGCAGAGACTTTATAAAGAGCGATTCTAACACAGGACACTGAAAGACCATGGTCCACGAAAAAAACAAATGAATGCACACGAGAGTCAATGACACATTCAGTCACACCCTTTTACCACCAGAGACCGGAACACAAAAAACGTGGTGGTCGTGGTTGCGTGTATTGTTTCAACGGAGACTCGAAAAACTGTCGAGACTTGTGGAATGGAGAACGTACGTGAGCAACCGTAGATGGAATTAGCAGCGATTCGCGAGAGAGAAAGAGAAAAAAAAAGAGAGAGAGCGAGAGAGAGAAAGATTGGGAGAAAGAGAGATAGAGAGAGAGAGAGAGTCGAGATTCCCCCACAGGGTGTCCATTGCTGTATTGCAAGATTGCGCGGTGAGACAGTGACGTGAGAATGCATGCGCGACCGAGACACATCACCCCCATCCTTTCTCTTTCTTCATCTCTCTCTCTCCCTCTCTCCCTCTCCGCCTATCTCCCTCTATCCCTTGCACGCATTAATGTGAAACAGAACGGCGGTTATACGGTAGCTCCGTTTTTCTCCACAAGATGATATTTTGATACGAAGAGAGGATGCGTGCCAAGCGCTATCATCGGAATGGCGACTGTGAGAATCATGATAAGCTATTAGCGAGCTTCCGTCTTTTTTTGAGTGGTAGCTGAGAGGCCTTTTCTCTCTTTTCTCCATTCACTCCCTCCCTCACTCTTTGTACGAAATGCAATTTTACTACACACTACACGGGGTCTCGCTGAGCTCTCTCTCTCTCTCTCTCTCTCTCTCTCTCTCTCTCTCTCTCTCTGTCTCTGACTCTGTCTCTGTCTCTGTCTCTCTGTCTCTCTCTCTCTCTCCGGCGAAAACACTTGGCCCTCTGACCAGGCACCACAACAATGCCCTTGTTCGCCTTGCTATTGCTCGTTGCTGTCTGTGGAAGGAAGCGAGAGAGAGAGAGAGAGAGAGAGAGAGAGAGAGAGAAAGGGGAGAGGGAGAGATGGAGAGAGGGGGGGGAAGACATGACGATAGCGAAAGAAAACCATTTGTACGGCGCACACTTTCTCGCTAATTGCCTGTAAGCCTATCCCCCCTACCACTTTGGTATTCTTCCGGCAAGCAACACAGAGGCTCAGACACGGCAAACGAACGCGCCGAGTAACCGGATTTTGAATATGAAAGTACGCACTCTCTCTAGTTTGGACACTCAATCGGTGTCTGATCATCGGGGAAGAACAAGTGGGGGAAATGAAGTGTCTTCGCGTCGCTTCGCCACAGCTGCACTGTGCAAAAGTGTGAAAACACTAATAAACAGTATTTTAGGGGAACTACACACTTTCGAAAAACGCGACCACTTTCTGATTCACGTGTGTGTGTTCTCAGCTGTCCGTGGGTGTATGTTCTCTATGCGCACTTATTATTTGCCCGCCAACCGCATGAAATGATTAGGTATTGTCTAGAGATTCGGCATTTGGCATACATTCGGCGGCGTACATGTGCTGAATAAGTAATAACAATAACAATAGTTTATTCATGTGCGGTAAAACACGTATTCATGTATAAACAGGGAATACATTATAATTGTCGGGGGTACCGCCGACGAAGGTCCGTATCCCTGCAACACGGTACTACCGCACTCTTCCCAGCAAGAGTTAACATCTTAACTCGACTCGGAAATGAAATAAGGTAGCAGTTTCTGTGTGGTTGGATGTCTTTTCAGCGGGAGAAAGAGGGGTGTCAGGCAATGCACTCAAAGGGCAGAGAGGAGACATTGATATTATCTCTCCTTCCTCTTTTCTCACTATCCTACCATCTTTTGCAGTTTACCTCTTGCAGAGCAGAATGCAGAAAACACTTGCAGATAATGCAGATTGATGTACCTTATATTGACCATGCAATCCTGATAGGCAGGAAATAATATCTAGATTACTGCTGTTCTAGAAAATGTTTCCGACGACGCAAGTACGCAGCAGAAATCACTTCAGAATTATTTTTATAGCGTTTCTGCGGTTGCATAGAAGCATAGAGTAGGATTTCGCAAGCTTCTCGAGTCTTGGTTTTTATTACGTCAAAACACGATTAACAGGTATGCTTTTGTCGTATTGTTCTCTCTCTCTCTCTTTCTCTCTCTCTCTCTCTCTCTCTCTCTCTCTCTCTCTCTCTCGCTCGCGTTCTCTCTCTCTCTCGCTCGCGTTCTCTCTCTCTCTCTCTCTCTCTCTCTCTCTCTCTCTCTCTCTCTCTCTCTCGCTCTCTCTCTCTCTCGCTCTCGCGCGCTCTCTCTCTCTCTCTCTCTCTCTCTCTCTCTCGGTTTATAAGCTTTGAAACAGCTGACTGGCCGAAGATTCTGTGTGTGGGATCAGCAAGTAGTGATTATTACTAAAACTGTTTTCGATGGTTCAGAGAGAAAGAGAAACACGTAGTAAATCTACAGAAATACAATAATACTACCGTCACCTGGTTGTGTCCGTTATCCGTGTACAGTATCGTAAAAGCGTATTGGTTGGCTCAATACGACACCAAAAACAACAGAGTGAGAGAAACTGCAAAATAACCAGGTACTGAAGAGAATTCACCTAACCAATGCACTGTCAGATCCCTAGCAGCCTAGCACTAGATGCAAAGTATGTAGGTTGATGAATTACGTGTGAATCCAAGAAGTTGGAAGTATCACCTTATCACATACACTTTTCCCGCTGATGTAAAACCAAATCTCTCCTATAACCATCACTTCCCCGGCTGAAAAAAAGAAACGCATGAGGATAGGCCCCGCCCCCGCCGCCGCGCCACGCCTCCCAGTAGGAGAGGGAGACTAGTCCTCCCTCTCTCCCTGGAATGGAGTGGTTGGAGGGCGCTCTGGAGGCCTATGGCCGCGTCGTCCATCCTCCCCTCGTGCTCATGCTCTGCATCTCCGGATCCATCGGTCACCTCGTCACCATTGCCACTCTATCCGCCAAGGCCATGTTGAACCCTACGAACATGCTGCTGATTAGTATGAGCTGGTGAGCGATTTCCACCCTTGATTTTCGAATGAATCGCTGTGTTTGTGAAGTTTCGCTGGCATGTTTTCCCCCGCCGTGCCTATTATATGCAATTTGGCGTGTACCAGTTTCCAGTTCCTTGTGAGTGCCAATAATTGGCTTGCTCTCGCGTTTCCTCTACACGGTAGTCTACACCTCTCCGTTTCACTACCTCTTTTTCTTACTTTTTTTGTTTTTAGTTATGATCTTGGAATGTTTTCTGTTGTAATCGCCGCGGCAATCATATTCGATTCAAACGCAATTGCGGCCGCGGCTTGGAATATATATGTTTCAAGTAACTGTATACACGCAGGCCTAACGAGGCGATTGCCAATGTATCTATAACACGAATGCAATGCATAACTACTCACTATTTTGCGCTCATATCTCTCCTCTCGCTCTCTCTCTCTCTCTCTCTCTCTTTTTTTTGTTTATTTGTTTATTAACTCTCTCTCTCTCTTTCTCTTCCCCCTTTATCTCCTTTAGTCACACTAGCTAGCCTAATCCATCCTTCACTAGAATTTCGCGATACTTTATCCGCCCACAAGGGAGTGGAAACAAGAAGCCTATCCTCCCACAAAGAAGAAATACCATCACATTCGACTCCCCCAAATGTTATCTTTGGAACAAAGGAGAGGTGCCATCACCCTTGGCGATATTGGCTATGCCATGGCCTTTTAGCTTTTCGCACTCTCTTGGGGTTGGCTAAAAGGAAAGTATCTGTTTCTCACTTCGTTCCCACGCTATTCCGGATTCGCACTGCTCTCTGGTCGTCATATAAGTGCGCGCCTCCCTCCCTTCCTCTCTCTCTCTCTCTCTCTCTCTCTCTCTCTCCGACTTCGGGTCAACCCAATTTCGAAGCTGTTCGCTCTCACTCTTTTCTAATGCGGCGTCGGTGTGAAGACTGGGTTTCGAGAGATGCAATTATATCGTGAAGCTTGGAGAGCTTCTCTTGCTCCACACACAAGGGGCTCAATCGGAGTAGTGACGGAAAACAAGTTACCTGTTACTCATGCCAGAGTGGCTCGTGGGGCCATTAGCAACAGAAGAGGAAGAAAGCCTTCGCCTCGCTGGATTATAGAAAACTCCGGGGCAGCAAAGGAGGAAGTTTGCACTACTGAAGCCAATGACAACGCGGTTCATTTCGAACGCGTGTAGTGGTCCCGCGTGGGTTTCCGCCATTTGTCGTCTAAAACAGATGCGCTATGCATGAAAAGACGAGGTCGTTGAACGAACTACCTCGTTGACTGCATTTACATAAACCATAAAACGAACTCTAATCCTAACTTCCTCCAGCATGCATAAATATTTACGCGCAGAGGTGCGCGCCAAGCATATAGGGAAAAGACGACACTACGATGTAGTTTTGTAGTTATGCTGATTGGTTATGTATTGCAGACAGCGTATTTGGTGCAGCGGGGAAAACACAGAATGATCTCTATCTCTCATCCGCGTACCGTCCTCATAATCCCATGAATACATAATTGCACGCGCAGCAAATCTCCTATTTTTGTGTTTTCTCCTATTCAAAATGGCAGGGGTGCAAACTGCAAGTGTTTTTGGGAGCGGCACATTTTTCTTCTTTCTCTCTCTCTCTCTCTCTGTGCCATTTCACTCGGCTCATCGAATTTGTATAGGATTCAGTGGCGTGAAGCGGCGAAGATTCGACCGGTGTCAAGTGACAAAACAGCACACAAACATAGGCCCCCTGGCCTATTCTAACGCATCCAACGCATCCAACCACATCACACGTGCTTGTTGTATAAGAGAGAGGCGGGGGGGGGGGAGGAAGCGTGAGCCTATATCGCCGCATAATTTATGCTTGATTGACATCAACCGCAACACTGTACAACGGTTACTGCCGTAAACATTGAGCACGAGAGAGGAAATGAGGGGGGTATATGGGTCCAGCGGGGCTATAATGGGACGAGAGCTTTGATCAGCATGCAGATTTCTATGTGTGTTTTTTGAATCCTTATTAGACAGGAAAGGGGAATTGCCGAGGGCAAAAACAGAGAAGATGTGACGTACCGATTCCAGTTCGCAGCTGGCTCTCTGCGCCAACTTCCTCTACTCCACACTCTTCAAGTGGGCCAGTGATGAGCTCTGCTCACCGGTCTTCTTCAGTCACTACATGGCAATGTGGGTGATGTTATCACTGATCAGCTGTACTAATCACTTGATCAGCTGATCTTATCACCTTATCACTCCAGATCCATGCACATCTCGGTGACGTTGTCGGTACTGGTGCATATGAGTGGAGTTTTCCACGTTGTCGCCCTGTCTATTATTAGGTGAGTGAAAGGCGTAAATAACTCGCGAAAGGTGCTATTCTCTTTTGTTTTCAGATACTTTTCGCTGGCGCGACTCACTGAAATCAACTCGTCGCTTCCGTGGTTTACGTATAGGGTAAGTGAGAAAGAAAAAGAGAGATTGCCTCGTGAACCCCCCTCATTTCCATAAATATTCCCGCGTCACTCAGATATGCCTCATATATCGCCGCGGCTAAAGCTCATATTATCCCGGCGACGTTTGACGATCCAGTGCATATCCTCCTTGCGCCTTTCTCTCTCTCTCTCTCTCTCTCTCTCTCTCTCTCTCTCTCTCTCCCTTTCTCTTTCGGGTGACCAGGGATGGCCCAATCATAGCGATGGAATCGCCGCATACTCAATTATGCAACCATTTGTCGAATTGGTCACGGGTCACGGCACAGCCACACACACACACACACACTCGAACAATTGCTTCCGAGAATGCAGAGACAATGCGTTTATCCCTTTCAGAAGTGCCAACTGACGATTTTCATCATCTACATCTCCGTTCTGATCGTCGGTGTACCGTTGTACTTCACAACTACGGTCGTCGAGGTATGGAATTAGTACTGTTTAGTAACACCAGCTTAGCCTATGCTCCTGAGCTTTCTGATTCAATGATTGGACTTGGCGTTAGTGCGAAATTAGCCGAAAATCTCCCGGCGGCTCTTTGCAACATCACTTTGCGGAGATTGAAATGATAGAACACTGATAAGAACTGTGCTCTGGACTTTGTTGAAACCAAGCGCACACCCAAGGATCTCAGAAAGCGAATTAGCACATTGCCACATGTCTGTAAGTGCTATTTGCTAATGGAGAACTCGCTAACACTTTCCGCTTTTTAACAGAGCTTCCTAATAACACGCAAGAAGATATGAGTGATAATGCATAAACGTACTGCTTGCAGGTGCCAGAGAAGGAGGAGTGCGCGAACCGCTTCCCTTCCCTGAGGAACGTCTCCGGCTATGAGCTGTCGCTGACGCCCAACCAACAACTGCAGAACGTCAACTTCTGGCTGTTCCACCTCGCTGCCAAGATCATACCCTCGGCTATCCTCTGCTGCATGACATTCGCCATTCTGGACCAGCTGAAGAAGGTGCGTTACTAACTACTAGTATTCCCCTCACGGTTTTCTAGACATTATTTCGTACCATTTGGCCCCTTTGTTTTACTTTAGATATGTTTTGCTGCTATATCACACTGTTTTCAGATTCGCTTGATGTCCGCCCGTTTCTCTTCCATCGAACGCGACAAGCAGCACCAGCGCACCACCAACATGATTCTGGTGAGTGTGACTGGTGACTGGTGCTGACTCACAAGGAACTGCTGTTTTGACTAGATTCGCGTTTCTTGCGCGCGCGGCAGCCGACTTCGAGATATAGGATTACAGCGATTTCCCGCGAAATGCGATTTGTAGAATGTAGTCTCTAGGAAGAGAGCATGTGAACCTGCGCGTTTCTGCTTCAAAAAACTAGCGAGCGTGGAGGTTTGATATGGGATCGCGTACAATTCTCGCTATCCTTGAATTTGTCAGCACAGTTTTATCCCGTCTAGACTCTTTGGCACACACTACATATGAGAGTGGGAGAGAGGGGGGAGGGGAGGAAGGACGGATGATTGGCATATGGTGTACTCTAGTAGAAGACGCCCACAATAATGCGTAAGGGCACGTTAATGATTATGTAACTACGTGATTTAGATTGCTATATCGAAACCCGCCAAGAGAAGGTGTTATTTTAGGAATGAATTAGCAACAAAACAACATTTAAAGGAACAGTGGCGACTTGTTTTTGACTTTGAGTATTATTAAAAATCATATTAACCTAACACAATTGTATTTTTTGCGAAAGAACGACGATTCTGCGTTACTTTCGAATCTGCATTGGCGAGAATGCAGCTGAAAATTTGAGTTCAAAATTGGTCCCATCACGATTAGCCTACCGCTCAAAGCTTCAATATTGCAAAAATTGGGTTTGGAGATATACGCGCAAATGATCGAAGGCCTTTCACTTGCTTCATGGCTCAGTGCATGTGCGCTGCGTTGTGGCACCGAGCTCGCTGGTTCTATTCCAGTTACTGTCAAATGTTTTGCGCGTGTGAAAATGAGGAGTTGTGGCAGATTGTGGCAGAAATAAGTCGCCACTGTTCCTTTGAATACCATACAAAAACAGCTGTTGTAACAAGGAAGGTAGGAAGGCTAAAAATAAAATTCACGTAGACACGACACAAAACACAACGCTCATATATCAATTGATGAAAGTTCCACTTGGTTCGAGATACATATTCTAATATATTCCGATCGACTGATTGATTTTATCGATTTCAGGTGATCATGTTTATGTTCATTCTGGTGGAACTGCCTCAGGGCATTCTCGCTGTCATTTCAACTATCGCCGACATTAAGCTTATCTACTATCTCGGTAAGATATGTTTTTTTTCCACCATGTTTGTTTCTTTGACAAATGCTGAACGAGTCTATCACATCATTAAATCACGAATCGAAGGTGATTCAGTCACGTGATCATAATCACAAACTCCCATAAATAGACATGTGACTCACACTGACATTGAACATACATACATTGCTTACATGGGAAGTGTTATATTATAAAACACCCGCCGATCAGGCCCATATTGGTATCATTTATGCCATAGGGAGTCCTATTACGAATACCGCTTTCAAAACCATGTTAGCGTAACTTGATGCGTAGTGTGTAATCGCTTGGTTCACTGAGGTTTGATAGTAACGGAAGTGCGTCAAAACAGCTGATTGTCAGATAAGCGCCAGAAACCAAAGCTACTTATAGTCGTGTGAGCGGCTTTTTCTTTACTTTCACAACACAACATCGGGACGCGAAATCGAGAAAAGCACGACTCCTTTCGGCTTCTGACGTTTTTCATCAACCTTTCGTTCTCGTACTTTAGGCGTAATAAATGGTGTAGGTGGTGTCACAGTAAGGACAACGAGTAAAGTATTGATTTACTGAATGTCATATTTACGTGCTTGCTTACAGGTGATTTGAACGAGATGCTGACCCTACTGACGTCTTGTGTCATCTTCGCTCTGTTCTGTTCGATGAACTCCAGGATTCGATCGGCCTTCCGGAAGGCGCCCTGCTTTGCATGGATCGACTCCGAGTTCATTTCTAGGAGGTGAGAAAGACGTGATTCTCGGCGTTAGAGTATTAGCGATAACATTTCTTAGTGTTAGTCCCGAAAGTGCGAGAAGCGAGTTTACTTTACTGCACTCTTGTCTTGTTTTTGTTTGCAAAACGCAAATCGCATTCTGTACTGTTTCAATGCACCTACAAGAGATCGTTAGAAGTGTGTAATTTGAAATTTGTTTCTCGATCCCTTTTGACTGCTCAGCACACTCACAAAAATACAAATCGCATCAAGAGGATACATGATCGGTCATAAACCCATAAACACAATCATGACTCAAACACTAATCAGATAAGAACTGTCTTGTAATCCTGGCTTTTCAGCCGCTCCCGTCTCTCGCTCCAGAAATCAATCGAGAAAAAGGAGAAGAAAGACACGCTGATCGGATCGACTCCCGCCAAAAAAGCGCAGATCAGAGTCGACGGAAAAGGAGAGTACGCAGTGCTCTGATCTACCCTGACTGATCTACCATGACTGATCGACCGAACCATCTACTGATCTACTGATCTCTCTTTCCCCCTCCACTTTCCCGCTCCACTTTCACATACGGGTCGTGTCGATACGAGGTGCTCTGCTAGACTATGGATCAATGGTTGCCAAAAGATATTCACATACTCATACGCATTATTGTTGTTCTTCACACTACCAAATAAATGTTTATAATTTGATTTTTGTAATTTGAATGGACTTTTTGAAGAGAGGGGAGAGAGATAGAGAAGAGAGAGAGAGAGAGAGAGAAGTGCGGCTAAAGGATTGCCAGGGGCTATGGGGATTTGGATATATGAGGTAACGAACCAGTTCCGAGGACGGTTGCGCGCCCCAGGAAGTCTCAGACAGTACAAAGGCATTATCCCACCGCTCACTCACTCACTAACTCATATTTTGTTGCAAAAAGTCGCCAGCGACGCGGCAGTTAACCGGTCTGCAAGGATCCAGAAAGTAATGCGGGCAAGTATAAATACGTAATCTTTTCGCACGCGCCCCCCTTTTCTCACACTCTTTTCTTCCACCCGCGCAACCGCCGCGCTCTTTTATTTTCGCCACACTTTTCCATGCTAGTCGCGATCATTAAGACCGTGTGAATCTTCGCGCATAATGAAGTAATCGCTGAACGGAATGCTATAGTGAACCATACTGTTTCGGGGACCGTAGTCTCTCTCTCTCTCTCTCTCTCTCTCTCTGTCTCTCTCTCTCTCTCTCTCTCTCTCTCTCTCTCTCTCTCGTACTATGATCACCAGAACCGCTAATAATTTCGCCACGTGCAGAGGGAATCTGTGATGCCTCCACATAATAATTCTCATTCGGGGGATTGGCCTCGCGGGAAGGCAATTTCCGTTCCGTGAGGGTGTAGTAGTGTGCTCCCTTCCTCCTCACCTCTTACTCCTTCTTTGTCCATCCAACTACACACACAATGATGTGGAACAAGCTATGATTTCCCCCGCCGCACAATTACAATGAATGAGCCGGCCTGGTTTCTCAATTTCCCGGGAAATTAAAATGGAGGTGTTGTTGACAGCAGGAGGAAACTAATTTGGTGTTCGTTGTTCGTTTCCGTTTTTTTTTCGTTTCCAAATTTCTAGAAGCGTTTTGATTTACGTCCTTCGGAAATGGGAAAGAGAGGGATAGGAGAGAGAGAGAGAGGGGGGGAGGGAGGGAGAGGGGGGAGTAGACATATTGGTCACGTCGGTTCTCTGGTCACTGAGCGTGTAGCGTGACAGTTCGAGATTATTGCGCATCGAGAGT
The DNA here is from genome assembly GCA_963966185.1 of Rhabditoides inermis. Classification (NCBI taxonomy): domain Eukaryota; kingdom Metazoa; phylum Nematoda; class Chromadorea; order Rhabditida; family Rhabditidae; genus Rhabditoides; species Rhabditoides inermis. The sequence goes on from CAWZYM010000325.1 coordinate 56,477, forward strand.
GCATTTGAAATTGGGGGATGAAATGAAATGAGAATCCGCAACTCGTCTATATGCACTCTTTCATTCATATGCAAGCATGCATATTTCGTACATATACTTATGACAAACCTAATACCCTATTACGTGACAAAACATCACATGACTAACCTATGTATTACTAATACTAATAAGGTGATAGTGACGCTTTTCACGATTGAGTCATCTTTTTCAAACCAATACCATGTTGTGCAGACAACTAAGAACTAACTACCTCGTCAACGTATTCCTGGAAAGAATAAACCCGGGATGTGATTGTTTACTGATACCTGATACGATTTGGTGGATTGGTCTGTAGAATAGACATAACCAGTAACAGTAACCTAATGGAACACTTGAGAATAAGAGGGTCATAAAGGCATAAAGCAAGCTATACACAACAATTACGAACATATCAATCCCGATGTTTTGCAGAACAATGGGGAAGAAATTTGCAGCAAGACCGAGAAAAACCAAATCAGAACACTTTATTACTGATAATTATGAGTTCTATAATTACATGTGTACTAATTACTAATGTAAGTTGTATAAACAAGTTTGTTAGACGCGGAAGAAACTACATACGTTATAACATCTGTTACTTTTGTATCTTTGCAGATGCAGCTAAATAGAGTGTTTTCAATGATCCACTGTCATATCTCACTTGTTTATCACTGAGCTAATGTCACAGTGGCTCTAACACTACACACGCAACGCATTAGCAGAAGCAATTAATAGGAAAAAGGCGTGATCTATGAATTAGTGAGCTCATCTCTAAGAAAGCGGCACTTATAGAGACAAAGTGCCATTCGTAAATGGCACGTTCTTCCTTGTTTCCTTGTTACTTAGTTTCTATGATTCACTCAAACATAGTTGCTCCCGCGATCATCACTAGGATGCGAGAATAATAATGCATGAATAGGAGAATACTAAATGAGTCACACTCAGATGCGTTCGGCCCCGTCATTCACTCTCCACCACGCGCTCGTCGTCTCGTCCCTCTCGTCGCTGCTCGCTCTCTCGCTGCTCTTACTGTCTGTGCCTCTCTTCTTCCGCGAGATGGGCGAGATTGGCCGAGAGTTCGACGCCGGGATCGAGGAAGTGGAGGTAATTGTGTTTGTGCACAGATATATATCTCGATCTCTATTTATGGTAATTCAAAAACCGTTCTTCGTGTATTGGCGTAAAGGTCGCTGACTGTAAGATTTTAAGTATGTAAATAATTAGTGGCGTCCATTGTATGCCAATTGCTATTTCAATACAGTCCAAGAAAATATGACGAAAGGTATGGTATTTTTGTAGTTCTGCTTTGACCACAAACTAGAGGAATTACTGGTCAGTGGCATTTTGGACTCAAGTATTCGCACGGAGCTCTTTGTGAATCTGACGACAGGTACATAACCACAGACTTACACAATGCAGGTGCTTTCCTCCACTTCCTGGTCCTCTCTCATAGTCATGGAAAGGGAGCTGCCGCCGGAAAAAGTGCGACAGGTACATACAGTATTATTGTTCTATGCTCGCAATAAATTGCGCTTGGTGGGGTAAATCGGAGGAAGACGGAAGGCTCCGAAACCAGCGCGACACAAACATGCAGAAAAGTTGGCCCAAAAAAAACTATGTAATGCATGAAAGTTGGCCAAAAGTTTATGTCATGCAGCAATGTTGAGGGTTTGTAGTAATGATTGTGTCATGTTTATGTCTTGGTTTCGGTAACGTTTCCTGCATCTTTCCGACACAGAACTGTGAATAACGACATGTGACAACTGACAACTGAACTTGATTGTTACAATTGAGTAACAATCATTACTTATGGAGTTTGTGTGGTTTCATGAATCTGTCACTCGCTCTGACGGTTATGACAAACCCGGATGACATCGTACGCGAGGACCACACATATTAAATTTTGATTTTTTGTTGTCGGTTTAATTACCGAAGTTTGGGGTTATTTCAAAAGTAGCGCATTCAGGAAGCAACATGCAAGAAAAGATATACACCGAATACGTTTCGATTCTCCTGAACGTATATGCAATTTCCCAAGTTTACTTTAGTTATAGTTCTATAAAAAGTATGCTCGCAATAAGTTGCGCGCGATGTGGTAGATCAGAGTTAGACGGAGATTCAGCTCTCGGCAATACCGCGCGAAACAAAAAAAGACAGACGGATATGGCACCTTATTTCGAACTGCAAGCGAGGTAGATCGAAAATTATCGCTATGGCGCAGGCTATCTACATAGATATACAATCTTCAGTGAACTGGTGGTCTGGTAGACTGATCCACGAGATGTCATCAAATAAAATAATAGTGAAGGTCGAAAGTAGAGATGAGAGAAGATTGCAGTTGCAATCGTGACATAAGTAACAAACACCAGCTGAAATTGTGTAAACAACGACTATCCATATTTGAAGAAGAACTCCGGGGAAAGAGTCACCCGCCCGAACAATTACCGCGCCCGGAACCATATTTTGGCGCGAAAATTCTTGACAGATAGAGGAGGCCGGACAGCGGTCGCATAGGTCACCCACGAAAAAAATCGATAGACACATTGCGTACAATAAACTCACTACACTCACTCCATTCTTGCATAATGGTAAATCGTAAATCACCCAGTCAAATGAATCCACACAATACCAATGCAAACAAGTATCTACGTTTATTCAACATAAACAAAATTGCGTTGGCTTTTCTCTCTATCCGTCCATTCGGTGTGCTATCCGTTATGCGCAGGTTTGTTTTAGTATTTGTAAACGTTTTATGCATGCGCTTTTGTTGAATTGGGTCAAGACAAACTTAATATCTTTACGCAAGTACTTTTTAACAGATAATATGTGTGTTGCCTTGACTTATGGCTGATTGAATGTTATTTATAAACACAACAACTGGTCTATTTGACTGACAAAACACAAAATTAACATATAAAACAACAAAGAACCAACAAAAAACTAAGAAATTGAAGAACAGCTGTTTCGTCAGCCTAACAGATTGGGGGCGTGGCTGGCGGCCCACCCCTGACGAGTTAGGCTGATCGGACAACGGAATCGTACTAAATAAATCAAATATGCAAATTTTTGAATCCTCTCGAATTTTTCACTATCGGAATCGAGCTCCAAACTATCACTTTAGTGCCTTTGACCGGCATTTCATTATTCCCCGGAGTTCTTATTTAATGCAATCATGAAACATATGTGCACGTGAGAAAGACAAAAGTCTGAGTGACTCAACTGTATCACTAGTTTCAAGCAGTCGGCGGGGCCCAATGAAAACGACCGTATTCCAAACACACCACAATTACCGTGACCCAGTGCGGACTACCGTATTCTAGGCGCGCGCGGCAGCGAAGGAGCAAACCAAGCAGCGTCCCGCATTCGACAAAACCCGAAAAGCCAAGGATGCGCCCGATTGGGAAGGAGAGTATCGACAGGTACGGTATAAAAAAGTCTCACAGTACCAGAGCTACGGTACTTTTACACTACATACGGTATCTTTCAGGACGAGTACCCGAAACAGCCGGACCAGTACCCCCGGCCAGAGTACAGTACGCCCACGTATCCCAAGTACGGCTACGGATACGCGAAGCTCAAGTGCTGCTGCTCACTGGGAGGGGAGAGGTGGGTAGGGGGAGAGAGAGAGAGAGAGAGAGAGAGAGAGAGAGAGAGAGAGAGAGAGAAGGAGACCGCCTCTGTACCTCTGTACGTTCCTAAAGTAGCGGTCAGTCTTTTCGAAACTCCCTTCGATACTGACTTTGAAACGTTTTCGAAACACGACCAAACAGCGTGTTTCGAAGCCGTTTTGAAGGGGCTGTTTCGAAGAGGTTGACCACACCTCAAAAGATAGAGGGTGACACACGAGTTGAGAAAGAGTAGATATCAGAAAGTTTCATTCCAACAATTCAGGTACACGACGAACCTGCCCACGTCGTTCAAGTGTCCGGCGGGCGCGCGCGGACCGCGCGGCTATCCGGGGTGGGTGAGCTTCGTGTTCACTCGAACTTTTTCCGGTCCCCCGATAAAACGAAGCAACTTTTTCGCGATGTAACTACCCACGACGACGACATGTAAGGAGTGACAAATAGCCTGGTCCTGTCCTGTGGACTAGAAAACGTGGCGCTCCGCGAAAGAGCGTGTGCTATTCCAGCAGCGGACGCGTGGATTCACAAATGAAATAGCTTATCGCACTCTCACTCAACTCACCATGCCATTCGGTGTCAATAGCCGATAATCGATAATGTCGTACGATGAAAATGGGGAATGACCTGTATTCTCCTTGCTGCGATTCTGATCTCTCGGGTAATGATCATAAATGCCATTTCAGCGACTTTCGGATGGCGGGTGCGCGCACTCAGTGGACAGTAGCCACTCCCTCACTCTCTCATCCTCTCCTTGCAGTGACCCCGGCCTGTCCGGTCTGCCGGGTCTGCGCGGTCTGGACGGCGAGCCGGCCTACGCCGCCTTCCCCTCACTCACCGTCGAGGCCTCGCCCAGGGAGTACGTGCTGATGGGACAGGTGCAGGACGCGTATCCACAGGTATGGCTATATCATTATTGATTATTGATTATTTATGTTATCGTCGATAAGTGGAATTACGTGTCTGAAGTAGTGCGGCCACTTACGAGAGCGGTGAAACGTTTCCACTATGATATTATAGTGATTATATGATTATATGATATTTATATGATATTAGTGATAGTGTTTTTCTCGTTGTCGACGATGAACGAAATTACGTGTCTCAAGTTACGGGCTGTTGGCGATTGACATTTTATGGCCATCAAGTAATTACAAGTTTCGAGCAGTGTTGCAGTTATGGGAACAGTGGAACGTATTCGCAATAACTGGTGGCTAGAATGAGAAGAAGAGATTTGCGCAGTTTCATGCACTGTGAAACGCAACAGAATCAAATTCGGGATTATGTCTATGTTGTTTATGTGTAATTCAGTAGGTTGAAGGATTGAACGTACGACCGTCGATGACGTCTTATTGTCTGCTCCAGTATTCAGTTCATTAATGACTGTTGTGAAACGTGAGTATACAATGTCCCTTTTCTTCAGCCCCAGTATGGCTATTGTGAGGCGTGTCCCGCCGGTCCGCCCGGCGAGCCAGGATTGAAAGGTTAGAACTTTACAAAACGGTTTCATTTATGACTTTATAGTTGTTATGTATTGTTTTTGAACAATATACAGCGGTTTCCGTGTTTTCGTGTAGTTCATTATCTTGATGCTTGATGCGTTATCCAGGTCAGAGCATTATGTATTATGTCGACAACAATAGGCTTTCAGAACAAAGCATTAGAACAACGCTAATATCGAGTCATGTAAAGAGTGATTGTAACACAGATCGTCTAAATCATCGTCTAAATCGCTAAAGATGAAGAGATGAAAACGCTGAAAGCTATCATTCTATGCTAACAATAAGCCGCGGCTCTGGGGTAGATCAAAGGAATACGAAGATTCAGCGTGCTAGCAATATTGCGTATTACAAGTGTTAATGCACCGTGTTTCCGAATAGTAGATCGAAAACTATCTCTCTGACGCGGGCGCGGTCTATAGCAACACTCACATTAGCGGACTATCGTGGTGTATGCTTTTTTGTATGAAATACTTCTGATAAAAGACACTATATCAACACAGCAATCAAATAATATTGCAGCAGTTTCACGTTAGTCTGCACTAGCGTCTCACAAATATAGTATAAGTAATAACTATAAGTAATCCTGTGTGGGTGTTTGTACTACTTCTAAGCAGCGGAGTGAGCAGAAACGACGTTCATTTTGCGCTCGTTATACATGTTTTCTGAACAGTGCAAGGTATAAGTACAATGATAATCTAAACCGTCGTATTGCCTTCCTTATACGCATGTTTATACGCATCTATCCAAAGCGGCTCAGATATCACACACTAAACGTGACTGGAAAATGATGAAAACGAGTACGAGATGAGAGAACTGATTTTATTTCTGTAATAACAATTAAATGTATTACACCACAAGGATCGATCTCACGTGTAATGCCTTTGAACAGGGCGGTAGCGCAGTGGATGTGTGCGCGGCTCTCAATCGAAAGGTCGCGGGTTCGATGCCGCCCGTGGGCCGAAAGAAGTTCCGCTACCGCGGTGGGTTGGCGACCACCCTGACACGTTGTCAGCCGATAGCCAGAAGACACATCGTCATTGTGGATTCTCATTGCTGGTTTACTGGAACCATTCCACTGCAACTTCTACCCGTTCATTGTCATTGTTCACAGGCATTTCATGTGTGGCGCATCACTTGTGGTGTAATAAATTTATTTATTAACAATGACAACGACATTCATGATTCATGAGTCTTTCAGAACTTTCCGTCTTTCAGAACAGCGTGTATTGTATCGTATCATTTCGCAGAGTACATACATATTATGCGCTGCTTGAAACTCAGTAAATATCGAACATATTGTATGGAATTCAAGAAAACACCAGGAACAAACATTCATCAATGTGAGTACAACTAGAAACCAGTAATATCACTCACTCATACTATAGATCATTCTTGATGATTCCATCAGATTACTCATCATTCGGGAATATGCGAGGGCGGAAAAGAGGGAAAACAAATTAGGCGCAACACGGGGTTTCTCCCGAGGGAAACCCCGTGTTGCGCCTAATTCACATAATTTGCTTGACTCCTGTGATTGAGGAAACTCTATATATGAGCTGCACATAACAATATCAAAATATGTTGCATGGGGGTCATAAGTTATTTGTTATTTGTATTGATATTGATATTTCTTTTATCTTGTTACTCATATTCAATAACAATTCTGCAGCTACACCCATACCAATCAGAGAAACAAGGCAATGTAATCATAACGAGGAAAATACCCTTCAATAATTTTGATAATATCGTGTATGTAATGACTGTTACGAAATGAAATTATTTGTATTGTAATGATACCATCATCTATATATTTATATAATTATCACACCTTCTTTGGAAAAATCGGTGGTTACTAGGAGCTGCGTTCGTGCAAAGTGTACCAAAAACTTTATCTGATAAGGTGCGGTCAGTCTCTTCGAAAGTCATTCGGGAGTGTTTCGAAGGCATAGCAAGGCATTACGAAGTATTCGGGGGTATTCGGGAGTATTTCGAAAAGACTGACCGCATAATCTTCCACTCCAGGCTCGTGTGGTCGCGGGTGAAGGGTCTGAGTATGGGCAGGGATGCCCACAGCCTGCCCCTAACATGTCCATGCGCAACAGTCATTGTTATATCATACCATAATCCCTTTCCATTCAGGCGCCTGTGGTCGCCGGGGTGTGAAGGGCCCGCGCGGCTCCAGCGGCAGCCACGGCCAGCACGGACTGCCGGGCAAGAGCGGCGCCGTGGTGGGTGACAGACACATCTCATCTATCGTGCAACTTCCAAAATGGCTTGGGAACTGGCATCGTAGCATCTAGTGTGCTGTGCAACTTTAAAACCAAGAAGACACACCGTCATCGTGAATTCGTTTTTTTTCTGGCTTGTCCACATGCATTTCTTGCATCGCGCAGTCTTGTGGTTTAATAATCAACTCCAGGGTGACCCCGGCTGTCGCGGCATGAATGGCTACCCTGGCCAGGCGGGCCCGAATGGCGCGGATGGGGTGGCGGGGTGCAAGGGCGCGCCCGGACTCAACGGACCGCCCGGAGAGTGTGGAGGTGAGAGGAAGGGAGGGCGAGAGGGAGAGAGTGAGGGGGAGAGAGAGAGAGAGAGAGAAAGAGAGAGATACTCCTTCCAGCCCCCGGTTCTCGCGGCAACGCTGGAGTACCCGGAGACTACGGCCCGCCCGGGCCGCAGGGCTACCTGGGACCGGAGGGAAGAATGGTGTGGACTTGTATATGTAATATGTTGAATATTATTATGTTTCATGATCTTTTAAATGAAACGAATGCAAATGTAATCCGTAGGGCAATCTGGGAAAGACGCATGGTGAGGATGAGGGTATAGATATATAGTAGATATCACCAGATTCAGAATAGACTCGGCATATTTTCCACCCAATTTTGAAAGGCAACACGCACTCAAATTATAGCCAATGTAATTCTTGGAGTTATATGTTTGCTGTGAAACATATCAAAAGTAAATGTGCAAAATTATGAAACTCACATGAAAGGTGTGTACAAATATGATTCAACTCCCCTTCTGCAGGGTCCCCCTGGTCCGGACGGGGTGGACGGAGCGTCGGGCGCGCCGGGCCAGAACGGCGCCGACGGACTGTACTGCACCTGCCCCGCCAAGGGAAAGGAGTACACAGAGGCCTATCCAACCGCGCCGGTGAGTCGCATGAGTCGCACTCGCTCATCAATCCGCATCCATGGCCAAGCAGAGCGTAGTGTGTAGTGTGTAGTGGCTGTCTGTGAAATGGTCAATGATGCTCTTACTCTTGCTTCTTGCTCTTGATAACGCATGCTATACGCTTCCTTACGCTTCCGAGACCTGAGTAAAATGGTTGTTCGAGCAAAGACGAATAAGAAATTATCTGAGGCATAGTCACAATACTTTTCCATATTATGTGAAACGTATATCATATCAAAATTAGATGTTCACATCGCAAGAAATTGAAATTGCGTTTGACATAGATACAGTGCTTTTCTATATTATGTGAAACGTATATTGAAACAATTGGTCCAAACTAGTTACACAGAACGATACTATATTTTTAAACATGTTTTCACCTCCTGAGGAGCATACTAACAACTACACGACAGTCCTGCCAAATGCATTACCTGAAACGTTTTCTGCTACAGGCATACCCGACCACGCCAACATACCAAGAGGAGAAGTACCCATCCGTGGAAATCAAGTACCCCCATCCACCACCGCCGCAGCAGAGATACCAGAAGGAGTACCAGAAGGAGTATCTACCCACGAGAGAGGAGACCTACACCGAACAGCCAAAGTATGCGGTGCAGGAGCGCTATGTCAAGGTCGAGAACACCTACCCCAAGGTGCGCCAGCCTCTCTCTCTCTCTTTCTCTCTCTCTCTCTCTCTCTCTCTCTCTCAGTCTCAGAGTAGTCATCTTCAGCCGCAGCCGCCTCCAACGTCCAGCTACTTCACCAAGACGCACTCCTATTCCTCGTCGGGACAGGAGTCGGAGTATCGCCCGGTGAGTCACTCCTGCTTCTCACTACTCACTACTTACCACCCACTCGTTCCTCAATCCACTAATCACCTCACTACTTTTCAATATTTTCTACCTCATCGCATCAATCCAGTAATCACTTCTGAACGCCGTGACTGTCGCTATCCACATGGTCTCTTACGATATAAATGACCAATCTGCGGTGTTTATTGGGTGATTAGCCAACCCTAACAGACCAAATTGTGGCGATACCTGAGACTGTAATCACCTACTCAAGAGATTCTACATAGTCACCGCTAAACCTCTTCTCATACTCGATACTCTCACTCGTTCAGCAAATCCGCCGATGATTCGCATTATGATGAAGCACGCGAAAAAAAATTAACGAGAAAAAAGGGGGGACTGGCCAAAACATGAGATAGCTAAAATGAAAATTGTGATAAGACTGTAATGTTGGACACTGAAGTACCCACTTTAGACCGCATCGTAAAGCTATTCAGGTCGGAGTCATTCCTCTTCCCGCTCAGACCGTTCAGCAAGTTCACCACCAGACGGGTCAGCTGCAGCAGCGAGTGCGCCAGCCAGGTATGGGAGCTTTATTGAAGTATTTAATGGGCAGATGAGTACTAATAACGATAAAAAGGCAAGCATGAAAATATGTGGATAAACAAGGCTAACCCTAGGCTGACCAGTGCAAGTAGTCAGCTATGTACTGATTGGAGAGCCCTCACGTTTAAAAAGCGTATCTTCCTCCTTTTTCTCATATGTTCTGTTTGTTTCAGGTCTGATCGTTGGTGGGGAGCCGATCCCTATAGATGGTGACGCAAACAGCATGCCTCCTGCTCAGCCACGGTAATCTATCTCTCTCTCTCTCTCTCTCTCTCTCTCTCTATCGTTCTCTAAATGACACTAGATCTCATCATCCTTTCTCATCATTCTTCCTAGACATCCAGACATCCAGACAGACGTCCCGTCTGGATCACAGATCACTCAAACCATTCCAGACCTTCCAGATCCTTCTAGAATTTCGAGTAAATGTGTGCAAATCACCTTCAGGTTCGATGAGCAAGCAGAGTTCAACGCGCGCCGCAACACTATGCGACAGAGACTATCCGAGAAGAGGGCAAAACAATTGCTCGTGTTCGATAGGGAGAGGACGGGGTAAGGAGAGAGAGGGGGGGGGGAGAGAAAGAGGGCGAGAGGGAGAGAGAGAGAGATATGGAGAAAGAGAGAAACAGGGAGAGGGGGGAGTGGAGGGGTGAGAAAGAGAAAGAGGAATACAATGATATTCCCACTCCCAGGACCCGCATCGAGCAGCTCGGTTCGATTCCAGATGACGTGGAGACCTCTACGTACGGCCTGGATCGACAGTTCAATCGAGGCGGTCGCAGGAAGATGAAGTCACTCAAGAAACAGTGATTGTCATTGCCATCCATCCATCTCTCCACATAAATGTATCATGTCCCGTCACCCCACCAACAAACCACACAACTGAACACATAGACATTTATGCCTTCTCCATCATCCAAAGCACACAAATCACTTATATAAAAAACGTGTACATACAAAATAACACACATAACTAGGGTGGCGGAGTGAGAGAGGGAGGGAGTGAAAGGAAAGAAGAGGTGGCGGGTGAGCACATGCATATAGTCTAATACCGGAACTAAACGGACCTCTGGCGATAAAGGAGGAAAAGAAACAACCTATCAATCTCTGTCAAGCTCACACAACTACGCGAGACACACAAACTACTATGCCAATCACAACGCGGATTTAGTAAAACCAGAAGGAGCGAGAAACACGCAGAGACTACAAGTATCCAAATATATAGGGTGAGAAGATGATGGGAGAGAGAAACACGGATCTGAGATGCACATACAAGTGGGAGGGTGAGAAGACGACGACGACGACAATCCGACAACACAACATCAACGGACAACAACAACAAACAACACGCGGACAATCGGACACGAGACGACGGTGAGCAGACGGCGGACACTGTGAGAGGAAGGGGGAGAGGGAGAGGGAGGGGGACAAGGGACAAAGGACATCACACGACCCGAGAGAGACAAATGGGCACTGTACATGCAAGAAGGACAGGGGACACGGACATGCAGGGAAGAGGAAGGGAGGGAGGAGGGGAGGCAGGCAGGACGGCCACTCCTCAGATGGCGTACTGCGCCACCAGACGCTGCTTCAGCGGCTGAGGAAACTGCCCCGTGAACGCCGTCCAGTTCGCGTCGCCCACTTGCTGGCGGAAACCGTGCAGAATCTGCAACAATCAATCGATAACCAATCAATACCGCCGAATCCAACCCTCGAGAACATCATCTTGAGCTCCGGCGGCGGGTCGCTCCACGACGCTATCGCATCACACAAGAAGATAAAGTCCTGACATCAATGAGATATTACACTACAAATGTCACGAACAGGGGCGCACTCACGTTGAGCACTCCGGCCGGGTTGTTGTTGATCATGAAGCAGAGGCCGCGGAACGCACTCTCCTGCAACACACAACAGTCTTTCACAGTCGTTATAATCCAAGACTTCGTCTTGTTCTCGGCTGAGAACAATTGGAATTGCAGTAGTCTTGTCATTCCCTATGAGACAAATGCTTTTCCAACTATAAAAAGTCTCCGTCTCCCTCGTCTTCCCTTCCCTTCCAATCCCAACTAACCTTGTCGGCGTTGTCGCGAATGTTGCGCAGCGCAAAGCAGCACGCGCGCACAAACCTGCAACCAATTAATTAATAAATCAATCGACTGACGCTCTGAACTCGTAGACTTTTTTTCGCGCAAAGCCTGCATCCACATCCACCTTTCCTGTCTGACTCTATTGAAACATGCCCAATACTCGCGACTGACCGGTTGAGTAGCGGCGCGAGCTCCTCGGTGCAGCTGATGCCGAGCCGGCCGAGCGTGATGGCCGTGTTCTCGAGCAGCGTGCGCTGCGCATTCGGACTGTTCATCACAAACAGCAGCGACGGCAGGAACGCCGACACCGACGGCTTCAGCTCCGCGCCCATCCGCAGCGAAACCTTAAATTGCATTGATTTACTGCTGATATCAAGAATACAACAACGAAAATGAAACAACGGGTTTAGTCGCGTGAAGTATCTGTCGGTGGTAGCGAAACTTTTTTTTATCAATACATCGATAACCAATCAAACTCTACTCACCTCGCCAAGTGCCCATATCGCATTGTTGCACACCGAGACCAGCTCGGGATCGAGGTTTGAGGCAAGAATCGGGAGGAACGACTCTGAAAACGCACCACATCGACACCGTACAACTATTCGGCAGACTCACGGATATAGGGCTTGAGGTGGTGGTAGCAGGCCTTCGCGAGGTCGCCGATCAGCGCAAAGCTGCTCTGCCGCACCTCCGACGTCGGGTCCTGAGAGTCATGTGTGTCAATCTCTCTCTCTCTCTCTCTCTCTCTCTCGCCCCCTCGCACTCACCTGTGCACACTGGTAGATGAGCGGCACGAGCTGGCTGTTTCCGACGAGCGGATCCAGCGAGCCCGTCAATGACTCGGCCAGACCCGACAGCAGGTCCAGCGCCACTATCAGCAGGTCCTGAATGGCTCATTAGTCTATCCATCCCGATTCCATCTCGACACTACACCAATAATCTGATAAACGAAATATGAACACGTGTCATGTCGGTGTCGGCTAGCGTGCCAGCATGCCAGTCGGCTTCACTACTTCTCCCCATTCATCCACCCACCTTATCCGGCTGTTCATGCTCCGGTCGGCCCGCCGTCGCCAGCGACAACTGCACACAGTGAGCGATCAAATGAACGCATCTGCAAAGCCAATCAATCAATCAATCAATCAATCAATCAATCAATCAATCAATCAATCAATCAATCAATCAATCAATCAATCAATCAATCAATCAATCAATCGTTTATCCGGAATCGTTATATCTGAACACCTGCAAAGTATACACTTGAAATGGTATCCTGCTATACGTGTTATCTTCTTTCATAGCAGTTCTATCGCACACGCCAAAGACGTGCCAACGCCTAATTTGGCGACAACTTCGCATAAGAGAAATTTGCATGACGATTCGCATATCAGTGTGGGCGGGGCGAAACTCGACCCGTGCTGTCCTTGCAATAAAGTGTCATTGCTTCAACGATGTCGAATCCCGGTGCTCGCGCCGGGAAATCGACAATGAATGGGCCCCAAGGGGCGCCGGGCAGTGAGTTGGCAGCGTCCATCTATCCCTCTCGTCACACCCTCCCCCCACACCTACCCCCTCTCTCCTCTGCCGCCTTCATCTCAGCTATACCGCTCTCTTTATTGCAGATTCTACGATGACCGGACCAGTCATTCGTGGAATCATCCCAGCTGGTACTGTACAATACCGTATTCTCCTGCACCGATGCCGCATATTAACCACTTTGCTTTTCAGTGTCTGTGATGCGCCCGGGACCGCCCAAGACGGCCCAAGAGCTCTCGATTCTCGCGTCTCTTCGAGCAGAAGCACCCGACGGTGCGGATATCGATTGATATTTCGAACGATCAGCGACATTCATCTATGGGTATTGCAGTGTCGACGATTACTCTCGGAGGCGGGTACGGCCTGAATCAAGTTCAGCGCGACGGAACCTCTGCCATGAACGACCCTGGAGACAAATCGCACAAACCTGCTTCGCCCAGTGAGAAATACTACAACGAAACAGGCGATAACCAATTTTGCAGACTCTGCGAGAGGACCCGTTCGTGCTGGCACGCGCAACGTGGCTGACTCGCTAATGACTGCTGCTGTGGAAGCGGACGACGCGGATGTGGAGCCCGTGGCGGTCGGCTCTTCCACCATGACTGCCGTTCTCGGAGAGGGTGCTAAGAAAGTCAAGAGCAACTCTACGATGACCGCGGTCAAGGGAAACTCAACCATGACTGCTGTACTCGGACCGGGCATCTCCACCAAGCGACCTAGCTCCACGATGACCGCTGTCAAGGCCAACTCGACCATGACCGCAGTTCTCGGCGAAGGGATTGCGCTCGTTAAGAGTAACTCTACAATGACTGCTGTTCCCGGATCCTCCACCATGACTGCTGTTCCAGCACCTGCCGGAGGTAAACTTGTTCAGCGAACAAAATACAACGCAAATATTACAGCTTCGACTATGACTGCCGTTCCTGGGCCATCCACCATGACTGCTGTTCGTGGGGCATCTACCATGACAGCAGTTCCGGGCGGTTCCTCAACAATGACTGCCGTTCCTGGGCCATCCACCATGACTGCTGTTCGCGGGGCATCTACCATGACAGCAGTTCCGGGCGGTTCCTCAACAATGACTGCCGTTCCTGGGCCATCCACCATGACTGCTGTTCGCGGGGCATCTACAATGACCGCGGTGCCTGGAGCTTGTTCGACCATGACTGCTGTTCCTGGAGCGTCTACGATGACTGCTCTTCGCGGAGCGTCTACCATGACCGCTGTGCCTGGGGCTTGTTCGACAATGACTGCTGTTCCTGGAGCGTCTACGATGACTGCTCTTCGCGGGGCATCTACAATGACCGCGGTGCCTGGAGCTTGTTCGACCATGACAGCTGTTCCTGGGGCGTCTACAATGACTGCCGTACCGAACGGATCGTCAACAATGACAGCTGTTCCGGGAGGATTGTCTACTATGACAGCAGTTCCACAGAATGGTATTAATGATGATATGAAAATAACATGATAATAATCGTAATTACAGCGTCGACGATGACCGCTGTTAACGGTGGACTTTCAACGATGACTGCTGTTGGACAAGGATCCTCGACAATGACTGCTGTGCATGGAGGACTTGGTTCTACCATGACTGCTGTGGGTCAAGGATCCTCGACAATGACAGCAGTTCACGGAGGACTTGGATCTACTATGACCGCCGTGGGTCAGGGATCGTCAACTATGACTGCGGTGCACGGAGGAGCTGGATCAACCATGACCGCTGTTGGACAAGGAGCATCTACGATGACTGCAGTCCATGGAGGCCTCGGTTCCACAATGACAGCTGTTCCTCAAGACGGTACAGAAGATCAGTAGTAATTGGGAAATTGGGTAATGAATGAACTACAGCTTCGACGATGACCGCACTTCGCGGAGGACCTGCAGGATCAACAATGACTGCTGTTGGACAAGGATCTTCGACGATTACAGCAGTTCACGGAGGTCTCGGTTCCACGATGACAGCTGTTCCTCAAGACGGTACTGAATATCAGTAGTAATTGGGTAATGAATGAACTACAGCTTCGACGATGACCGCACTTCGCGGAGGACCTGCAGGATCAACAATGACTGCTGTAGGACAAGGATCCTCGACAATGACTGCAGTGCACGGAGGAGCTGGATCAACCATGACCGCTGTTGGACAAGGAGCATCTACGATGACTGCAGTCCATGGAGGCCTCGGTTCCACAATGACAGCTGTTCCTCAAGACGGTACAGAAGATCAGTAGTAATTGGGTAATAAATGAACTACAGCTTCGACGATGACCGCACTTCGCGGAGGACCTGCAGGATCAACAATGACTGCTGTGGGACAAGGATCTTCGACAATGACTGCAGTGCACGGAGGTCTCGGTTCCACGATGACAGCTGTTCATCAAGACGGTACTGAATATCAGTAGTAATTGGGTAATGAATGAACTACAGCTTCGACGATGACCGCACTTCGCGGAGGACCTGCAGGATCAACAATGACTGCTGTAGGACAAGGATCCTCGACAATGACTGCAGTGCACGGAGGAGCTGGATCAACCATGACCGCTGTTGGACAAGGAGCATCTACGATGACTGCAGTCCATGGAGGCCTCGGTTCCACAATGACAGCTGTTCCTCAAGACGGTACAGAAGATCAGTAGTACTTGGGTAATGAATGAACTACAGCTTCGACGATGACCGCACTTCGCGGAGGACCTGCAGGATCAACAATGACTGCTGTTGGACAAGGATCTTCGACGATGACAGCAGTTCACGGAGGTCTCGGTTCCACGATGACAGCTGTTCCTCAAGACGGTACTGAATATCAGTAGTAATTGGGTAATGAATGAACTACAGCTTCGACGATGACCGCACTTCGCGGAGGACCTGCAGGATCAACAATGACTGCTGTGGGACAAGGATCTTCGACAATGACTGCAGTACACGGAGGTCTCGGTTCCACGATGACAGCTGTTCCTCAAGACGGTACTGAATATCAGTAGTAATTGGGTAATGAATGAACTACAGCTTCGACGATGACCGCACTTCGCGGAGGACCTGCAGGATCAACAATGACTGCTGTAGGACAAGGATCCTCGACGATGACAGCAGTGCACGGAGGAGCTGGATCAACCATGACCGCTGTTGGACAAGGAGCATCTACGATGACTGCAGTCCATGGAGGCCTCGGTTCCACAATGACAGCTGTTCCTCAAGACGGTACAGAAGATCAGTAGTATTTGGGTAATGAATGAACTACAGCTTCGACGATGACCGCACTTCGCGGAGGACCTGCAGGATCAACAATGACTGCTGTGGGACAAGGATCTTCGACAATGACTGCAGTGCACGGAGGACTCGGTTCTACCATGACTGCTGTTGGACAAGGATCTTCGACGATGACAGCAGTTCACGGAGGTCTCGGTTCCACGATGACAGCTGTTCCTCAAGACGGTACTGAATATCAGTAGTATTTGGGTAATGAATGAACTACAGCTTCGACGATGACCGCACTTCGCGGAGGACCTGCAGGATCAACAATGACTGCTGTAGGACAAGGATCCTCGACAATGACTGCAGTGCACGGAGGACTCGGTTCTACCATGACTGCTGTTGGAGAAGGATCTTCGACGATGACAGCAGTTCACGGAGGTCTCGGTTCCACGATGACAGCTGTTCCTCAAGACGGTACTGAATATCAGTAGTAATTGGGTAATGAATGAACTACAGCTTCGACGATGACAGCACTTCGCGGAGGACCTGTAGGATCAACAATGACTGCTGTAGGACAAGGATCCTCGACAATGACTGCAGTGCACGGAGGACTCGGTTCTACCATGACTGCTGTTGGACAAGGATCTTCGACGATGACAGCAGTTCACGGAGGACTCGGTTCCACGATGACAGCTGTTCCTCAAGACGGTACTGAATATCAGTAGTATTTGGGTAATTAATAAACTACAGCTTCGACGATGACCGCACTTCGCGGAGGACCTGCAGGATCAACAATGACTGCTGTAGGACAAGGATCCTCGACAATGACTGCAGTGCACGGAGGACTCGGTTCTACCATGACTGCTGTTGGACAAGGATCTTCGACGATGACAGCAGTTCACGGAGGTCTCGGTTCCACGATGACCGCCGTAGGACAAGGATCTTCGACGATGACAGCAGTGCACGGAGGACTCGGCTCTACTATGACCGCCGTGGGTCAGGGATCATCGACAATGACTGCTGTGCACGGAGGACTTGGTTCTACCATGACCGCAGTGGGACAGGCATCTTCAACGATGACAGCAGTCCGCGGAGGACTTGGTTCTACGATGACAGCTGTTCCTCAAGACGGTAGTGTATGTTAGTAATTGTTGTGTATCAATATATTACAGCTTCGACAATGACTGCACTCCGCGGAGGACCGTTGGGATCAACGATGACTGCTGTGGGACAAGGATCGTCAACCATGACAGCTGTGCACGGAGGTCTTGGCTCAACGATGACTGCCGTGGGTCAGGGTTCTTCGACGATGACCGCAGTGAATGGCGGCCTTGGTTCTACGATGACAGCTGTTCCTCAAGACGGTAGTGTTTGTTAGTATTTGTTGCGTTATCAACACATTACAGCTTCGACGATGACCGCTCTTCGCGGAGGACCGTTGGGATCAACGATGACTGCGGTGGGACAAGGATCGTCAACCATGACAGCTGTGCACGGAGGACTCAGCTCTACGATGACTGCTGTGGGACAAGGATCGTCAACAATGACTGCTGTGCACGGAGGTCTTGGTTCAACGATGACTGCCGTGGGTCAGGGTTCTTCGACGATGACCGCAGTGAATGGCGGCCTTGGTTCTACGATGACAGCTGTTCCACAAGACGGTAGTGTTTGTTAGTATTTGTTCTGTGATCAATTTATTACAGCTTCGACGATGACCGCTCTTCGCGGAGGACCGTTGGGATCAACGATGACTGCGGTGGGACAAGGATCGTCAACCATGACAGCTGTGCACGGAGGACTCGGCTCTACGATGACTGCTGTGGGACAAGGATCGTCAACAATGACTGCTGTGCACGGAGGTCTTGGTTCAACGATGACTGCCGTGGGTCAGGGTTCTTCGACGATGACCGCAGTGAATGGCGGCCTTGGTTCTACGATGACAGCTGTTCCACAAGACGGTAGTGTTTGTTAGTATTTGTTCTGTGATCAATTTATTACAGCTTCTACGATGACCGCTCTTCGCGGAGGACCGTTGGGATCAACGATGACTGCGGTGGGACAAGGATCGTCAACCATGACAGCTGTGCACGGAGGACTCGGCTCTACGATGACTGCTGTGGGACAAGGATCGTCAACAATGACTGCTGTGCACGGAGGTCTTGGTTCAACGATGACTGCCGTGGGTCAGGGTTCTTCGACGATGACCGCAGTGAATGGCGGCCTTGGTTCTACGATGACAGCTGTTCCACAAGACGGTAGTGTTTGTTAGTATTTGTTCTGTGATCAATTTATTACAGCTTCGACGATGACCGCTCTTCGCGGAGGACCGTTGGGATCAACGATGACTGCGGTGGGACAAGGATCGTCAACCATGACAGCTGTGCACGGAGGACTCGGCTCTACGATGACTGCTGTGGGACAAGGATCGTCAACAATGACTGCTGTGCACGGAGGTCTTGGTTCAACGATGACTGCCGTGGGTCAGGGTTCTTCGACGATGACCGCAGTGAATGGCGGCCTTGGTTCTACGATGACAGCTGTACCTCAAGACGGTAGTGTATGTTAGTTTTTGTTGTGTTATCAATACATTACAGCTTCGACGATGACCGCTCTTCGCGGAGGACCGTTGGGATCAACGATGACTGCGGTGGGACAAGGATCGTCAACCATGACAGCTGTGCACGGAGGACTCAGCTCTACGATGACTGCTGTGGGACAAGGATCGTCAACAATGACTGCTGTGCACGGAGGTCTTGGTTCAACGATGACTGCCGTGGGTCAGGGTTCTTCGACGATGACCGCAGCGAATGGCGGCCTTGGTTCTACGATGACAGCTGTACCTCAAGACGGTAGTGTATGTTAGTTTTTGTTGTGTTATCAATACATTACAGCTTCGACGATGACCGCTCTTCGCGGAGGACCGTTGGGATCAACGATGACTGCGGTAGGACAACGTCAATCTACCATGACTGCAGTTCCCGGAGGATTGGGATCGACAATGACTGCCGTGGGACAAGGACAGTCTACGATGACAGCAGTTCCCGGAGGGCTGGGATCAACGATGACAGCTGTTGGACAAGGTCAATCAACTATGACTGCTATGAATGGTTTGGGTTCGACGATGACTGCTGTGGGACAAGGTCAATCTACCATGACTGCAGTTCCCGGAGGATTGGGATCGACAATGACTGCCGTGGGACAAGGACAGTCTACGATGACAGCAGTTCCCGGAGGGTTGGGTTCGACGATGACTGCTGTGGGACAAGGTCAATCTACCATGACTGCAGTTCCCGGAGGATTGGGATCGACAATGACTGCCGTGGGACAAGGACAGTCCACGATGACAGCAGTTCCCGGAGGGTTGGGATCAACGATGACAGCTGTTGGACAAGGTCAATCAACCATGACTGCTATGAATGGATTGGGTTCGACGATGACTGCTGTGGGACAAGGTCAATCTACCATGACTGCAGTTCCCGGAGGATTGGGATCGACAATGACTGCCGTGGGACAAGGACAATCTACGATGACAGCAGTTCCCGGAGGGTTGGGATCAACGATGACAGCTGTTGGACAAGGTCAATCAACTATGACTGCAATGAATGGATTGGGTTCGACAATGACTGCAGTGGGACAAGGACAGTCTACTATGACTGCAGTTCCTGGAGGAATGGGGTCGACGATGACAGCTGTTGGACAAGGTCAATCAACTATGACGGCTATGAATGGACTGGGTTCTACAATGACCGCAGCGGGGCAAGGATTGTCTACCATGACCGCAGTATCGGGAGGTCGCTCAACTATGACCGCATCGCCTGGTGCAGCATCCACAATGACCGCTGTGGGACGAGTAGGAGGTGAGCATGATACAACATAATATTTAAAAAGAAATAATTCAGGATCAACTATGCAAATTGTCCGAGATGGACCAGTCGGATCATTGATGGGTGGCATTGGAGAAGAATCTACTATGACTGCCGTTCCTGGAGGATATTCTACAATGACTGCAGCTCAGGGAGGAATGTCTACGATGACTGCCGCTCCTGGAGGAGCGTCTACAATGACAGCTGCGCAGAAAGGAATGTCGACCATGACTGCTGTTCCTGGAGGAATGTCTACTATGACTGCGGCGCAGGGAGGATTGTCCACTATGACTGCGGCACAGGGAGGATTGTCTACAATGACTGCGGCACAGGGAGGATTATCTACTATGACCGCCGTTCCTGGAGGAACGTCTACCATGACCGCCGTTCCTGGAGGAGTGTCTACAATGACTGCGGCACAGAAAGGAACGTCTACCATGACTGCTGTTCCTGGAGGAACGTCTACCATGACCGCCGTTCCTGGAGGAATGTCTACAATGACTGCGGCACAGGGAGGAATGTCTACCATGACTGCCGTTCCTGGAGGAATGTCTACTATGACTGCGGCGCAGGGAGGATTGTCCACTATGACTGCGGCACAGGGAGGATTGTCTACAATGACTGCGGCACAGGGAGGATTATCTACTATGACCGCCGTTCCTGGAGGAACGTCTACCATGACCGCCGTTCCTGGAGGAGTGTCTACAATGACTGCGGCACAGAAAGGAATGTCTACCATGACTGCTGTTCCTGGAGGAACGTCTACCATGACTGCTGTTCCTGGAGGAACGTCTACCATGACTGCTGTTCCTGGAGGAACGTCTACCATGACCGCCGTTCCTGGAGGAATGTCTACAATGACTGCGGCACAGGGAGGAATGTCTACCATGACTGCCGTTCCTGGAGGAATGTCTACAATGACTGCGGCACAGGGAGGACTGTCAACAATGACTGCAGTTCCTGGAGGAACGTCAACAATGACTGCAGTTCCTGGAGGAACGTCTACAATGACTGCCGTTCCTGGAGGAATGTCTACCATGACTGCAGCACAGGGAGGAATGTCTACAATGACTGCGGCACAGGGAGGAATGTCTACGATGACTGCCGTTCCTGGAGGAATGTCTACGATGACTGCGGCACAGGGAGGAATGTCTACGATGACTGCCGTTCCTGGAGGAATGTCGACCATGACTGCAGCTCAGGGAGGAATGTCTACCATGACTGCGGCTCAGGGAGGAATGTCTACCATGACTGCCGTTCCTGGAGGAATGTCTACTATGACTGCGGCACAGGGAGGAATGTCTACGATGACTGCCGTTCCTGGAGGAATGTCTACGATGACTGCAGCTCAGGGAGGAATGTCGACCATGACTGCAGCTCAGGGAGGAATGTCGACCATGACTGCGGCACAGGGAGGAATGTCTACTATGACTGCGGCTCAGGGAGGAATGTCCACCATGACTGCGGCTCAGGGAGGAATGTCCACCATGACTGCGGCTCAGGGAGGAATGTCTACCATGACTGCCGTTTCTGGAGGAATGTCTACCATGACGGCAGCACAGAAAGGAATGTCAACCATGACAGCTGTTCCAGGTGGAAAGTCCACAGTTACAGCATTGCCTAATGGGGCGTCTACGATGACAGCAGTAGGACGCAATGGAGGTACTCATTTAATGATCAAAAAATGATCACACATTTACTTTTAGTGTCAGCCATGGGAGCACTCAGAGACGGACCAGTTGGCTCGATGATGGGAGAAATTGGAGAAGGATCTACAATGACAGCAGTTGGAGCATCTGGTGGAGGTATGATATTCTGATGAAGACCTATTATTAGCAGGATTATTGTAGTGTCAACAATGACCGCTGTTCCGGGTGGAATGTCAACCATGACTGCTGCACAGAAAGGAATGTCGACAATGACAGCGGTTCCTGGCGGTGGAATGTCTACAATGACTGCTGCTCAGGGTGGAATGTCGACAATGACTGCGGCACAAGGAGGAATGTCGACCATGACTGCGGTTCCAGGAGGTGGAATGTCTACAATGACGGCAGCTCAGGGTGGAATGTCGACAATGACTGCGGCACAAGGAGGAATGTCGACCATGACTGCGGTTCCAGGAGGTGGAATGTCTACAATGACGGCAGCTCAAGGTGGAATGTCGACGATGACTGCAGTTCCTGGAGGAAAGTCTACAATGACTGCAGCTCAAGGTGGAATGTCGACCATGACTGCGGTTCCAGGCGGTGGAAATTCTACAATGACCGCAGCTCAAGGAGGAATGTCAACTATGACTGCGGTTCCGGGAGGTGGAATGTCTACGATGACTGCGGTTCCAGGCGGTGGAATGTCTACGATGACTGCAGCTCAAGGAGGAATGTCGACCATGACGGCAGTTCCTGGAGGAATGTCTACAATGACTGCGGCACAAGGAGGAATGTCGACCATGACTGCCGCTCAAGGTGGAATGTCGACCATGACTGCAGTTCCTGGAGGAATGTCTACAATGACTGCAGTTCCAGGCGGTGGAAACTCTACGATGACTGCAGCTCAGGGAGGAATGTCGACCATGACTGCAGCTCAGGGAGGAATGTCGACCATGACTGCAGCTCAAGGTGGAATGTCGACCATGACTGCAGCTCAAGGTGGAATGTCGACCATGACTGCGGTTCCAGGCGGTGGAAACTCTACAATGACCGCAGCTCAGGGAGGAATGTCGACCATGACTGCGGTTCCTGGAGGTGGAATGTCTACGATGACTGCAGCTCAGGGAGGAATGTCGACCATGACTGCAGCTCAGGGAGGAATGTCGACCATGACTGCGGTTCCAGGCGGTGGAATGTCGACCATGACTGCAGCTCAGGGAGGAATGTCTACGATGACTGCGGTTCCGGGAGGTGGAATGTCTACGATGACTGCAGCTCAGGGAGGAATGTCGACCATGACTGCGGTTCCAGGCGGTGGGAACTCTACAATGACCGCAGCTCAGGGAGGAATGTCAACGATGACTGCTGCCCAGAAAGGAATGTCGACCATGACTGCGGTTCCAGGCGGTGGAAACTCTACAATGACGGCAGCTCAAGGAGGAATGTCTACGATGACTGCGGTTCCGGGAGGTGGAATGTCTACGATGACTGCAGCTCAGGGAGGAATGTCTACGATGACTGCTGCCCAGAAAGGAATGTCGACCATGACTGCGATTCCAGGCGGTGGAAACTCTACAATGACGGCAGCTCAAGGAGGAATGTCTACGATGACTGCGGTTCCGGGCGGTGGAATGTCTACGATGACTGCAGCTCAGGGAGGAATGTCTACGATGACTGCAGCTCAGGGTGGAATGTCGACCATGACGGCGGTTCCAGGCGGTGGAAACTCTACAATGACCGCAGCTCAGGGAGGAATGTCTACGATGACTGCAGCTCAGGGAGGAATGTCGACCATGACAGCTGCACAGGGTGGAATGTCGACAATGACTGCGGCACAGGGAGGAATGTCGACCATGACTGCGGTTCCTGGAGGTGGAATGTCTACGATGACTGCAGCTCAGGGAGGAATGTCGACCATGACTGCAGCTCAGGGAGGAATGTCTACGATGACTGCGGTTCCGGGAGGTGGAATGTCTACGATGACTGCAGCTCAGGGAGGAATGTCTACGATGACTGCAGCTCAGGGAGGAATGTCGACCATGACTGCGGTTCCAGGCGGTGGGAACTCTACAATGACCGCAGCTCAGGGAGGAATGTCTACGATGACTGCTGCCCAGAAAGGAATGTCGACCATGACTGCGGTTCCAGGCGGTGGAAACTCTACAATGACGGCAGCTCAAGGAGGAATGTCTACGATGACTGCGGTTCCGGGAGGTGGAATGTCTACGATGACTGCAGCTCAGGGAGGAATGTCTACGATGACTGCAGCTCAGGGAGGAATGTCGACCATGACGGCGGTTCCAGGCGGTGGAAACTCTACAATGACCGCAGCTCAGGGAGGAATGTCTACGATGACTGCAGTTCCAGGAGGTGGAATGTCTACAATGACTGCTGCTCAGGGTGGAATGTCGACAATGACTGCGGCACAGGGAGGAATGTCGACCATGACTGCGGTTCCTGGAGGTGGAATGTCTACGATGACTGCAGCTCAGGGAGGAATGTCGACCATGACTGCAGCTCAGGGAGGAATGTCGACCATGACTGCAGCTCAGGGAGGAATGTCGACCATGACTGCAGCTCAGGGAGGAATGTCGACCATGACTGCGGTTCCAGGCGGTGGAATGTCGACCATGACTGCAGCTCAGGGAGGAATGTCGACCATGACTGCAGCTCAGGGAGGAATGTCGACCATGACTGCAGCTCAGGGAGGAATGTCGACCATGACTGCAGCAGGAGTAGTAGCAGGTGCATCAACAATGACAGCAGTGGGAGGTGTACCAGTACCAAAAGGAATGTCAGCAATGACTGCTGTTGGAGCAGGAACATCCACCATGACTGCTGTAGGACGTACAGGAGGTAATACAATTGACAATGGCAAATGATAAGTCAACCGTAATAATACTTCTAGTTTCTGCAATGAGAGACGGGCCAGTTGGATCAACAATGAGTACACTCGGAGGATCAACCATGACTGCAGTTGGACAAGGAGGAGGTAAAGATATGAAAACATGGTAATCGATTTATAATGAAATAAAATTTAGCGTCCACGATGACAGCTGCTGGAGCTATTGTTGCTGGATCGTCAGCCATGACCGCCGTTGGTGGTGTGCCTGTTCAATCGACAATGACTGCAGCTGGTGCAGCAACAGGAGGTGTGTATGAACACAGTATGCGTATATACAAATATTTTAGCTTCTACAATGACGGCTATGGGAAACAAAGGAATGAGTACAATGACTGCAGCCGGTGCTGCAGGAGCCTCTACCATGACTGCTGCCGGAAAAGCAACATCCACTATGACTGCGGCTGGTGCGGCTGGTACATCCACCATGACCGCCGCTGGTGCGGCTGGTACGTCTACCATGACTGCAGCCGGTGCTGCTGGAGCCTCTACCATGACTGCTGCCGGAAAAGCAACATCCACTATGACTGCGGCTGGTGCGGCTGGTACATCCACAATGACCGCGGCTGGTGCGGCTGGTACGTCCACTATGACCGCCGCTGGTGCGGCTGGTACGTCTACCATGACTGCCGCCGGAAAAGGAATGTCCACTATGACTGCGGCTGGTGCGGCTGGTACATCCACCATGACCGCGGCTGGTGCGGCTGGTACGTCTACCATGACTGCAGCCGGTGCTGCTGGAGCCTCTACCATGACTGCTGCCGGAAAAGCAACATCCACTATGACTGCGGCTGGTGCGGCTGGTACATCTACCATGACCGCGGCTGGTGCGGCTGGTACGTCCACTATGACCGCCGCTGGTGCGGCTGGTACGTCTACCATGACTGCCGCCGGAAAAGGAATGTCCACTATGACAGCGGCAGCTAATGCTGCATCCACCATGACCGCTGCAAACGGTGGTGTAGCAGGTGAGTAGCAGTGAAAAAAACGTTACGTTAAAAATGTTAAAAAAAAACGTTTAAAAAACGTTACAATTTAAAAAAAAATGTTACGTGTTTCATATGTTTATTATATTTTTAGCCTCATCGATGGGCGCACTGAGAGACGGACCCGTTGGATCGACCATGAGCACCGTCACTGCCAGTGGAGGAGCCAAGGGTCTGCTTATCATCTGGGATCTTGTCTAGTATTCCAGGATCTACTGCTACAGCGAGCGGCAGCAAGGACACGACGTGCAACACTGCAGCCGCGTCTGGCAGCAAGGACAAGTCCGCCCTCAACGCCAACACAGCAGCAGGTACATACACTGTGTGCTCAACATTCATTTGAGCCCATATGACTAATTTCGTATTAATCCACTTCAGCGTCTCGCGAAACTGCGACGATGGGAAATAAGGACAAGACTACGGTGGGAAGTAAGGACAAGCCTACGATGGGAAGCAAGGACAAGACTACGATGGGAAGTAAGGACAAGGCGGCGCCGGCCGGCAGCAAGGACAAGTCGACCGTGACCAAGGGCAGCAAGGAGCCCAAGACCAAGAAGTAACCTTAGCCGACTAGCCAGAGTCATTGTAGTAGTAAGGTTGAAAAGCTAACATTAACGAACAAATGATACCATAACTCACAGTAAAATGATACAATTTCGAGACAGTAGATTTTACTCGCCTCGCACGAGCTGTGTGTGTTCCTTAGAATCCGTGTTCTGCTTAAGAGATAAACTATCGAGAAAATCGTATCGTGTTGGCGTTGTATTGTGGTGCTGTTCAGTGAGTAGTGTCTGCGCTTTGCTGGCATTGAAAGTGTTGACAAGATGAACGCACCTGTTGAACACGGGCTCACAATACGGTAGGAACGCGGGTCCGAGCGCGGTCGCCACCGAACTGACACACTCCAGCAGCGGGAACAGCTCCTGCACACATCTCGGTTAGCGTCTCCTAACCCCCATGTCCCACCTTGTCCTCATCGCCCAGCACTGCCCACTTCTCCATCAGCGGCTGCATGAGCAGACCGACGTAGGTGGGGTCACTCAGCTGCTGGCCCACCGAGTCGGCCAGCGTACCCACAGCGTCGTACAGGATCAACAGGTTCTTGGCCTGGCAAGCACCCGTTCACCCCTCCCTCCCTCCTCCACTCCCCCACCTGATAGATGCGGAACGCCTGCACGAGTGTGCCGAGAATGTCGCCGAGGTAGGGCACCAGCTCGGTGCACGCCTCCTCCTCGAGGGTGGCAAACGCCGAGCACGCCGCCTCCTGCACCTTCTTGTTGCCGTCCAAGATGCGGGCCAGCAGCTGCAACATGCATCGTACTCTCATGCTCATCCATTCCACAACTGCTCTCACCTCCTTGAGGAGCGGCTTGAAATAAGCGTCGGCCGGGTTGGTGACGACAAAGTGGCAGTAGCGCGACAGCGTCCAGCATGTGATCGAGCGCACCAGCGCCTTTCTGCAAATGGTCGACTCACCCCCGGTTCTCTCCCCCATCGCTCACCTATCCTGCAGCAGTCCGATGAGGAAGGGGACGAGTTCGGGGAGGTGCGGGGTAATGCCCGACATGCAGCCCTCGGCCACCGCGCCCAGCGCCAGGATACCCGACTCGCGAACCTACAAAGACCATCACATACTGAATTGTTCGAGCGGTCGATTAATCGACACAACTCTAGTGATGTACCACAACAAGTCGCGCACTCCTTCACCCATCACATACTCTCTTATCACTTCCTATATCAGTTCCATTCCATTCCATTCCAATCCACTCTCGCACCCACACCCACCTCCCACTCGTGATGGAAGAGGAGCTCCTTGAGTATGGGCAGCAGGATGGGCAGCATCTCGTCGGTGAAGATGGACGAGAGCACGTCGAGCGAGGCGGCCGCGCACTTGCGCAGGTTCCACTCGGTCGACGCGTCGTCGTCGTCGTCCTCGTCCTCCTGCAATGAGCAATGTTGCACTCGGTATATGAGCAAAAGTAGAAAAAGTGAAGGTGGTCAGCCTCTTCGGAAGCGCTTCCGCAAAGTTTCGAAAAGACAACGCATTGCGTGTTGTCGATGTTTGAGACTGCGCCAACACCAACATAATGCCAAAGCAAACATACACACGCACCTCTCCCTCGCCGCCGGCTCCCCTCTGCTTGCTGCGATGGAACACCGGTCGAATGTCCTCCGCCCGGTCGGGAACCATCGAATCCTCCTCGTCACAGTTGCCCTACAATATCATAAAATATATGTCTATGAAATCCATCTCTCTCTCGGCCGTGACCAAGGTCAGTAAAGAGCCCAAGACCAAGAAGCAATCTTGGAACCCTAGACCAAGAAGTAACCTTAGAACCCAATGACCAACCTTGAGTAGGATAATGTCCGTCTCCGAGTACTTCATGCTCCGGACGAGGACGGGGATGAGCTTTCCGAGGAAGGGGGCGAGCAGCTGCTTACACACCTGCGAGTTCTCCGCCAGCGCCAGCCAAAACTCGCACGCCTCGATAGCGATCTGCTCGTTCGCATCCTGAAAGTGAAAATCATAAATTACCCCTTTTCTATTCCACCCAGAAAGCCAAATGACATCACGTGTTTTTTTAGGTGAATAGTGAAGGAATAGGAAACAACCATTCTGCATAAGCTTCTTTCTCCTCCCTTCCTCCCTCACCTGCGTCTTGACGATAATGTAGTCGACGACGTTAGGCAGGTTCGGCAGCATCTTCTCGAGGTGCGAGTCGAGCAGCAGCGTCAGCGAGCGACACAGCTGCCGCTGCACCTCCTGCAACACACCGAAATTCAGTGTGTGTTTTTTTCTGTTACCATCGCACTCAACCTTTTGTCGAACACAGTTACTGTTCCTTTAACGCTATTATCACAAATGTGTCCAGGACAATGAGTACTCTGCGGGGGTAGCAGCGATAGGCTGTCATGATCATGTTTGCGATTCCGAATAAACGTTCTGATTTGTCTCCAGGAGCAGTTGACCAACATCGACGAGCCATCATCATCATTCCACGCATTCCCGCATTGTTTCACTCCCACGATTCACATTCCACAGCAACCAGCAGCCCATGGCGTGCATATAAACCACAGACCAGATCATCGAATCGACCCCTTGAAACTTTCAACAATCTCGATAAACAATGACTCACTCGCACTCAACTTCGTCCACTCGTTATTTACTGTTCACATTGCGCACTCAAACTTTCTTTCTCGAAACTCTCTAACTTCCATTCAGAATACAATCACACATGCACACTTACAGTGGCGCGAATCAGGAGCTCTCCTTCTCACAACTTCCAACCTCGCTTCAGCATGCACCTACTCCACCTTCTCCCTCTCCTCCTCCTCCTCCTCCTCTCCTCCACCCACTCGCTGTCCCTCTCGCCTCCCTCGTCCGAACTCTCTGTCGACGCGCGCGGACACAAGTGTCTCGTGCGGTGCAGCTACCGCAACAAGATGCGCTACCCAAAGTACCCATGCTGTATCAGGTGAGTGGTCATGTCAAAATAATATGGCTGCCTAGGAAAACAGATTTATTACAAAGCAATTTCATCACCAATAGTAAACCATGGTCGAAGCATACATTTCAAGGTTGAAGGTTCCAAATACAATACATGTTTGCAGCTACGCGCCGTGTTCCTACTGCGACTACGACCCCGTCTGCCCGCAGTCGCTCGTCGTACCCTGTCCCATATGGTGATCATTCGATAAACATGCACACGCACTCTATTATGTAATGCCCAGCAATAACATTTTGAGCGCAACATCAGAACACATTCCTCATGTCTGACGGACACAAATGCTAGGAATACAATCACATGTCACCACCGTCACCAACTGCCAATTTCTTTTGTCCGCATCCGCTTCTCATAATCGATTTGCTTATGGTGCATCTCTTTCTTTCCCTCCCTCCCTCTCTCCCTCCCTCTCTCCCTCCCTCCCTCCCTCCTTCCCCGCCCCCTACCTCGTCCGTGTCGTGTGCCCTTGCGAAGAGTGTGTTGAGGAACTGGTCGATGACTCCGTCGATCGGCTCAGTCTGCACCATCAGTATACAGTTCACAGAGTTCATCGCCATACCACTGAAAAAACAATGCGCGTATTGTATAAGCACCGTTGTGTTTTGTGCAAAGATAAAGAAGCTAAAAGCATATCCATATCATATTCTCAACCAGATTCACAGAAATGCATTTGCTAAAGTCAAATACAGGATCGATGTGTATGTCCAGAAGATTACCTAATATCCCTCTCAAGCACATATGTCTAGAGGTCGAGAAACATATCAATAACAGGACAAACCTACTCACTCTTGCACATTGCACTTGCACAAAACTCATCGTGTCGATGAAAAGGTCATAATAAACGTATTTAATAGTAAAACTCACCGCATGCGTGGCGACTCGCTGTTGAAGTGGGCGAGGATGCGGCTCATCATCGGGTCAATGTGCTGCTCCTTCTCCATACTGAAATCACAGCGTCCTCTCTCTCTCTTTCTCTCTCTTTCTCTCTCTGTCTCTCCCCCCCCCTCTCCCCTCCTGTCCCTCACTTACCGGTCTCCACTGTCCTCGTACATCTTCTGCAAAGCGCCCATCGCTCCCTGAAACCATAGTCTCTCTCTATCTATCTCTCTCTCTCTCTCTCTCTCTCCCGTACCTCCTGCATATTTGCATCTGGCTGATCGAGCATCTGTGCGAGTGTCGGGAGCAGCTGCGGCCATCCCGCAATTCCCTCCTCGAACACCACAGTCGTCACAATGATGCCCACCTGCAACAACATATATGGCAATCAATCGATCGATCGATAATCGATAAATCAATACAATCACACATCAACACTTACAGTGGCGCGAATCAGCGGCGATGGATCGGCCATCGACCGGAGCGTGCGCTCCTGAAAATTGATTTTTTTTCAAATCTACAAAAAAATATGTTCTACAATTCGCATATACTACAATAGTCCAAGCAATAACAATCCAGCAATTTTGTCAGAAAATCATAGCAGCCGATGGCTCAATGTTTAAACACTCATAATGCGTTTCATTGCCTCTCAAAAAGCAATAACCTATAAATACAATCAATGCCAGGTCCTACTATTCCCCCGTACCTTGACGTACTCCTTGATCTCGTGTGGCTGGTGCGTCCAGCGCGCGCGGATGTTGTTCTTGAGGATGAGGCCGGCCAGCGAGCGGCACGCCTCCTGCAATACCCAATACGCACTCGGGATGACATGCCACACAAAATGTAGCCTGCGCCAGAGCGATAGTTTTCGATCTACCTCGCTTGCAGGTCGAAATACGGTGCCATAAATGTCTGCCTCTCTTGTTTAGCGCGCTATTGCCGAGAGCTGACTCTCCGTTTATCCGTTTTCCTCTGATCAACCCCACCTCGCGCAACTTATTGCGAACATCGTACTATATGTTGCGGCCACAATATACGGACACAGAACAATACATGAAATCAATTTTAAATCAAGTTCGCTAGAAAGCCATTTTGAATAGTAATTAGAACAGAACATGTGAAGATTGTGAACTGCCCGCTCACCTGTTCATTGGTGAGTTCGCTGAGAATGTAGGCCAGATAGCAGCAGAACGTCTCGTGCCCGTTCAATTCGTCCAATCGCTGAAAAATAAAACGTGATGGCAACCCCAATATATATCAATGCAAGAAGTCATATTCTGTACTATGTACGTTGCACCATTGCTACATCACCCTGCAACCCGCCACAAGTTCAATGATCGAAAATTGTCTTTACATTCACAAATCCATTCAATCTCTCCTCCCACCGATCCATGCCTGATAACCTTCGTTGCCACTCCACCAACCCCTCCTCTCTCTCTCTCTCTCTCTCTCTCTCTCTCTCTCTCTCTCTCTCTCTCTCTATCGCTCTCTATCTCTCGCTCACTCATTCTGTGTTCTCTCTCAACTCATCCCTCCCCCCTCCTCGCTCACCTGTTGCACATTCCTCTGCACCTCCGTGTTTGTCGACTGAGAGTGCTGCAGCAAAAGCATCACCTGCAAGTCGTCGCTTGTTTGTTTGCATGTTGAGCTGTTACGCCGGATATCCATCATCCGGTATAAAATATTCAAGAACCGCTTTTAGACCAACGTTTCAGTTTAGAAATAGACTATTTTTTTTAGGAAGTGCCCAATTTGTTTGATACTCACAATATATAAATTATCATGTTCTCACCTGATGCAGCTCTTCTTGGTTCGGTGTCCAGCTCATCGTGTCTCTCGTTTGGTTATTCTTCTTCTCTTTCGGGTTAGTTATCCACGCATAACACAACTACACTGCAACTGCAACACGAAGTCAACACATTCCTATCCCCCTCTCCCACATATAGATACTGACACGAAGTTTCAAACTTCTCACACAAAGGACATCAACACTCAATCATTAACGCAGCGTTTCATCAAAAAAACAATTTATTAAATTAAATCGAAAATTCGTATAATAAATCGAATGAGGGA
The DNA here is from genome assembly GCA_963966185.1 of Rhabditoides inermis. Taxonomy (NCBI): domain Eukaryota; kingdom Metazoa; phylum Nematoda; class Chromadorea; order Rhabditida; family Rhabditidae; genus Rhabditoides; species Rhabditoides inermis. The sequence continues at coordinate 88,852 of CAWZYM010000325.1, forward strand.
GAATCTTTGCATGCAACACAGACAACAACTCTTGAGCCGCATCATCGATATCAATTACTACATGCAAAAGTACTAAAACATAATCGGTGATAGGGAAAGAGACAACAATCGACAATCACAATCATCACATACTGATATAAATAGACAATAACTTACTGCAAGATTCCGTGGGGGGGATGGTTGGTTGGTTTGGTCGCGCGGACCGATGATTCACTACACTAGACACACTCAAACACTCATGCTACAGTCTTGAATTGTATTCTACTGCTACTCCTTCCTCCTTTCTCTTCCCTCTCTAGCGGAAGTACTGCGGCTGCTGCTGGGGCGGAGCGAACATCGAGTTCTGAAACAAACCTCTCTCTCTATCTCTCTATCCCTATCCCTATCTCTCTCTCTATCTATCCCTCCCTCCCTCCTCCCTTTCCCTTACCCTTACCTGTCCAGTGAGCTTGTTCATAGCCCTGCTGGGGGCGAATCCGAGCACCTTCTGCAGGTTCTGTCGAATGGTCATGGTGCAGAGAATGTAGAGGAAGATGAACGAGCAGTCGGTCATGTCCTCGCCCATCTACAATCAACCATTACATGCGTTTCATTTGGAAATTCTCCCCTCAACCGACCAGATCGTACAAGCATAAAAATTAGGTCAATAAAAGAAGTCACGCTAACAATACGCTTCATACGTTCTACACTTTCAACAACAAACGTTTTGCACAATGTGACCGTCTCTCTCCAACTCCTACACCACTAAACGCACGAGGTTCCTGTGGCTGAGTCCCTGGATGAATCCGATGGGGTGGAAGGGCAGCTTGGCCACCACGCGGCCCTCAAAGATGGAAGAGAAGGTGGAGAGCAGCGCCGTGAACGTCATGCCAATCGCCAGCATAGATTTCATCTTGAACATCGACATGTCCCGGTTCGTCGCCTGAAATGAAAACAAATGTATGCGAATACAAATACGTTTCCTCTCCCAATTTTATGTTTCGGAACAATGAAAAATTCAATACATATCCCGTAATCACAATACAAATACGTTTCTTCTCCCAACTACATGTTTCAGGACAACGAAAAATGCAATATGTGTCCTGCAGTCAAAATACAAATACGTTTCTTCTCTCAACTATATGTCTCGGAATAACGAAAAATTCAATACATGTCTCGTAGTCATAATACAAATACGTTTCACCTCCTACTCATACATCACTGTACATCAATAAATCCATTTCAGTCCTAGTCTAGTAACACATGAATTGAGATTGAAGTCCTAAGACCACTAATGATCCTGTCGCAACACCTCCCCCCTACCTTGAGCTTCTCCTCGTCCCTCTCGATCCTCTTCTTGGCGTTCCGGCTGCCCGTTCCCTCGTCCACCGCCTCCTTCTTCTTCTCCAGACGCTTCGCCTTCCGATCCATCTCAGACTGAACTCACGATTGCAATATTGCAAAACAAGTAACCCCTCCACCTTGAGCCTCTTGTACTCGTCGCTCCTGTAGACCATCAGCCAGGTGAGGCCCTCTCCGAGAAGGGCGGTGAACACCGCAATGCCAATGATCAGAAGACAGTCAGACAGCATCTGAAATTCAATCATGGTCTTCTAAATCAATAAACTAATAATAAAACGCAATAACAATAATGGAGATAGCTGCACGCTGGTCGCCGAACCAGTATATCAATGAGCAATCAATTCAAGGTCACACACACCGCGACTGCGCGCGGACACATCCATAAACGTATTTATCAACACCATAGCGGGGCAAAACAATCAACAAGCAACAACGTATCACTGTGAAATGAGAGGAAGGGGAATAGAAACTGTATGGGAGACACCAGGACACCAATGCTCTAGACATTCATAATAGCAATGAGGACTAATGAATCACTCATAGAGGCTGTCACCTGGCTAGCGATCGATAAATCAATCGATACGCGCTCACAGGAACGGCTCAATGTTGATCTCGATGGCGCAGCACGGGAGGGTGAGGCCGAACGAGGTGATCACCTGCAAGATGACGTCACATATCAACACCAACACGCAACACGTCACCAATCCACTCACCTCCGGATGCAGAGCTCCCATCCTTCCAATGAACACGTTGCCGGGTCCGTAGATGGACGCGCAGCGGCCGGGGAAGAAGGTGGCGTCTACAGTAGTCATATCGATTGATCGCCCCGCTCTCCCAACTCACCATCCTCCTCCTTGATGTAGTATCCCTTGCCATCCTTGGACGGGTTCACATCCAGCAGACGCATCACACGATCCAGGAATCCGTGCACAATCTACAAACAATCAATCAATGACGTCACTTGGAAGAACCCACCTCGAATCCAGCAGCCCTGTTGTAGTAGACAGCTCCGAGACGACGCTCGTTCGAAGCGCCAGTGTCTGGAGAAACATTTATCATAACCGTATCCACAATCACCTCATATCTGCATATCTCCAACATATAACTCACCCGAGTTGTCGTCCTTCAACACCACGTCCTGCAGCTCGAACAGCCGCAGCGGCAGCGGCATGTCCCTGTTCGACGCCAGAGTCTTTAGCAGACCAGGCAGCAGAGAGGTGCGCGCCACCTCAATCATTACAATTGCAATTAAATTTTACTGGCACTACGTAGAAAGTCGATATTATCGTCGAATAGAAACACAGTACATACAGAATACATGAAACATACAAGGCACGATTCTAAACATCGAAACTTCGAAACTCGACCGCTCACCTGGAACTCCTGTGTCTTGGGGTTGGAGATGTGGACGGCGGAGGCGAGCACCTCGGGCTTGCGCATCTTCGACGCCACGTCGTCGCGGGAGCACAGGGCAAAGTTCAGAGCTTCCGTCCAGCCAGCCATCGCTACCTGCAACAAGGATTTATGTAGGTTTTCATTATAACAATGTTCTCAAAGATCGCTGAATATGCGACAAAATAAATTACGCAAATCATACAACTCAACTCTCAAGATTCCCGATCAATTGTTGTTTTGCAGTCATTTGTCATTTCCACAAATCAATACCCAACCCACCTCCTGCCTGAGCAAATCGGACAGCGCGTTGAGGGGCTGGGGACAGGCGATAGTCGACGACTCGGGAAGACGCTTGGTGAGGTTGTTGAAGCCGTACGCGATGCCCACGTCCTCCGCAATGTCGCACTCGTGCAGAATGTCGTGACGCGTCGGCGGAATCAGAACCTACAACTCACAATTGATTTGAACGACTAAACACAAACTCAACTTGCGATTACTACATCAACGTCCCCATCCAGAAACAACGATGTATTCTAGAAGAAACATATAAAACGCGTTGCCCACCTTGATGATCCCCTTGTTGACAATCTCTGGCTGGAGTCCCATCGCCTCGAGCAGCTCCTTCATCTCCTTCTCGTCCAGGTCGAAGCCGATCTTGTTGTTGATCGGAGCGCACTCCACCACCTGCTCGCGATACGACAGCTTCTGCAATACAATAGGTGAAATCATGTATCATTTTTCATGAACTCGGCATACCATCAATTACTGGACACAATAAACGCCTGCCTACAAAATATGCTTGAAACATACAAGACCCAATATATAAATATCTCACCGGGTACTCCTCGGTCCTTCCATCCTGCTCGTACACAACCTGCACCGGCTCGATCCTGAAACACAATCAGTGAGGCCACGCCCCTCTAGCCCCACCCCTCCACTCACGTGTACTTCTGTCCGCAGTACTCGGAGAAGAGGGCGCAGATCGTATCGAGTGTGACGATTGCCTTGGTGAGGTCTGTGGCGGTGGCCTCGATGAGGATGTTCTTCGTGTTCAGCGTGATCTTCGAGTGCTCTCCGTTGATGATCGGCGGCATCGAGCACACCACGCCCTTCGCGTCGTAGATCACCGGGTACCGCTCCTTGTCCGCAATGATCGGCAGGTACGCCTTCAGGTGGCTGTCCGTCTGCAAAAAATCGATGAATAGATGTCCAATAAACAAAGTAACGCACGGCGTAGAGGGTCATGAGCTCCTCGGCAGTGTATTCCTTGGTTTGGTTGAGGGGGCAGAACTTGATCTCTCCGGGCAGCTCGGCGCGGTACTCAAACGGACCTGTAAGCGACATTGTATATCATACGTTTCGAGAGATCTCAAAATAGACTCGGCACCCGACACGGTCATGCAGAACACAACATATAAGGCTCACCCTGGATGGTGTCGAGGTCGTGGGTTCCGATGGCGACGAGCGTGCGCTTGCGGCAGATGTTCTGGTGCAGCTTGTCCTGAATCACAATGTATAAGTACTTTATTATTATTCAACATGATAATCACTGCTCAACAGTTGTGCCTACCTGCAGGTCAATGAACGAGGCGTACGAGTCCTCGTCGAGGGTGACGTCGCGGAGGACGGCTCCCACCACGAACGGACGTACCGACGCCGTCTGCAAGGATCATGGTTGCGACAAATTGCATCATACACAAAACGTACGTTTCAAATAGAAATCGAATTCTAAACTGGCTAAATAAGATAATACGACGCGGATGATCAACGAAACCGAAACTTCGATATGCAATGCCCATACACCCACCTCCTTCTTGACAATGATTTTCTCGAGCTCGCCGCTGGGACGCACCAGCTTGTACTGCGGCTGCTTGATCCTAGAAATATTATATTATGTATTAGTATCGTTTTTTGTACCAGTATGATTTCTTGATCTACATTTGAACACTAGAATACAACAAATCAATCTGGAAACAGCGCTCACTTCTTCTGGAAGACCTTGATGGCGCGGGCGAGTCCCTCGACCGACAGCAGGTCGTAGCGATTCGCCGGGATGTCGATCTTGTACACCTAACCAACACGCATATGTTATGAACTGAATAAATATAATAATTGAAAAAAGTAAGACTCACCTCCTCGGCACTCAGGTCAGCGGCAGCAGCGGCTCCGCGCTCCTTCTCGACAGCCGCCTTCTCGGAGGTCTACGAAGCAATCAATCAAACGCGCAATGTGTGGATACACTTTAAACATAACAATATACATTGTAAATACTCACAATCTCATCGAGTTCGAGTCCGTAGTCGAAGCAAAGCTCGTCGAACTCCTTCTCGGTGTAGACGTGACCGAAGTGCTTGTCGAGCACCGACTTCTTGATGCCAACGGTCGGCATGTTGACCCTTTAAAACAGAATGTAAACAAGATCATACGCATGGATATCATATAAAAAATCGATACATTTTTTTAATTTAAAATTATGCGATGCCAACAACGCCTTGCAGCACCAATGTGGGGTTGCATCACGCTTCCGCCAAAAATAGTGGAAAAATATCATGACAGGAGGGAACTGAGATGAGAGCCATATTGCCTGCAAGTGTGTAGCGTTCTAGGATATTCACGCCGGGTAATAAATTAGTAACTTATTACTAATGAAAATTTGATAGTAATAAATCAGCTTCATTTATAAGTAATAAAAGTTTACAACTCATTTATCAGTCATAAATCATTGCGGTTTCCTACTACTAATTTAGCACTAATAAATTAGTAGTAAAATTTTGCAACTAATTTATTAGTCATACTTTCGAATTTAAAATTGGTCTTGGAACGAAAACATTCAAGATTTTGATGACTGTAGCCGGTTTTGGCAATGTCATCATCATCAGCTGTCCTGCTTGTTCTTGTTTTTTTTCACGACGGTGGAATGTTTTGTTATGTTTAAAGGAGAGGAGTACGCAACGAAAAATTGGAATGACCAGTTGATGTCTCACGTCAAAATGATTTTTACAAAAGTCTCTAGGTTCGTGGCGGGACCAAGCTTGCATCTAAATTCCCATTGGAAACTCGTGCCAAGTTTGTACCTCACCGCGAAGGAAGCGCCGATTGCCTGATTTTCAAGATGCTATTTCATTTTATATTACATTTATATTAATTAGTAGAATTTTTATTTTTGTTTCATTTTAATCACCATATCAACATTGATTATGTCAACCTCGTGTTATTATTCCGTACACCTCTCCTTTAAATGATGTTTTGACATGTATATTCATATGCATTTTGAGTATGTCAATTGTGTGTTATCATTACATGCGATTATCTCATTGTAGACAAATACCCGTTCTCTGATGCAGTGCTGATGGTGCTGCTGATGCTGCCTGCCGCTTTCCCAACAACAAGGAACAATGAAGGTGAGCACAACTGTATTGTTTCGTATGAACGGATTGTGAAAATGTTGTAGTGTTGATTTATGTGCATTGTGCATCCTGTGTATCATGCTGACCTCGTCATTGCAGATTACGTAAGCGTGTGTCGTCGTGTAGATTGAACGAAGCTGGCAAGTCAGGGAGAGAAGAAGAACGAAGAAAGAAGAAGCAGAAGAAGAGAGGGCGCCGGATTGGCGATTCAATAAATCTTCGACAAATTGTTGTTATTTTATGTTGAAAGATTGCCTCAAAATAAACAAGGTTATCGAAATCGATGTTTGTTATTTGAAATCGATTTTTCTATGACTGTGGTTGGATAGTAGTTGTGTGATTTTGGGTTTGCACGAATCGAGGTGGAATAAGCCCAACGGAAAGGAAGGAATTGACATTCAACGTAAAAAAAAATCATCTGTGACAGATCTGTAGCAGATCTGTAGCAAATCTGTGACAGATCTGCTCCCCACAGATCTGTCACAGACTCCACACAGATCTCGGACAGAGTCTGTGTCAGATCTGTGGTGAGTTAATATATTAGTAATAAAATTTTACCGGAGTTATTGTTAGCTTGTAAATTGAGAAGATTAATCAAATCAATCAATCATTTATCCAGAATCGCTTTATCCTGACTATACAACAAGTGCATACGGTACACCACAAGGGCTAAGCGCTGGGAGAAACACAGTTTAGCAACGGGGATGGTAGGGTCGAAGGTCGAAAGTCGATATTTGATCGATAATCAGTCGATAATCATTCAATTTCCTTTCCATAATCCATTAGAATTAGATACCATTGTAGACAACAGTGGAGCTCCGGGTGTTCCTTTCCTTCCATTATAATCCACGAATAGTAACTCCAGGGCTGGGTTGACTGCGTTCTCAGTGAGCTATTCCCCGCCTTGCTCAAGGGTACTGGGGGAAGATCATTTCGACCCGACCGCGCGATGCGAGAGAGGAAGAAATAATAATGAGAAGAATGATAGAGCCATAAAATACGGAACAGTACTCTCTGTAAAAACGCCTTACATCTGTAGCGGGAAGTCAGCAGGAGAAAGAGTAAGAGAGAGAGAGAGAGAGAGAGAGAGAGAGAGAGAGAGAGAGAGAGAGAGAGAGAGAAGAGAGAGAAAAGAGAGAGAAAAGAGAGAGAGAGAATGAAAGAGAGAAAGAAGGAGAGAGCATGAGCAAGATAGAGACAGAGAGAGAGAGAGAAAGACAGAGAGAGAGAGAGAGACAGAGAGAGCCCGTTCAGTGACTGCGCTTCACCTTCAACTCTTCATCCTTTTTTATTCATCTCGGTGTTTACTAGCTGTAGAAAGCTAAATGTTTTTTGTGAAAGTTGTGAAAAACACTTCATGTGTTTGCTAATGTTGTAAGATAATAACCAGATGTCCATTCAAACAACGCACTCATTTTGAAAGACAATTTATTGACGTCACGTTAGCACGCTTATGTTGTTCAAGGGTTGTACTCGATGGGGAGGTTCTTGCGGCGGACCATTCCGTCTCCCTGGAACCACTCGCGGCGGAAGGTCTTGGCGGCGCCGTCGGGGGTGTTGGTCCACTCGATGGTGATGCGGTCGTTGTTGGTGTCCTCCTCTCCGAACTTGAACGCGTCGCAAGAGACGGCCATCAGCACGTTCTCCTTGGGGTCGAGCACTCCGCACGGCGGGTCGACGCCGAGGCGCTTCATGTTGGTCGTCTTGATGGCCCATCCGATGCGGCGACCTCCGGCGTTGATGATCTGAACGGAAGCAGATGAAAACCAATCGATAAGCAATCGATATCACTTGATTAACAGGGTCACACCTTGATGTGGTAGGTGTGCTTGTCATCGTAGGGGGCGTTGAAGACAATCTTGGTACCCGGCTGGGTGTTGATATCTCCGGGAGGGACGGACGTCATGGCGAATGGATGCCAACAGCACGCCGCGCCCTCCTTTTATTCCTTCTTCCAGCGATTCCAGTCACGCTAATCAGGGACTTACCGGCATGACTGCATAATGCCAGTAGTCCTAACGAATAATTCAAAACTGTCCAATCAGCATGGCTAATTCGTATTCCGTGCGCGTGCATCAGATAAAAACGATCTAGTAAAAACATAAACAGTGGAAGATGTTGTATGAACTATCCGCTCTCCATGATCCCATCTCAATAACTACTACCACTCCTCTGTCTTTCTCCCTCTCCCCTCTCTCTCTCGCGCGCTCTCTCTCTCTCTCTCTCTCTCTCTCTCTCTCTCTCTCCCCTTATCTCATTCAGCCAGTCACATCAAAAATCACGTATATATCCTTTTTATCACACTTATTAATAATCACACATTATTAGGCCACAAACACACAAACTGAGTAACGATTGATCAGTGGTCCGCAGCGATTCACCCGTACTGAAAAGGACACTCGAATCGAGGCGGGCCACTGCAGAAAGGAAAGGGAAAGACAAATCGGATTTTCGGATACAACCAATCAGAACTCGATGACTCCATCCTCATTGTAGTCGAATGAGCCAGGTTGCATGAAGTTCCTTGGAGCCACTTCCTCCTGATTCTTCTTTCCCTTCTTCTCCTTCTTGTCCTTCCGAGCCTTCTTGTCTTTCTTGCCATTCTTCCGGTTCTCCTTATCCTGAAAAAAAAAAAGAGTTTTGAGAGAGAGAGAGAGAGAGAGAGAGAGATCGTTACCTCTCCTACGCGTCCTCCCTTCATTCCCTTCCTGATCGATCGCAGTTCCTTCTTCACATCGTCCGAGAGGCCAGCGAAGATTGCTTTCATCTTCTCCTTGCGAACAGACGGCGACAGGGATTCGTCCTGACATCGAAGCGATTATTGAATGATATGGCGTTTTATGCTTTCTCTTTGAATTTCAATTTCTGCGCGGTGTTCACTGTCCTCTGAAAAAGATCGTAGCCAATCGAAACACATCAGCCTATTTTCATCTAATGATCGCCATGCATTGTTCACTACGTCGTTAGGTGGTTGTCGCTCCATCCTTCAATGTTTGTCAGTTCGTCATGAATACGTTTCATGTCTGCTTTATTTCATCTGTTTCCACTAGATTACTTATGAAAAGACGCAATTTGACTTTAAAAAAAAACTCAAAACTCCATGTACATCCATACCAAATACATCATTCGAAACTTCCTCGCCTTGAACAGCTCTACCCTGTCAGCTTCTTATCTAGTATCTATTGATGGAAACTAAACCTTCACCCGATGCAACATTCTTCATTTCCCTCACCTTGAGCTGCTCGACCAGCTGCTTGTCAGCCTCTTGAGCAGCGGGGGAGAGCTTGGCGACAGCCGCGGCGTGGTCGGACTCCATCCTCTCCCGGCGAGCAGACTGATCCGACAGGAACGACTTCCAGGAGGCCTGGAGGGAGTGCATAGAGAGAGAAGGAGAGAGAGAGAGAGAGAGAGAGAGAGAGAGAGGGAGAGAGAGAGAGAGAGGGAGAGAGGGATACCTGGACGGTCTCGCTCTCCTCTAGCATGATCTCTCCGATCATTGCATCCTTGGCAGAGCGGGACAGATCGCGGTTCGAGATGATCGTTTGCACCTGAAGTGTTTCAATCCATACTCAACTGCATTTTTAAAAGGTTTGTCAGTTTTTCAGTTTCTCACGTTGTAAATATATTCTTTCGAGATTGGTGATGCAACTAATTTTGCAGCCAATATGATCGCAGCCTGCCGCCGAGGACAAGTTCTCAGATTCTCATTATTATACCGTACAACAAACCCTACCTGCTTCTTGGTTTCCTCGCTGGCGTCCTTGAGGAAGGGCGGGTCGCGGCCTCCGAAGCCGCGACGTCCCGGATCACCAGGGCCGGCACTGGAAGGGGGAGGGTGAGAGAGAGGAAGAGAGAGGAGAGAGAGAGGGGGAGAGGAGAGAGAGAGGGAGAGAGGAGAGAGAGAGAGACGAGAGAGAGAGAGAGGACCACCTACCGCGGCGACCTCTTATACCTCTGTCCTCCCGGGTATCCGTATACGTGAGCAAACGCCATAGCGAGATCGTCACCAACTGAACATACGTTTCACTAGTGGGATAGTATACTGAAATCATTTCATCCGGAATCGTCCATAGAATAGTAATAGAAACTGTTATGTTTCACTGACTGAACAAAGCCCATCGTTGACCAACTACCACTAATACGTGTGTCCATGAGTAGTTATCCTTTCCAACCACCCACCTCCCATCTCTCCTCCACGGTACTGCATTCCACTGCCGCGGACTGCCTGCATTCCGCCGGCCCAGTCAGAATGCATGTCTACTGGAAAATACATAACCCTTTGTAGTAGACTAGCAAGTAATCTCGCTCTCGCGATGTTGATTAGATCAAGGGAGGTGTGTGAGATCGGGAATAGAGCGCGGTAGATCGCAGAATTTGGCACAGATACATATGGTGTTTGGCGTACCTCCTCCCCTGGATCCACCGCGCATGCCACCATGGAAGCCCCTCTGCCTCTGCTGCTGAGCGTCGTTCATAGGAAAGCCGCGGGCTGTAAGTTGTTTGTTGTTTGTTTATGTTGTTTGTTTACTGCATACCTCCTCCCATTCCCATATCATATCCTCCGAGCCGACTCGGCATGCGCTCCTGCTGGAATCCGGGATATCCAGGGAAAGCGTTGCCGTAGGCATAGTCCCTGCAAGAAGGTGGTAGAGAGAGGGGGGGGGGAGGAAGAGAGAGAGAAAGAAAAGTGGGAGAGGGAAGAAAGAAAGAAAGTGGGAGAGGGAAGAAAGAAAGGAAGCGAGAGAGGGAGAAAGAGAGAGAAAGAGAGAGAGAGAGAAAGAAAGGGGAGAAAGAAAGAGAGAGAGGGAGGGAGAGAGAGGGAGAGAGAGAAAGTGAGAGAGAGAGAGAGAGGAAGAGAGAGAGAGAGAGAGAGAGAGAAATGTTGAGAGCTCTCACCTGTACTGTTGCGCTCTCCTCTCGCCCTTGGGCAGTCTACCCCCCATCTGCCTCCTTCCATACCCGCTCTGCTGATCGAAGCGCGGCGAGTCCAAGTTCAACGTGTTCAGTCTCATCATCGGGCCTAGAAAAAAGTGAAAAAGTATGTGTAAGTATGGTAAATAATGGGCAAGTGTAGTGCGTCATGCTTACCCATGGACCTAGAAACGAAGAAAGAGTAAGGATAATGCTATTTAACTCATTTTGTGGCAATGTCTTTACAACATACGTTTCACTCGCTGCGTTTATGACGCATTGTCACGGGAAACGCAATAGAAACGCTGCCATGGCTCGGCAACACTAGTCAACTAACGAACGTAAAGATGAACGTAAATCTTTGCGCGTAAAGGAGAAAACTTGTACTCTGCTACGTAGTTGACTATCTAGTTTTCTAGTAGAGGCCCGATCATCTAGTCAACTATCAAATCAGTTGCCTAGATTCTTGGAAGAACACAATTCAGCTCTCTTTCATCGCTGAAACAATCACGAAACGATCCAACTATCAGAGCGCCACCGCGCAACCCACCCCTCTGCGCTGCCCTCTCTCCATCGAGTGGGAATCCGCGCTGCTGGGCCGCGGCGAGAGCCAGTGCAGCAAGAAAGTATAGCACACTCTTCATCTCGAAGTGTGACTGTCACACCCCGTCACTCTCTCTCGCCTTTATAGCATCGACGCGGGCGCGGAAATGCAAGGCTCTCTTTGTTTGACCACATACACATCCGCACTAGGTAAATATGACAGTAGGGTCGGTCAAACGCCCCGAGGGAGCTCTAATGCGGCCGCTGCAAAATGAGTCATTTTTAACGACGCCTCTCTCTCTCTCTCTCTCTCTCTCTCTCTCTCTCGCTCTCTCTCTCTCCCTCCCCCCTCTCTCTCAACTCCCCGGTAGCCAATCGCAAAGCAATCACGTGAGGGTGATGTTCCCTCGTCTAATACTTACCTTATCACGAATGTGGACCGTCAATGGTCGCGGGGTGATCTATGCAACGATCGACTCTTTTCGTCGCACTTGTTTTCAATGAACCCGCCTGATTTTCATCATCCCATCACATCAACTCACATCAAGAACACGACACATGATCGAGTTATACATTTTATCGGGAGGTACGGTACATTTTGAACTTGTCTTGAATCTGGTCGGAAGTGGAATCAAGAGTGGGCGGGTGTGGTCATGTGAGTGGGAGTGAGAGTCAGCGCGCCTGATTGCTCTGCCGAGAACCCTGCAATATGCAATCAAATACGATAGGAACGATGTTGAACTTTGTTCACTCAGGTCGACTGATAAGACACGTACCTGACCGGATGGGTGCTGGGTGTTTCGAATGAGTGGTAGGGTGATGTCGTTTCGGTGCATAGTCATTCCACAAGCGACAGCGATAAGAGCCAGGACGAAAACAAGAAGTTGCATTCTGGAAATGGCATGCATATTTACACATCGAGGATTGACGGTTACTGCCTGCCAATAATATGTACCTCTACTGTACACGAAAAAGGTGATTCGAAAATTGTGCTGACCAAAATGACCAAAACCACACTGTGTCGATCGCGAACGTGAGATCCGTTTTATATCGCCCCTGATATCTGAGAGCTGTCCGATCTTTGTCGAGCTCTCACTTACTCTCTGTCAACATTACTCCGTTCCACTGCGTACCCGCCTCAGGGCAAAAAGGGAGAGAGAGAGAGAGAGAGAGAGGGGAAATATCAATCGAGTTTCCGTAAATAGGATGAAGCTCCCCGGCAAATGTCAGGATGCGTAAAAGGTCATTGGACAGTAGACATTTCTCCGGAAACGTCCCCATTTCTACTCTTCCCCTGTTCATATTTGCACCCAATCATGCGAACTCTCGGACCGCGTGGCGATATTGCTGTAATCGCGAGATTTATCAGATAACAACGAGAGATTTGTTCTGACCGCCGCGACAATCCGGGTCTAATAAGACGATTCACATGGCCCAAAACGCCGAATCAGCGTCTTTATCAGGTCTTTATCACCTCCGATCACCTATGTTGGTACAGACACGGGTTTTCCGTGCACCCACGATTCTTTGGACAGATAGCCCCTATAAGCCGGTGTCGGTGCAGACTGATGGGGAAATCAATGCAAATCGCATTGCGAAGCCACACAATGTTCGTTCAAACAATCACTACCTTTTGCTATAATGTATGCCACTGTTTTTTGTGGTTGTGTGTGTTTCCGAGTTTTGACTGTTTGATTGGAGCAGACTATGCGGCGGGTATTGTACGCAGCTGGGACATAATCGTTTCTGTCTCCCTCTTTCACTCACTCCCTCTCTCTCGCTCTCCTCTCCCTCTTCTCCCATCTTTCTCACTCTATCCAAAGAGTGTACCCATGAATCTAATCTAATCAGTCACAAGCTGCGAAAACACACACAACCACACAACAACAGTCTATAAAACAACGTTTGATATCGAGAGCTTTGTTTTCTCATTTTAACTCCTGCTCACCACACAAAGAGTTGTATAGATATGAAGGATATGTGATAATGTGATATGTCAATTATCCGAGCGTCGGCGCTGATTCAGGCTTTCCACTCGTGAAAAGGTGATAGAAAATGTCAAGAGACCCTTACCTTTCCCCCACACTTTTCCTCGCTGCTCATGTTTTTGTGTGTTCAGGAGGCGAGCGCACAGAATGTGCAACGTATAGTTCCGGTTTCGAGAGGTCCGAGAGAGGCAGACGCAGAGAGCGAGGAGAGATAAGTGAGGCGAAGAGAGTCAGACAAGGAGATGAAGTGATAGTGTGATGGCGCTAGATTTCTGATCGGTAGCGTGTTGCGTGGAGAGCTCCTAGGGCGAGGTTTTCCCCATTCATTCACACACTCTCTCTCATGAATCCCTCTTTTGTTTGACAACGCGTGACTCGGGAGAAACTCTAAGCCTTCCTCCTTCATACTTTACGCAAGCGTCGTTTTATTCTGACATCAGATTCACTGTTTCCGGTATTCTCGAAGTACTTTTGAAATTTTGTACGGAGATCACTTTGCAGCACCCGATTTGCATACCGTAGTTGTTGTCCGGTTATCTGGAATAGATTGTATTCTGCGAACGTGCAATCGTATAATAATATTATCGTGACTCATGTTTTCCCTTATAAACACTGCCTAGGATTTTTTTGCGTACTGCAATTTCATTTCCGTATTGCCTCCTTCTATGCTAATTCCTTGTTTTTTCTCTCCAGCTCCACATAATTTTACGGCTAGCCCCCGAGATTGCGATGAGTCGTGAGTTTGGAAAGTTGTTGATATCGTGTCTGCAAAATGCCAGTTTTTCATCGTTCATTGTTTACCACCATGCAACATACACACACTCCCATTTTTCGGGATCAGTACTACGCATCTGTCTGTCTTCATAACTCTCTCTCTCTTTCTCTCTCTCTCTCTCTCTCTCTCTCTCTCTCTCTCTCCAGCCCTCAAGATTCTCCTCTTATCGCGTCAGTCGATCTTTGGGCGACTTCCGATCGAAAAATTCGATCGCACTCCAAATTCCGCCTTTCTTTCTCTCTCGCTCTCTGTCTCTGAAGACGGCTAATCAAACTGCGTCGATGGCGAAAAAGCGGACCCCCTTTGCTTCCGGCCATCTTTGATTAGCAGAGAGAGAGAGAGAGAGAGAGAGAGAGAGAGAGAGAGAGAGAGAGAGAGA